>QGSO01000281.1:0-311919 GCA_011037825.1 Carya cathayensis | reverse complement strand
GGTTGGGGGGGAGGAGCGGATCTATTTCATATCTGACTGATTTTTTGTCTTGTTTTGACTTTGGCAGCGACATATCTTCTTCAAATTGATGATCTTGATGCAATAAAATTTCTACATATCTGATCATCAAACACCTCTGTCTGATACCCAACAGTTTTTACTTCCAAAAAAAAAAGTCTTTTAGACAAGATAGCATATAATTAAATTTCTTGTGAAGTATAACTTTTAAGACTTTATTAGAGAGATTAAATCTCTGCAGGGCAATGCCAAAAGAGTGCTTTGTAAATGGTAACAAATGACTGTTCCTCAACGCTGGCTGCATCAGAGATTCACAAAGCACAGCTGGGTGCCACATAACGAGAACAAACCCCAGACTCAAAATTTGAAAGGACAAAATCAGTTTCGCCAAACCATTGTTCTTCAGAAAAAAAACGGCATCACAGACCAATCATACATAAAGTAACAAGGCCCACTAACCTAACCAAAGCATCTTTCATACTAACTGAAAAAATAACTGATTAATATTTTGCTAATGCGCAAAAACTACACAAACTACAAAGTGTAACAGAAAATATTTCCAGCATCTACCTGATTAGCCAAATCCAGCTTGCGTTGCACACCTGTAACAACATTTGGAAAGGATGAGAATATAGGAAAGGATGAATATATATGGCACACGACACACAGCACACACCATTAGTTCAAAAGAAAATCAACACATAATGGAACCTAATATGTTCTCCTTGAACTATATGCACACAAACAAAACAAAAACAAATAAGGGGATCAACAAACTTGCAATATAAAAAACACCCATATGGTCACCGTATTATCACTTCTTCCCGAAAGCATGGCACATAAGCTTGATACATCTCAGTGTACATAAAAAAGCCTATCAACTTGGAATGATCAACGAATAAAAATTTCAATGCTAGACTTACTGCTCAGAAAAGACGTTGCAATAGTGCACTGAGACCTCAAAAACTATCTACCTATAACATTTGCATCAGATTAAAAGGTAACAAAAGTCATTAATATTGATGAAGACGAAGTCTTGTATAGCCCTTAAATGATCAAAAGTTGACTGCAGTATAGACCTGGAAGTTCATGCCATAATGTCTTCCCGTTGGATTTTGCAAATCAACTCGTCATCAGCATTCAGAAATCAAAATTACCCTTATGTATTTTTTTTATAAGTAAACAAAAATTTTACTAAAAAATGCAGGTGTAACCCTAACTTAGGTCGTGTTCGGGGAAAGAGATGAGATGAGAAAACTGTGAATAGTAGTGAAATGGTTTGAATTAAGATGTTTTATTAGGTTTTGAAAAATGAGAGAGAAAATGTTGAATAAAAATATTATAAAGTTAAAATATTGTTAGAATATTATTTTTATTTTGAAATTTGAAAAAGTTCAATTGTTTTTTGTGTTTTGTTTGGAAGTTTGGAAAAATTTTAATAATTAGGTAATGATTAGATAAAAATGTTAGGATTTGAAATTGAAAAGTTTATGTTTGAGTGATTTTTGGGAAGATCAGATGAGATGAGATAAGATGGGTTCCCAAACCCTTATTGTACTGCTATATACAATTAACAAGTCATTTTTCTGAATGAAGCTTGTAAAAGTTTTATTCTTTGAAGCAAATGACAATTGTTGTTAATCAATTAGCATACAATTCTTATGACAATTGTCATTGTGAATTGCGACTTAGAATTTAAGAAGTTCATAGTAATATGAATCCTGAAGCACAAAATACAAAGAGATTAACCTCATTTTGCATAATATAACTATCCACCAACCATCCCCCATAAGACAAACGATGAGTTAATAAAGTCAATTATAAATGTTTTAAAAAACCAAAATTATATAACTACCTGTGCTTAAAGATGTGTGTAACTTAGAAGGAGAATTGCTAGTCATCTTTGAACCAGGCAAAGTCCCACAGTTTCTCCTAGCAGATCGCTGCTCCAATGCCCCCCTTGTTCCAGCTGCAACAAGACAATTGACTAGATGTCAGCATAACATAGTTAAAAGAAATCCAGAAACCTTAAACTAATGTCAGTTCAAGGAGTAAGACGAACCCGAGGGAGGTGTTCTAATAACAGCTGCCTTAGAACGAAGGGATGGTGGAACATAAAAGCAACTCTGCCACATCCAATGGAATTGGGCTTTAGAACTTATGAAACAATATTACTTACTATATCTCACTCGGATTCACTTATCAAAAAAAAATATCTCACTCGGATTCAGATAAAGATAACTGCACAGATTTATAAAGATGAACCACAACCTGGAAGAAAGGATGCTGAAGGACCTCAGCAGCGGTTGGCCTCCTTAAGGGATCCCAGGAACAGAGTGACTAATGTTTAAATAGAGGGAAAAAAAAAAGAGTTAAGTTACGGATGCAACCCCTGGAGAACTATAATAACAAAAAAAAGAAAATACAAGAGTTTACTTCTTTATGCTCAAACAATAAAAAATGACAAAATAAAATCTAACAATAGTGCCCAATAAAGAAATAAAGCAACAGCACCATAGGGGCTAAAAATGAAAGATAAAAGTCGTATTTTTATATGGCATACTTACTGTGATAAGGCTGATAGCATCACTGTTTGCAGATGGAATCAAGGCAGAAAGATGGACACCAGAAAACTACAATGGCCAATTACAATCGACATCAAAAATTTAATTTTGCAAGGAGTAAATCCAGATTAGCAGTTCACAAGGTAATGGCACACCTCACTTATTAACTCAACCATGTACTGTGAAATAAATAACATGAGATTTAACTGTTCACGCATGGACAGTAAATAATGGAATTAGTTCTAGTCACCTAGCAAAAAACACTTAAAAAAGGTCACGCAGTTTTTACATGTTTCATTTTCCATAAAGTAAAAAAGGCATAGAGTAGCAAAATCCATTGTCCTCAAAGGAGTAATAATACTTCTCACTCATCAAAAAGTAAGTAATGCTTCCCTCCACTCACTTCTCTCCACTCAAACCCTTTTTTTTTCTTTTTTTTCTTTTTTTTTTATGTTGGGAAACCTCTCCAAGGCAGGGTCCAAAACTTTGGACCCAACCCTACAGAGTAAACCCCAGCCCCATGCACCGCCCCTCAGAAGTTTTCCTACACAGAACTGGTTAAATCATTGGCTTTTCATCAGGGGTGTGGCCCCAAAGGATTGTTTGCACCCATGAGGTGTTGAACCTTGGACCTTAAAGGGAGTGATACCCCAAGACCAAGGCTTTCACCACTTGGGCCAACCCCTTGGGGTTACTTCTCTCCACTCGAACCAAAAACAAAAAATCATTGTATCTACCAAATCTGGCTAGCAAGACCACACCAAAAGCACTCAATTAACATCCCAATTTATGGATACAACCAAGTATTTCAGAGATGTTTTAAGAATGCCCACTGAAATTTTCCAAGATAAAAGAACTTCCTAAGGAATGCAGACTAGAAAAGCAAAACCGACCTGGGGAAACTGGTAATTAATGTCCCTCGCCAAGTTAAGTCCCTCAGCCCATGTATCCTTGGTTGGACTGCCAATGACACTGCATATTTTGTATATCTCATCTGCTTCACTGCAAAAATAATTATATTTTAGAGTACCAATTAGTGACTATCCAATCTAGATCCATGCCTGAATACTTATCAAACTTCAAACCAGACCAACAAATCATAAACTTTGACAACGTCCCAACAGAAGAAGAAAAGAAAGAGAAAAAAAAGTGCATAAAAAAAGTGAACAGAGAAAAAAAGACACATGCAAATAAAAATACTGCAATAAGCAAAAGCTGAAAAAGGAACCAAAATAAGTACAAAAATATATGTACCTGATACCCGGAAATAGAGGACGGAGAGCGAACAACTCGGCCATGATAGCACCCATTGCCCACATATCTGGATGTCAAAAGGGCATAACCATTTGTAAATGAGAAATGAATGGAACTTTAGGCAACCATAATAAGGGAACCACAGGTTCATTCCAACCAAATACTCACCAACTTTAGAACCATACAGGTATGACTGAAGCAGCACTTCAGGGGCTCGATACCTGCAATGTTGATATATTGGAAGTCAATGACAGCCATGAATGCATCTTAGGGTTGGGGGGCCTAATATTTTAATTATTATTTATTTTCTTCTTTTTGCATAACATATATATTTTGATATATGCAATAATACAGCATGAACATTATAATCATAATTCAAGATACACCAAATAGCATCAACCTGTACATCAACCTAACAAAATATAGAGCACTGATGTTGTAACAAAAGATCACCAATTACCGATAGTAACTTTTATTCCTCAACAAACATTCAATTTAATGTTTAAAAGTTGTCGTGGAGAACAAAGAAAACAAATGACAACAGGAAGAGGTTGAATAAACCCAAGGCAGGATTGAGAAAACCATTAAGTTTTAGAAAATTATCATTCAACTTCTATGAATTTTTGGGGAGAAAATTTTAAGTAACAAAAAAATCTCAGTTCCTTTTTTTTATATTTAAGGCAGTTTTGAGTATTAGAAAAGACAAAAAAATGTTTCTTTTCATATTTTTTAACTATGGGTTTCTCTGGATTTTCTGGGGCTGAGGGGTATTTCAAATTCTGTTGAGCCAAAGATATTTTGTAATTTTCTAGAGGGCCACCACGGGGGTTTTTTCGTTTGTATGTCTATACCACAGTAAAAACGCAACACCAATCATTCAAGCAGGGGTTCATGAAAACACCTACCAGCGTGTTGAGACATATTCCGTATATGGTGGTTGCGAGTTGATTTCTCGTGCAAGACCAAAATCAGCAATCTTGATCATGTCCTTTGTAACCAACAAGTTCTCTGCAAAAAGGCTTGTAGGTATTAGTTGTAAACTACAACAAAAGAAACTAGCAGCAAATGAAAATATGAAAAGTGAATATGAAATTAGCTGCATGGCTTATGCATAGAGAATTCAAATAGCATGTAAACAGAATGTATCGAGACAAGATCTGCTTTGTCTTTTTTCAATACGTATTTACAAACACCTAGTGCCAATCAAAAATAAAAGACACCTCTTGACATTTATTTCTGCAAGATATAGTCTATGTCCATCCTCAGAAATTCATAAAGACCTTAGGTTTCTCTTCCATCATTCAAGCTCCTCCACGAAGATGGTCAATTACCTGGCTTAAGGTCACGATGAAAATATCCGCGCTGGTGCATGTAAGCAAGAGCTTGAAAAACTTGAAAACACCAATTTTTTACTTCAGCTTCAGAGAAAAGCTTTTCCCTATCTTTCATGAGTTGGTATAGGTTGCATTCCTAGAGTAAAAATGAGTGCAACAATTAAATGTATAGAAATAACTAAATATATCTCTAACACTGATAGCAAGCAATTGGGGAGCGCAGAAATGCCACCTACCATGTACTCAAACACGAAATATAAGATGTCATTTTCTCTAATGACTTCCTTAAGCTTCACAACATTTGGATGATTCATCTTACGTAAAGACTGTCATGAGAAGAACACTTTTGAAGTACTGGCAATATAGAAAAGCCAGAAATTGAAAAATAAAAAATGACAGATGACATTACCTTCACTTCTCTCAGATTTACACACTCCTCCCATGAATAATACTTTTTCTTCATTTTTTTAATTGCAACCTGTTAAAGTTGAAGCATTAGAAATAAAAGTGACTTCGAAAAAAAAAAAAAAAGCCCAAAATTCTAGACGTGAGTTCCAGAGGGAATGGAGCTAAAACCACTTACAACTTCACCGGTCTGCTTATTGATAGCTCGCCAGACACACCCAAATGTTCCGTCACCAACTTCCTTAATTAAGTTGAACCTAGAATAGACCAAAAACTGTGATAAGGACAATGTCATACAAATTCTATAAAGCAAGTCCCACAGCAGACTAACTCACCTCTCCATTCTTCTGGCACAAAAGCAGCTCTTTTTCTTTATTCAGGAAAAGTAAAAGAACTCACAAAAGATAAATAGCATTTATCTTTGGTAGAAAAATTCCATATGATATTAACAATTGCCTTGCTGGTCCAGCTGAATCCACCCTTAATTTTTGGCAGTGAGATCTAATAGGATGAGACCAGAAATTTTCTGATGCATGGGCTGCAGAGCCATATTTATTACCAAACCCACGACTTCAAGACACGGGGCGGACACTAAGAAAGGAAAAGTACTAGAGAACATATTGTAATGAATCAAACACCTGACAAGAAATGATTGGTCTAACAAACAGGAAGGATCCCTGGATCAAGACAGAGTCAGCCAAGGGTTCAAAACTTGAAGTAATAGCTACCTCATCTATACTATGAAGAATTTTTAGCAGAATCTTCAGCTAACTTGGATCTGGTCACACTAAATGGAACCCATTGGGAGCAACGATGAAACAACCAAGAACTGTGCAGTCTGCACAGACTCCACGTAATTGCTTATCTAATGTCAACTACGGTAAGCAACCTCCAAGAGTGATTGGCAGAGTTCAGCCCTGTTTATATAGAGGAACAGTCAGAATGATGTTAAATGTCTTAGAATACAACCATATTTAATCATAAAAATGATGACGGATAAAATGCTGTACCCCGGAAGACGTTTTCCAAAAAGTTTTGATTGGATGTTGTACCACCAATGCACTATCAACAAACGATTTATTAGATAGTTAAACAGCTTGGTGTGTGACCACGCAGAGGAGAGAGAGAGAGAGAGAGAGAGAGAGAGAGAGAGAGAGTTCTTACTTATACAAGTGCACTAAAGATCCAACACCTGTCTCAGAAAAAATTTGCATTACGCCTTTTCATTTAAGAGCCGACCACTAAGTGCAATTAACAAAGGAAACCAGAAGAAAATCTCCAAGGACAAGAAACCTCCAGTCGAGAACTTCCTGGAACGAGAAAACCCTAAACTTGTAGCATTTTGACCAGAAGCGCACTTGCTCCATATCTTAAGAAAGATATTAAAGCACTTTGAACCCAAGCCTGGCAGAGCCTGAAAAAAAGTTAACAGCGTCCAAGCTCAATCCAAATCATCATGCAGAAAGTTTTGATAAGTATTACCTAATTCATAACTAAAGCTCATCAGCAGGACAACAGTCTTGCATGATATGGCAGAGCAAGTTCCAATGATAAACTAGTTGCAAATTAAAGTTAAACAAGAGGAGCATGTTTATTTAATAAACAGTTCCAAAGCTTAAGTATCAACTGAACAAGTTAAACCAAAATCAATAATTATGAGGGAATAATGGCTTATCAGTAGCTCACTCTTAAGACTAACCGCCAAAAATATATCCTCAACACGGTATGTAGAATAAATAATACCAGTGATCTAACACCATTTGTAACGGAGAAGATTAAAACAAATGCTTCAGACACACAACTCAAATTGAAACAAAAAGGAGAGCCTTTTTATAAATAAAAGTATTTTAAAAATGAATGAGAACAAGTTTAACACGAGATGAGTACAGACTCCAACAAAATATTGGACAAATAAAACTACATGCCAAATAAAGTCCATGCAGCGAAATTATAACTACAAACAAAACGTTATTCTATTCCCAAACTGGTGTGTGGAGAACATCATCCACATCACTTACATGATAATATTTGATTTGTAAAATTCAAATTTTTAAAATTTATCTTTCAAATTAAATTATACCATGTAAGCTTTGTATTAAGTGTGCTCTACACACTGATTTGAGAATTGAATTTTTCACAAAAAAATACCCTTCATACTTCTTAACCCACGAGATACAACGATTGATAAACAACATGCGTTTTCACATTAGCAATAGCATCTAATGGTATGACCTTAAAAATTTGAGAAAGTGTTGAACGGTTCCGTTTCTATACATAATGCAGGCAATAAGAAGATAAAAATAGAAAAAATCATGTGCAAGTTGAACAAGTAATGAAAACTTATAACTCAGATCCGAAACAAATTCATAACCCTTACAAAATACCGTAACAAAACCCAAACCTCGGCGATAAAGCCACATAGAAACGTCTGCGTTTCGCCAAAATAAAGGTTTCCCAAAACAAAGCCATCCATTTCAAACACGAAAAACTGCGACAAATCCCGAATTCCAAATTCAATTCGCACAAATCCTGATCTATCAAATCCAATCTCAACTCTCCAACAACACAAACAAAAAATCAGAGTCCCTGAATCAAATTCAGAAAAACTCAACGAGACCGAATCCTAAATCCAAAAAAAAAAAAAACTTCCTATTTTCCCCATATGTGGCAAATACATCAGATCTGATCCGGACCACGTACGCATATACGAAAATATGAAGAGAGTGAGATGACCTGAAAGCCAAGCGGCAGAAGCACCGTCGCCAGGGAGGTGAGGAGTTGGAATCCAGAGCTTCTCTCTCTTCCGTTGCAGCCGAAGTGCCTTTTCCCCAAGAAAAGATCCGATGTGCCTTTCCTTCTTCGTGCAGACCGCTAAATAGATACTACTATTCCTTTACCTAACTAACCTCTCTCTCTCAGCTCTGATTTCTACGGCGTGACTTATTTTTCTCACTTTAATAGGACGGTCAGGATGGCCAATGGTTGATCAGTCATCACGTGGCCGGTACCTCATTTTTGTTTTTATAATATTTTTAACTAACGACAACAATTAAGGTAATTCCAGCTTTTTTTCATCGAAAAAAACAATGTTAATTCCAGCTTTGTTTTTTTGTTGTTTGTTACCTTTGGGAAAGTGTGACAGATTTATAATTGACAATCGTGATTGAATAAATACCTATAAATAAGAATTCATAAAAATGTTAGGGTTCTCTATTATATATTAAAGAATATAATATCGCCTTCAAAAAAATAAAAAGAATATAATATCAATTTCAATGAAAGATAATATTGAATTTCTATAAAGACACGATGTTAGTGTGATTTAGGTCTCGTTTGGTTATACAAATTAGATGAAATGAGAAATCTATAAATGATAGTGAAATAATTTATAAACAGTAATAAAATGGTTTAATTTAATATTTTTATAGAATTTTAAGGAAAGAGAGAGAAAAAAAATTATAAAGTTAAAAGATAATTAAAATATTATTTTTTAAAAATTTGAAAATATTGAATTTTTTTTTTGTGTTTTATTCATAAATTTATAAAAGTTGTAATGATTAAGTAATAATTAGATTAAAAAAATTAGATGAAAAAATTAAAAATTATAAAATTTTTGCGTTTAAATTTTATTTTAATGTTAAAATAAAATGAGATCAGATATGAAGATAAGGTTTCAAATGATTGTGAAACCAAACCAGACCTTGATAATAATAGAAGGCCGAAGGTTGTACTAACGGATGAGGGTTATAATTTGAGAAGGAACAGAAAACTAATTGCGTCTCTCTTTTAATTTGGTCATTTAACACACAAAAAATTAGAAAATAAATTATAAACTAAATGCAAAACCTATTTGGTTGAATAGCATTACCCTTAAACATTCAGACAAGATCCACCGATTGAATAAATTCATTTGGAGCCAAATGACTAAAAATAGAGGTTAAAATAAAAAAAATGATATTTACAATCTTAATGTATATAAGTATTGTATTATTTTTTTAAAAAGTGAGTAAATATGAAACCCACGTGAAATTTTTAATTTTTTAATAATGAACCTCATTATTTTTCAAATAGAGTACACAGAACTTACACATCTTAAGACTGTACGTACTATTAACTATAAAATAAATAATAATTGTACAGTAAAGTCACTGAAATGTGAATTTGCCACGCATATGGCTTAATTGTATAAAAACATGATATGTAAAGCTTAGTGAACACACACAAAAATAAAAATAAAAAACCATTTACTTTTTAAATTAAGGGACGAGAGAAATGGTTTTGGTGAGAACAAAAATGGGAATATGCGGTGGGTGGTGAGGTGAGGTACAAAGGTGAATGGATTTGCACTCAAAGGTGGCGCCATGAATCCGACATCGAGCTCATTATTTGGTGCAAGTGTAACGCACACTCCTGTTTGGTGCACAACTTTAAAAGTGCACCTCCCACAAGACTTCTATTGTTTGGTATTCTTGTCTAGAAATGACTTGTAAAAGTTTTAAACAGACAAATTTCATATAAGTTTTTGTGAAAAAGTAATCTCTATATAAAAAAATTATTTTTTATTAGCAGGACCCACTTTTTTACAAAGAGTTTATATGAGACTTGTATCTAACATTACTCATTTTGATCACATTAGTATTCCTCCATTCTCCAATGACTAAGAGCACGGGCAATGACTAGCCAAATCATAGATAATTATGTCAAAATTGATATGCATTGGCATGAGCTTTGAACTATAGTATTTTCATATGTTTCTCCAAATTTGACCAGTCAATATTCATTTTTTAAACATTATTTTATGAGTAAAATATTCTCAAATATGCTTGTTCCATAATTAGGTTGAGAAAAAAATAGTTATGAAACAATAATTTTTAGTAAAAATTAAGGCAAGTCAACTTGTATAGCATCTTTCTTTTAAGTTTTTTTTTTCATTTAATGTAATTAATAACTTTTTATTGAAATTACCTGCTTTATTTATTTTCATACAATTACAAGGTTTGTTGAATAGATTATTGGAGTTGGTGGCTTGATGCATAGCTATTCATTCTAAACTCTAGTTGTAAAGTTTTTTATTGGATGTTCTTGTAATTTAGACTTTTAACTTGGATTTGTAATTTGGACTTTTAGAGTTGTAATTTGTTGGATGGACTTTTGGACTTGTAATTTTTTGAACTTTTGGACTTGTAATTTGTTGAATTATTTGACTTTTGAACTTCTAATTTAGACTTTTTGATTTATTTTATTCCATAGCAGATTTTTCTTTTTATTGTAGACTTTTTTCCCAATTTTTGTAGTAGTTATATTTATAGTTTGAAGTATAATTTTTTTAGTAAAGCAGATTTTTTTAAAGCAGTTTTTAGTAAAGCATATTGTAGTAAATCGGATTTTTTTTTAGTAGAGTAGATTTTTGTAATAGTAATAGATTTTGGAATAAAAGTATAAAACATATTTTTTTAAAGCAGTTTTTATTTTTAAAATTATAAACAGATTTTTTATTTTTTTTACAAATTTACATTTTTTTTAAACTGAAAAACCGGATCAGAACCAATAAAACTGGACGTATCGGTTTAGAGGGCAACCGGCGCGTAATCAGTTTTTAAAAATATAAAAATAGTAAATACTGATTCGGTCTTAAATTTTGTTCAAAACCGGACCAGTTACACCCCTATATATAAAGTAAGTTGAGATGATTTAACTTTTTTATAGAAAGTTAAAAAAGTAATGAATCCCATCAATAATTGGTTTGAGATGAATTGAGGTAAGTTTTGTATTTCAAAACAATAATTAGACCTAGTTTGGATAGAGAGATATTTTCATCTTATCTTATCTCAATATCCAAATATTACAAATACAAACATTTTTTTAATTTCAAATATTCAACTTTTTCATCTAATTATTAAAAATTTTCCAAACTTTCAAACAAAAAAAAAAAAAAAACTCAACTTTTTCAAACTTCACAACAAAAATAATATTATAATAATATTTTAACTTTATAATATTTTTATTTAACTTTTTATCTCTAATTTTTTAATACCCCATAAAATATATTAATTCAAACTATTTATAATTCATTTTAACTCAAACATCTCACTATTATTCGAAAACCATCTCAATAGCCAACATGAGTTTTCTTCATTGTATCATTCTTCTTCTTGGGTCTGCTCTTTGAGGGCCAAAGTTTTAGGGCTTCTATCCTCTATATACATGGGAAGAACTAAAGCATTTATCTTTGTCACCTTTATTTACAGAACGTTGGCCTTTGTTTTCTTCCTATTATTATTTTCTCTCTGTTTTTCAATTTTCAGTTGCAGGTCAAACCTTACCCCAAGCTGCCATTTATATGCCAAAAATAAAAGAAAAACTCTATGTAATTTGACATCTTTATCTTTTTAAAATTATAATGGATCTCATAATAAACAATGTGTTTAAATATAAATTTACAAGTATCATAACTTAAAATTAAAAACCTAGCAAATCGCAACACCAAAGACTTTCCAAATCAATGAAGGTCCAAAAATATTAGTCCAAAAATAAACAGTGTTGAATTTTTTTCAAACAGCCGTGTCGGAATCGAACTAAGAAATCCTAATGCCATCCCTCTTACTCTCAAACTCTTTCTCAGAAATCCTCCAAATCGTTAGAGGAGTAGAAGTTCTCAACTTCATATTCCTTCTCCTTTCTTCTTTCCCCTCTCATTTCCTCTTTTATCCATCTCTCGTTTATCTTCCCTGTATATATCCGGTCATGAATATAACTTTTATTTGATGAATGAAAATAGTGAATTTTTCATATAAAAATAAAATATATTAGCCCAAAGTAGGCGATTAAATTAAAAAAATCCATAGCTCATTCCATTCTAATATCTAAAGTCTAAACAACAAAACCACAATCATCTTCATAAGGCATGGAAAAAAAAATAGAAAATAAAAGAACAAGACCTATATATAAACAACAGGGAATGGTTTCAATTTCATTTCTGAAATTTGTGCATCACATAAAATCTCTAATATGTAAGTGGGGAGCCCTAATCATGATCATAAAACAAAGACATCTCACTGAAATGAGACTTTACTCAAGACAGCCATCACCATAAGTTACGTTAAGTGTGGAGTACGTATTATATTTATGTTACTTATAATGCGTGGGGCCACAACAACTGTGGAGTACGTATTATATCTTATGTTACTTATAATGCGTGGGGCCACAACAACTGTGGAGTACGTATTATATTTATGTTACTTATAATGCGTGGGGCCACAACAACTGTGGAGTACGTATTATATTTTATGTTACGTATAATGCGTGGGGCCACAACAACTGTGGAGTACGTATTATATCTTATGTTACTTATAATGCGTGGGGCCACAACAACTGTGGAGTACGTATTATATTTATGTTACTTATAATGCGTGGGGCCACAACAACTGTGGAGTACGTATTATATTTTATGTTACGTATAATGCGTGGGGCCACAACAACTGTGGAGTACGTATTATATTTTATGTTACTTGAATACGTGGGGCCACAACAACTGTGGAGTACGTATTAACGCACGTTATTAATCAAGACAATTGAATAAGATTCCAAGTTTATGTTAAGTCCAGTTTCAGATCAAATACATGATAAGTCAAGTTTTAGATCAAGTCCATGTTATGTTATACTCACGTACATGTTATGTTCAAGTTTATGTTATTTTCAAGTTCTTATTTATGTTATGCAGGTTTACGTTCATGCTATATTTCAAGTCCATGTTATGTTTCACGTTCATGTTATGTTGTTTGTTCATGTTATGTTTTAAGCTTAAGTTCATGCCATGTTAAGTCAAGTTCAGTTCACGCTTAAGTTCTGGTTAAGTCATGCTATATGTCAAGTTATACTATGTTTATGTATGACTATAATTATGCATTTATGCTTTTACTGCCATGCATGCATTTTTAACCTGTGTGTGAGTTTTATGTTAACTTACTGAGATTTGTAATCAAATCTCACTGTGGTAGTCCCAACTACCATTCCCCCCGAATGGTAGATCTTGTTACAGGACCCAAAGGAGAATTGGAATCTGACCAACTGAATACGGTCGACTAGGCCACGGTGCGATGTTGATGATGGTATAGTATTTAACTTAGGTTAATACTTGTACTTTTGGAGTTGTATCTCAAGTATTCTTTTGATCACAACCATTTTGGACTAGTGTGATGATCACGGCTTTTTAGTATGCCTTTATGTATGAATTATATTTCAAGTATTTGGGATATATTTAGTTTGGTGCATAGTATTGCTAAAGAAAAAGATTATCCGCTGCGAATATTGCATAATGCTAGATGCATGTTAGGAACATTGCATCTTATATGTCATGAACGGGGGCAGGTAACCTTGTGTTGCATGTCTCGACGCTTCAAATGTCCGTTCAATCCCAAGCGGAATTTGGGGGCGTCACATTAAGGTTTGTGTTTGACATAATGCCTAAAAAAAAACATGTATGCACAGCCTTCTATAAAATTCTAAATAAAAATTATATAATAAAATTATATTCACAGGTCGGTATAGAATATATGCATTTTATATTATTGATCTGGTAAAATTTAATTTGTAAGAAAAATTTTCAGATTAAAGTTTTACAAATCAAATGTTTCACGTTCACGATACAGAGTATACTTTACGCTAATTTGTAAATATAATAACTCATTTCATAATTATTTTATAAGAATTCAATACCTCAAAATATTAAAAAAAAAATTAATCAAAGTGTATGTTCACTCAGACCTTCCATATAAATGAGATGAAGATTAAATTTTTGTGAATAGTGGTGAGATAATTTGTAAATAGTAGTGAAATGATTTGAATTAAGATATTTTATGAGGTTTTGAAAAAAGAAAAAAATTTTAAATAAAAATATTATAAAGTTAAAATATCGTTAGAACATAGTTTTTTAATATTATTTTTATTTCAAAATTTGAAAATTTGAATGATTTTTGTGTTTTATTTATAAGTTTAAATAAATTGTAATGATTAGATAAAAATTTAAAAATTTAAAATTGGAAAGTGTTTATATTTAAATGTTAAGATGGAATGAAATTGATTGAAACTATTAGGAATAAAAGACTGAAACGATAGTCTTATTAGTAGGTCTCGAGGTGTATTTTTTTAAACCGGATCGTACTGAGACCGATCAAATGTATAAATATATATTTTTAAATATTATATATAATATATTATTTTATATGTTAGTTGTATGAGTTAATTATGTATTTCTTATTAAAGGGATCATCATTGACTATATATACAATAAAATTATTTAATATTCATTAACCATGTATAAAATGTTAAAGAGAGCACTTAATTTCAATATTATTAATTTAATTAATTTTTTGTATTAAGTTTTCTATAAAAAAAAAAAAGAGAAAAAATTGTTCACAGGTTGAATGGACTGATTGGACTAATAGTTAATAATCCAATTTGATAAAAATAATGGATCAAAATTTTTGATCCATAACCTTCCAATATGTTTCGTTATAAGACTTAACTAAAATCAATTCAGTTTAGTTTAATTTTAAACTGAGCAAAATATCTAAATACATGACTCTCAAATTACAAAACTCATTTCAACTCAAAACTGTATTACACGTGGGACCCATAACTTTTTTCATCTTAACACATTTTTAAACGTGGAACGTGCAACCTTTTTTAACTTTCCATAAATAGTATTAAACTCATATTGATATCTAAACACATCTAATCTTATTTTAAATGACCCTACATAATCCATTCCATTAATTCAATTAACTACTATTCATAGACAACTTAAACTCAATTCAGCTAATGCATAGACGATGGCACAATTTTTAGACGCGGATAGAACCGGAAGGACCGTTGAGTTCCACTCGACGCCACTTGAGCCTTGGGGAACTGACAATATCTCATCTAATCTATCAAACCTTATCCTTTTCCAAAGCTCACCCCTCTCTCTCTCTCTCTCTCTCTCTCTCACATGGCAACTTGAGCATTTTGTGAAGAAATAACCCTGAAATACCTCGTCGAGCTTAGTTATCGTAACCCTGTTCTCTCTTTCTCAAACCAAAAGTTTCTTCTTCTTCTTCGTCTAACTTTTAATTGAAGATCGAGTCAAGATTACAGGAAAGCTAGAGATAAGACAGAAGGCTAATGGCTGTAGTTCCGGAGGCAACTTCATCGACATTCAAGCTTTCTTTAACTCCCAAGTTCAATCCAAAATCTTACCACAAGGTAAAATCCCTCCAAATACTTCACTCAAAGTTAGGAAATTGGGTCTTCTTATACTATGGCTGAACGTACAAAGATATCGGTAACTGGGGACAAAGGAACTTTCCTTCTATAGTCCTGACTTTCTGGGCAAGAATATAGTATGATAATTTGCTGAATCTCAATCCTTTTGGTAAAATCAGCTGTCTTTATTTGTATGAATACTTATATATATATATATATATATATATATATCTTCTCCTGCAGATTGAACGAAAGATTTGCATCCTCCCAATTCCCAATTTCCTCCCAAAACTAAACCAAAACCGAGCTCAATTGTCCCGGCCAACTTTATCACTCTTTGCAACCTTGAGAGGTCCTCGAGGCTTTGGACCGTCTTCAAGGAAAACCAAGAAGACCAAGAAGCCAAAGAGAGATAATGACAGTGATGAAGAAGAGGAAGAGGAAGAAGAAGATGAAGGGCCAGATCAAGGAGTAATACCAGAGGTAGTGACCAACAGGATGATTAGCAGGATGGGTTTCTCAGTAGGGATACCACTGTTCACGGGGCTTTTATTCTTCCCATTCTTTTACTATCTGAAAGTTGGACTGAAGATTGATGTGCCCACATGGGTGCCTTTCATTGTGTCATTCTTCTTCTTTGGGTCTGCTCTCTTAGGAGTGAGTTATGGGATTGTATCCTCTAGCTGGGATCCAATGAGGGAGGGTTCTCTCTTAGGTTGGAATGAAGCTCAGAAGAACTGGCCTGTTTTTTGGCAGTCACTCTGGGGTAGATCTAGAAGAGAGTAAGAGGATTTATCTTTCTATCACACCCTGGTTTAATCTTCCCCCCACCTCTTCTGCCTTCTGATATTTTTACCATTTTCAAACCATTAAAGTAAATTTGATGGACATTTAATATGTAAATTCATGATTCTAAATTTCTAGGATAGGTTTTCAGTTTTCTTCATATTTTCCTCTATTCTGCAGCCGCAGGCCGAGCCTTACCCCATAAATCAAAGCTGACTTTTGCAGACACAAAATCAAACACCATACTTGAGCCTTCTCACTTGCAGACCCAGCTGAACAAATAGCAGATGTTACAGAACCAAGATTGCCTCCCAAATCAGATTATGACAATAAAGGTCCAAAAATCTAATCCTAAGCTAGGCAAATGAATAAGTTAGCATGGCTCCCTCTATTCTATTTTTCTTTTTTCTTAATTTCCTCCCTTGGACAGGCACTCCATTTTAAGATGTAGCCATTTTGATAAAATATAATCGAAAATATATTCCCAAAGAATAAAATCAGCATTACAAGAAATCTGTGCATACAGCCGGGGATGATTTCAATTGCATTTCTCGAATTTGTGTATCGAATAACAAACTCTTATATGTAAGTGGGAAGAAAGGAGGCCCAAAAATATTTCACTAAATAGTGACCATTATCATAGAAACAAAAACAAAGAAAAAACAGGACCCAGCTGGACATCTCACGGAAACGAGCCTTTACCCAAAACAGAGCCATCATAATAGGTTATGATAGAACACATGGTTATAACCATCAGCTGTGGTGTCTAACTGCAATTCTCTCTATAAAGGCTCCATTACAGCATGCAGATGCACCCTGACTTCTTTATACTTTTATCTGTGGTAATGTATATCGTTTAAATAAAATCTTTAAAGGTACTGAGCTTGTATTCTCTCTTTGTTCTCTTCCCACCACTGCTTTGCGTTCACCTCTCCAAACTTTTCTCGGCTGCTCAAATACAAATGAAAAACTTGTCAAAAGCTGCCTCACCCTTCAAGGCAAAAAAGGTCTGTTTAAAATGCCAAAAACTGCTCATCTCATCAGTAGTGATAGAGACAATCATTTTTATAATTTTTTTACAGTTGCTTTAAATGGATGACATTCACATAAAACAACTTGTAAAATAGTTACGGGAGTATCATTATTGTACAAATATGTCCTCCATTTAAAATGGAATTGTGAAAAGAGTTCTCTATATTTTTATCTCATTCAAATAACACTTTCACATAGTTTCTGAAAATTTATAATATGGTGGGTTGAGCAGCTGAGGAAAATGAAGTTATTTTTGGAGCTTAAGAGTTAGAACTCTTGCTCAATTAAGTTCAAAACTCTTTTCCTTCCTCAATCTTCTTGGCCACCAAATGATGCAATAAGGAGTTATGATATAAATGCAAATGAATTTGGTTACCTGAACCTGACACGCCGAAGCTCCCTAGTGCCATCAGCTAACTGTCTGATGGTAATGTACACCCCAGGGTCATCTTGCTCTACCCATTCAGTTTCCAGGTCACTGGCATTGCTAATAGAAACTGAAGCTTCATCCCGAGAAGAGGTTGTCGTCCGCGATGCATCCATGGATGATCCTGCATTGTAATGGTGGCCACCACCATGATCCAACGGATCAGCTGGGTAATACCCTGTATTTACAGAGGGTCTATAGTGGCTCCTTGGTGTCCACTCCCTGTTCAATGATGAAGCCATGGGACTTTCCCTTGCTGATCCAAGCCTTGTGTATGAAGAATCTCTCTGCTGTTGAAGTGTAAAAGTATCCGTTAATAATTGGGGATTACCCTCATGAATATAACTAGACAGTATTTTTAGTATATTATATTATAGGAGACTCAAATCATCTATCTTGCACACGGATGGGGAGATAAATATTCGAAACACTGTTAAAAAAAAAAAAAAAAATCGGCTTGTTATTTTATCACTCAAGCAAATCCTCACCGGCATTATAGACCATTAGGTCCATCTTCCCAATTGATGAGAAATAATGTTTCATACATACAGAAGGTTTTAGCATGACTTGAGGAAAGACAATGTTGTCACTTTGGATGATGGAGTTGATATTCCAAAAAGCTAAAGGACTGCATAGGTTTATGAATAGATGAACCTAATGAGTAGCGTGGTATATAGAATTTTCCTTATGGATAGACTCAAGTCTGGAATTTATTATTGAGTAGCCTATCGGCTGATTATTATACTCCGATCAAGTAAAAAGGGATGGCATAAGAATGTGTTTACCTCATCCTCAGACCTTGGGGGAGTGTGAAGAGCTTGCCTATTAAATCTCTGGACGTTGTAGAGCTCCATGATTCGGTCATAGTTCTCACCCCACCATTGCTGAGCTTGCCATTTATTGAACATCTCTCGGCTTCAAATTGAAATGCCAAGTAATGTCAGTTTCTGGATTTAGAGAGTGTAATTGAGTTTTGGTGACAAAAACCTGAAGCTTTCTGATGAAATTTGGGGTTCCAAGGCCCATTTCATATGTACTTATATATAGTTTTCAAGTGGGCGAGTTATTAAACAGGCTACTCCAAATATTACACATATTGGAGAAAGAACTAATCGATGTGAAAAATATAATTACGACTTCATTCTTCTTCTTTTTTGTTCTTGTTTTTGAATTTAACAGGGATAGTTAAATTTGCTGATGCTGGAAGTAAACCTCACAATACCTGAAGCGTATTCGTTTAAGATCATTTCCACCATTAGGAAGGGACACGAAAGTGATGTGAACACCTGGTTCTACCTGTGCCATCCACTCCTTAGGCTCATCCTCATCCTCAAACACCACATCACAAGACTGTGCAGACACAGACACTCCTCTAGGAGTCTGATCACCTCTCAATACCCCACTAAATCTTGAGTCAGATCTTGTTGTGGGGTGGTGACTTGTGAAGTCCCATGCAGGTGTTGAGTTTGCGCTTGCTCCTCCAAGGTAGGGGTATGGAACCCCTTCTGAAATCGTATCAAAGTCCGGGTAAGGCCGTTGGCCTCCTTTCTTGTAGCTGCTGGAGCCCGTGCAGGGCTTGCATTGCCGGTATGCACCAGAGAATTTCAATGCCATATCCTTGATCTGCACATTATTGAAATCCATGCTTAATAAAATGCAAACATGATTATCACATGAAAAAAAGTTCAAGGTTATAAATTTTTAACATTAGAAATGGAGGGTTATGCATACAGAAAGCCACAAAAGAGATGGTGCAATTCCTTGAAATGAACAAGCAATTTGCAGATATGTTTCTATGTTCATAACTAATTTACTCAATCTACAAATACCAAAGGTAGTCTTGGAAAACTTTCTACTGATCATGTGCTATATATATGCAAAAGTAGTGGATTGAAAGAACTTAAAGCATATATACGGCATGATCCACACGAGCTAAGAACAGGCATAAATACAATAAGCCAGCAATCAATGTGGCCTAAATACAATAAACCAAGCTGGCATCTTTTTGGATGCTCGGTAGCTAGCTCATGTATATAGATGAGTAGTATGGGCGATCCTCACCCAAGTTATTCTTGTTAAAAAGATTGGACAGAAATCTATAGTACATGATATGAGTGGAGAATATTGGGAAGAACAATTCAAAAAGAAAAGTAGAGAGAAAAGGAAGAAAAGAATGGCAATGAATCATCTAAAGAAGCACACTCTTGACTCTACATCAAAAATATTGGAAAGGAAAATTTTATACATCATACTGTCATTCTACTTGCATCACGCTAAGTAAAATGTGTCACATTTATTACCATTAAATGATAATTTATTGTATACTTTTTTATCATCAAATGGTGATAAATACACCATATCATATATAGTAAGATACAAGTAAGATGGTAGTATAATATATAGCATTACTCTTCTTCTTTTTTTAATTCCTCTAATTTCAGTATTTATAAGAGTGGTGCTAAGATAGAGGAACATGTAACAAAGTTCAATGCATAGATCGTCGATGGCAGGAAAGATTTTCAACCTTTCAAAAGGTAAATAATGTGAAGTATGCATTGTAGTAAATTGACATAGGCAATAGTAATCTTCTCCTTCCACATGCGAACCCGGTCCCCTCCCCTCGTAAAGAAGGGATAAGCCAGTCAGGCCAACGTACGGATAGTGAGTCCTTTTCTTTATTAATTTATATTATGGGTTTTGAGAAGGTTTTAATCCAATAAAAGGGTAATAATTAAATGTGCGCTAAAATTGATATTGGCAGGTGGCATGCATGCAAGAAACACATGATATGCATGGCTTCTAAACTGTTTGCTAAGATAGGTGTCCTGCTCAATGGGATAGCTAAATCCAGCCTAGAAAATCACAGCAAAACAGTAACATAAGGCTAAAATTTTATATTAAAATGGCGGAAAGCTGGGTGTTATAGTATTCTGTTTAAAATAATTTAGATAACAATTTACAAAAATAATTGAGATTGGTGCAGTCATGACACAATACAGACAGAGTGGAGAAGGAAGAGCCACGGTCAAGGCTTATAGTCTAAACACAATCTGAAATGAATAGGTGCTTTTTCTGATTTGCCCTGACTCTTGGTCGGTCTGTCACCCACAGTTTTTTTCTCTTTTAAGATTTTTTTTTTTTTTGCTCTCTCTCTTTTTCTACATCATATAATTGGCTAGCTAATTGTTTCAAAAAAAATACAGTGGAAACGACAAGAATTCAGCGGTGGGTCTCACACAAAGATACCTATTTGGATAGTCCTTTTCTTGGTGTGCGTCTCTGTTTTTTGTCTTCTTCTTTTTTTTTCATCAGATTCCCACGACTGGTCGATGTGTAACCTGGTTGTCACTCTCTCTCTCTCTCTCTCTAGGAAATTTGCCACAACTAGGAAGACTTGACCAAAACAAAAGCCAAAGAGACCAATCTCAATGGTTATCTCCAGACTCCATCCGCCATAAGTTTTGGAGGGCCAAAACATTCATAAAAACAGCCTCGTTATCGATAGAAAAACTAACGCAGAGACAAACAGCCGGCCTTCCCCACTGGCTGATCTCATGCACGTACGTACGTACCGTCCCATGCACCTTCTACCAATCTAGGCTCAAAGTTTAAGCTATACAGATTCTATTGATCATCCACTGCTAAAGTTTTTCTGGGTCCAAAACGAACAGTTCACAGACTTTATTGGTTCTAAAGAAATTGAAAAAAATTACATAATAAATTCCATCGATCACGAATAAAGAGAAACTCCGCTATTAGCAAACATATTATTAAAGGCAGCATGAGAGAGAGAGATTATGTTCATATTTTTAATTAATTTCTTTTTTTTTTAAAGGAAATTATCTCCATCCAAAAATGGAGGCGTTCATGAATATGAAGGAATGGCAATCATACACTTATTATTGATTGGAACAAAAGGAAAGAACTAAGAATATAAGATGGAATTAAGATGTTAAAAACCAAAAAGAGTGGCGCACGTGACAGAAATCGAATAAGAGGGGCCAGGGGAAGGGGGTAAGAGCTTGGCACGTAAAGGATCTCACGTGAGAGAAATCGAATAAAAGAATGAACAAAAAGTAGATTCTACAGTGCATCACACGCAAAAACTGAACCAAGAGCTAGACGAGCATCTAGAGAGAGAGAGAGAGAGGTGTAGGATTAGGAACCTGCGCCGTCAGGCTTTTGACGGAGCTTGGGGTGCCACTCCCACGCGCTCCTTCCTCTCCATCATTTTCCCCCGTTTGCTTCGTGCACGCTATGCACGTAAACATTGTATCCTCCCTCGTTTAATTACCTCCTTCTTTACCCCTGCAAAATAACAAAACCTTTACATTTCAAAACTGTATACATAATGAAGCAGAGTATACACAATACGGATGAAATAAATACCGGGAAAAACAATAACGCAACTAGGTTTCTTTGCATCAGTTTAATGGAGAGATCGTATTAATGAAGCTTCGAGATTCAGTCAGGAAAAAACCCAATGAAGTTGTGAATTCTCTGAGTTTTTCTTTCCCTTTTTTTCCTCGTTTCGAGAGAAAAAGTTGGTCCCTCCTGGAGAGGAAGAGTAAAGCGAAGCAAAAGAAGAGAAGGGAGGGGAGGGGGGGGGGGGGGNTGGGGGGGCTCGGGATCAGAGAAATCTGAGAAAGTGAGTTAAGATATTGTGAATCAATAATTGTACAAAAAAAAAAAAATAAGGAACAAAATGTGGGCAAAGGCATATTGAAAGTGGTCTCATTTACTGTGGTTTACGTGCTTGCTTTAACCCACAAAACAAAAGCCCCCTCTCCCCGCCGAATAAAAGAATCAAAAGATTATGCTGTCTGTGCAAAGCCCCAAGTCTGTCTCTGACAAACCCCTTCTTTTTTCTTTCGTGTACTGTAAATCACATCGCTCCTCGTCCTTCCAGAATCCCAACGACAAAAAAGCAACTTAGACAGACAAAATATGTATTTTCTTTTTTGTTTTTCTTTTGTTTTGGTCTGAGGATGAAAGATGTGGTTGAGAAGACAAAGAAACATGAGGAAGCAAGAATAACGTTAGCTCTGAGATTGGATTGCAACATTAGAACCACACGAAAACGACTTACCCAAAGGCCAACCCCAACTCCCAAAGACTGTTCCTCTTCGCTTGTCTCTCTTTCCCTTCACCGTACTGGTAAACTCTTCAAAAGCAGCCCTCTCTTAGATATCTTTCCTGCAACCAAAGTTCTTGACATTTAATCAATATGAAGATGCAAAACCATGATCGAATGGATGGTGGTCCAAAGGAGAAGCATTTTTTAAACAAAAGCAACATTCAGTTTGGTTCCTGAGAAAGTTCGGCGAAACTGATTTCTAAAAAGAGAAAGAGAAAATTTGGAGTATTTTCCCTTGTAATGACTCTTCTTGATAAAACCCGATGAAATTATTAAATTTCTCGAGCACCAAAAAAAGCATAAGAGAATCACACTTTTTTTTTTTTTAAGAACTCTCAATCTCTCCATCCTTTTGCTGCTATTAAAATCCCTGTATTTCGCTGAAGAAATTTCACTCCAAAAAAGATGAAAAATAAGAATACTCACTCCGGTCTGCTAAGTGCAAAGATAGGCCAGGGAAAATCTTCGCTGGGGACGAAACGGCGGTGATATATCTGGGTAAGGAAATAGAAGTTTTTGCAGAGCAAAAGGTGAGTCTCGTTTGAGCTGGGATTTCGTCGTATTTATAGAGTAGAGAAGGGACTTGACGACGTTGGGGTTCGCCGTTACGATAACGGGAAAAAGGGTGGGTCTGTTAGTGGGAAAGCCGTTAAAGAGTGACGAGTGGGTCCGGAGCAGGGAAGGAGGAATACAGTCAACCAGGGTCCACATGTCTAGGTCATCAAAAGGGCAGGGCGGGATCTATAGCTTAGCTTGTACACGTGGCGTAGCTTCATTGACTGTGATGTGATCAAAATGGGAGGGGCGGTTTGATTTGATCAGAATGAATTCTTTCGCCTTTTCCATTTGACATCTTTTAAACCATCCCATCAGGTGAGTTTTTCTCGTTTTATATTATTCGTGTAGAATTCTCGAAGTTTGTGAATTTCATATAAAATATAGAATAATCCTATTATGTTTAATCTCGGGTTAAATCATTATGGTAAAATTATAGTGTTATATAATTTTTTTTTTTTTTAAAAAACAAATATGAGATTTATAAGAAAAAATAAATATTTTTTTAATAATAGATTATATTCTTCTTTAAAACAATTACACTGTATTTATATATTTTACGACTATATGTAATATTATTCATGATTATAAATTGTGATACTATATTTTTATTTTATTATGAGTGAGTTGATATTAATTATTAAATTTTAATTTTTATAAACATAAAATTGATAAAATTAATAATAAAAATTATCAGATTTTATATAATAAATTAAAGTAATGAAAATATGATATGTAATATTTTCCTAATATAATTGATTAGATGCTTTTTGTTTCACCAAAACATGACAAGGAACCCCCTTCTTAATACTCTTTTAGATATTTGGACGATTTTAGAATTCTGTAAAGGGTCATTGTATAGGAATCCAAGGGTTGCACCGATGAATGCATTTCTATTGGGTTTTTTTTTTTTTTTTAAAAAATGAAATCAGTGCAACCTATCGATTCCTTTAGCATGGTTTTTCTGTAAATAGCAGTAAAATGATCTCAGTTAAAATATTTTATTAAATTTTGAAAAATAAAAGGTAAAAAGTTGAATACAAATATTATAAAATTAAAAATTTTGTTTAAATATAATTTTCTAATATTATCTTTATTTTAATATTTGAAAAAAATTATACTAATTTTTATATTTTGTTTTGAAGTCCGTAAAAGCTGTATTGATTTTTATGTTTGGATAATAATTAAGTAATGATTAAATTAAAAAACCAACATTTTAAAATTGAAATGTGTTTTGTATTTAAATGATACTTGAAAATAAAATTATGACAAATTTTAAAAGAATTTAAAAATTTTATGTTTCATCTCTGTCTTCAAATGTCCCTTGTTTGAAAATTGTCTCCTACAAGTACCACTTTCAAATCTGAAATCTCTTTATTTCTTTATTCCTTTTTTTAAGCCTCTTTATTACTTATCTTATCCACTCATATTCTAAAGTAACGATTTGGCTAGCTTTGCATAAAATTAGTCAATGTGCTTGGATCCAAAGCTGCCAAGCAATCGTAAATGAAAAGTGTTATCTATATTTAAACACATATAAAATTGATATATCTATATATAAATGATAGTTGTAGTTGTGAGTAAGCAAGTGTCGTGCAATCACTTTAAAAAAAATAAATAAATACAAGACTCACGTGAAAATAAATTAATTTTTTAACAATAGATCTCACTATTTTTCAAAACGATTGCATGGTGCTCATACATGTATATATGTGTGTGTGAGTAGTCATAAGTACAATTGTTTTTACAAATTTTTATACAAATATATTTTAAATTGAGGGCATTGCTGTATAAAACGATGTTATTTTTATCAATTATTTTATAATAATATTCATAATTTAAACTAAAATTATATAAATAATTAGGAAAATAATTTTAGGTATATCTTTTTTCTTTTTCATATACATATATATAAACGTAGAGCAGCCAAGCTATAAACTAGTGGATTGTGTAAACCGACAAGGAATGGGGTTTGCTGGTTGCAAACTGGCTGATTTGTGAACCTTTTGGCAGTGCTTTTCCGAAAAGGTCCTTTAGTCCTTATTTTCTTCATTGCTACTAGAAATTCCTTCAGCCTAAAGCCAGAAATAACCTCCAAATTCTTTTTCCATGTAAATCTCTTTGTTGCTTTTTTTTTTTTTTCTACTCTTCTTCTTCTTCTTCTGGAAATGCAATTATGACCTTATATTAGTTTCGAAGGACCGTGCTACATTCACCGCTCTCAACACTAGCTGGGAGCTACCGTATAAGTAAGTTTTTTTTTTAGTTAATTTTTCATATGTATTTTTTCAACATTTTTTAAATATATATTTTTAAAAATTTTACAATATTATTAAAAAATATTTTATTGATTACGAAGTAAAAAAAGATTAAAAAAACTGAGTGGTCGTTGAGAGTGGTGACTATATTATTAAACCATTAATAATTGTGGTGGAGAGGAAATTTGATTATTGTAGTTATAATGAAATGTTGATGGGACAAGACATGCATAATAACTAAAGAAGAAGAGATAGCTATGAAAAAAGAGAACGTGGATTAGACATTTCAAAACGAGAGACTTCTTTCCAATGTAACATATTGATAATTTGATAGAGATTAGAGCGTGACATAGTGCTTCTAAATATCTATATATTTTTTATTTTCCTCTTTTATTTAGGCTTTGTTTGGGAAACATGAGATGAAAATTTTTCAAAATTTTACTCACAAATATCACTCAAGTTTCATTTCAAATATTTAACTTTTCTATCTAATCATTACAACTTTTATAAATTTCAAGATAAAAATTATATTTAAGTAATTTTTTAACTTAATAATATTTTAATTTAATATTTTCTCTTTTATTTTTTAAAATTCAATAAAACATATTAACTCAAATTATTTCATTATCATTCACAAATTATTTTAATAACCAAAACTTAAGCCAAGTTTTGTTAGCCAATACAGATGAGATGTTTTCATTTCATCTATACCATACATTAGTTTTTCATATCTAAATACACTATATTTCATCTTTAAATTTTAAAAATATCAACTTAAACAAATAGCAATAAACAGTAAAAATTGATATTGAACAGTGCAAAACTGATGTGAATGGTGGTGCGTGAACAATACATAAATAGTACATAATTCGGTTATCTATAAAACAGCGGGACATACACACATTTTTCAAATCTAAAAAATTAAAAATTGTCACATATCATCTCACTTTTCAAATACATTTTTATTTTACAAATTATTTCATCTTACTTTAATTCAAAAATTTTATTAATATTCAAAATGTCTTATTTAATCTAATATAAATTGTATAAACAAACAAACGGGGCCTTAGTTTATCTGGACAGTGGGTAGTACCATCAGCACGTCACACCCATTATAAAGTAAGGTGACAAGGTGTGCCGGGATACTCAGGCATTTCGATCTCCCATATTGATTGTCGAATCCTACGAGTTGCATGCATAATATTGTTGGGGTCCACTCCTTCTTGCCTTGATCATAGTATTGTTGTCATCGGATTATGTATTGTCCATCGCTGACATAACCGTTACAAAATAAGCGACCAAAAATAAAAGACGATAAATGCACGTATAACAATAAAATCACTATTTACCACTATCATAAATTAATTTTTAAAAAATAAATAAATATAAGATTTATATAAAAAATTTATTTTTTAATGATAAATTTTATTATTTTCAAAATAATTATATTAGGTTTGCAAACTTCACACAAGTACGTAGTCTTATTCTATTTTTATAGATAAATTACTGTTTCTATTATCGTACTATTGGCTAGCCAGATTCAAGATTCGATGAGAAATAGTTGTTTTGAAAAGTACAAACTGGCGAACATATATATATATATATGTATATGTATATACAAACAAAATATAGATAGTACAGTGTATATATCAGATTGCAGGGAGTCAGGACAGCTGCTTTAAAATCATACACTCTCCTCCAAAGAACCAAATTATCAGTGACCAAGTACTCAAGTCTTTTCATTTTTGTTTTGGAGGAGTCAAGTACAATCCGTATGTCCAATCTGATCGCACGAAAATGATTCTATATACAGTATATTAGATTATGTATTAGTTTTCTGGTTGAGAGAAATTTACCTAACTGGCTGAGGTGGGTTGTCAGCAAGGCGAGAGGGAGGCCGGGGGGTTGTGCAACTGTGCATGCATGGGTTTAAGGTGGTGCTTTGGCATTTTGGGCAAGCGAGGTAGATGTGCTTTTAACTTTAAACCATCACACTGCGGCCTTGTCCTTAGCTTTATTCCTGGGGCTAACCTGATCTCTTTAAGCAAAGAATGCTTGTACTAGAGGGACATCCAAACCCCAACTCAATTTCCACCCCTTTCTCTCTCTCTCTCTCTCGACGTACAGTCTTCTTTTGACACGAATAGGAGTCACTTTCCGATCCCCATCTCTGATCAACCTGTGATCAAATGGTTTTGCATGCCACGGGTCAACATATGGGAATACCAAGCTTTACATAAAGAGGTTCTTACAAGATCTTCTTAAGCAAGAAAAGCATAGTCAATGTCCAAAGCAATCCCCATTGTTTGGCTACCAAACAAATTCAAAATCCCAAAAGAAAACAAAGAAATCAAACTTTAAATAGATCAACTTTTCTATTTTTCTCGCATCTCTTTCTCTATGTGAATGTCTATGTGAATGTACAAAAGGAACTATAATTTAAAGAAAAAAATCGCAATTTTTCAAATTGAGGGAAATATATATAATATCACAAATTATATATGCAATTATTTTCACGTATTTTATTACTATGATCATGATCAGTTGTATTATTATTTTTTTAATATAAAATAACTGTTTTAGCTAATCACATCAGTAAAGTGTTCAAAGAGTATACAAAAGTGATTATATACAAGAAAATAATTAAAATCAATAAAATTATTTAAAAATTAACTTCTGACGTTCAATTTTGAAATATTTATTCAAATAAATCTCTTTGTACATTCTGGGTACTGGCTGGCTCATCTCAATATGTATGGGATGTTACAAACCTTTCAGACAGCCGACAGCGGCGACAGGGCCCTTGGTTATTTGATTAATCCGAGCATGTACTTCACAGAAGTAAGCACAATGATGAATTTTCAAACATTCCACAAATATATATATATTTTTTGTTTTTTAGTGAAAAGAAAGACAAACGTTGATAGAATTAATAATAAAAATAATAATAAAGAGTAGAAAACATGAAAGACACGTAGGAGATTAGAGTGATAAGACTACTTTTAAACGTTAGGAATGTTCGGTTTTCAAGTTTGTGATAGTCATATCATTTGGAAAGGTGATGTTCATAAAGCTAAGCAATCACCGATCTTCTCCGAAGTAGATCTCTCACTGTGTCTGAAGTCTGAAGTCTGAATCCCATGGCTAACAAGTCTTTCCCCATTTCCAATGACGGATTGATTCCTTTAACTGATATAACATGCAACTTTTGATTTGGTGTTGCAGATTAAAAAACATTACCCTCCCCCATGCATCTTAAAAGAAGAGTCTCCAAATCCAATACAACTACATGCGTCGTACGTATACTCATCATTTTTTTAGCTTTTAAATGTGATTATATATATATATATATATATGAATAGTATTATATACAGTCATAAAATGTGTAAACACTACATAATCGCTTTGAAAAAGAGTGGGTCTGCGATTAAAAAGTTAATTTTTTTTTTTCATGTGAGTCTCATATTAATTCATTTTTTTCAAAACGACTGCACGCCGCTTGCACAACCACGACTGCAAATATTATTTCTCTATACATATATATATATATATTTAAGTAATGGTAAAGATAAGTCCTAAGTATATAAGTTTTATGTAATTATTTTGTAAAAAAGTAGAACTATTAAGAAAAATTAAATTTATAACATTTTTTCATAATGGATTCTTTTTTTTTTAATAAAAGATTTGCGTAAATTTTATAAATTTAGAACTTATATATATCATTATTCTATATTTTCAAATTTTCCTTTCATGCAACTGCTACCATTTCTATAAATGATTGGTACCATTTATGAAAGTTTTGGGTATTTTTTAAATAGATAAATATATGATCCATGTGAAAATTTTTTGTTTTTATTGACGAATTCTACCTTTTTATTAAAAAAGAGAATATAAAATTTATACATCCTTAAACGACGTCCAGCTTGACTTTATATATATACATAAGAAATTCTATCAACCATTGTCTTAGTCAATATCTCCTCATCATTTCCTTAGGTGGCATCCAATGATTTGATTATAAATACTTTTTCAATAATTTAATATCATATTAAAGTATATATATGATAAAAAGATAATGATAATAAAGATGATGGTAATGCCAAGAACAGGTCAAGAGAGGGAGTTAGTATGTTTAAAAGGCTAAGAAAGTTCGAACTAATCGATTATTGGATATTTTTACTTTATTTTTTATTTTTTATCTTTTTTACTTTTCAGGTGAAGTGGGACGTTTTATTTTTTTATTTTTATTTTCTAAGCAAGAGGGGATGTGGGAGTGATCGGCATTGTAATTCTCATTAGACATGACATTAGGAGCCCATTCCTTCTGTAGAATATCCGATTTGAGCCATATGGTTAAATGGGAAGTTGACTAATGTGAATTAATATTTGCCTTCTTTTTAAATGTGGTCTAATTAGAATTTAAAGAAAATATATAGTTGTTGGAAAGAAAAGTTAGCTATGTTTGGTTGTTGAACCAAATTCAATTCAGCTCAACTCATCTCAAATTAATAATTGATGACATTTATTATTTTTTCAACTTATTATAAAAAAGTTAAACTTATCTCACTTTTATAAAGTTAAACACATTTCAATAGGACCTATAAAATCTTATTATTCATAACTTAATTTAATTCATCTCAATATCTAAATATAATAGAGCGTACCCTATAATTTATCAAAAATTATATGTGCAGTCATTTTTACGTACTCTTTTGTGCACTTCATTGATATGATTGGTTGTGTATTAAAAAAAAATTAATCCAATCAATTATATCAGTGGATTGCATAAAAAGTACGTAAAAGTGATTGTATGTAGCATTACTCATAATTTATTGATAGTGTATGCCCCTCCAAAAAAGTACTCTGTCGATCTCTAGCTACCCTTTTCCCACAGATATGGAGAAGTGGAACGTCGTCCTTGGCTTTTATTTTCTACCGCAAGTTTATATATATATATATATATATATATATATATATATTTTAATGAGTTTGCTGTTGAAGTTTAACAGATGTTAGTGCAATCCACCAGTAAGGTTGGGCTTGAGCTGGGCTAGTAAGCAGTAGCCCATATAATGGAATTCGACATTGGGCTTATTATGGGTCCAAAAGCCAACAGAAAACAACTCTTCCTTCTTGTCTTTCCCATTCTTTTCAAATGTTGGCTCTTGAGTTATGCTTGGATATCTTAAATCATTTATAAATAATAAAATAATAATAATAAATTATTTAATAATAATAAAAAAGTAGTACGAGAATAGTTATAATCCTAAACATACATTTGTCTCTCCGAATCCCAGATAGCCAAAAGAACAAAAAAAATCAATTATTATGTTTATTTGGGAGTTCAATCAAGACAATAATTTCCCAATCATAATATGTTTTGTCGTGAAAAAAAATAATTTACAAGTTTATATTTTTAATGAATTAGGTTAAGCAAAAGTCCTAAATGCAAAAAAATTTTATAAAACAAAAATAAATTCTAATAAAAAAAATTAGTTTTTCCACTTTTCACATCGAGTCAATGCTAAACTTACATTTAAATTTGTATATATTAATATCGTTATTATTTTTTATGTTTAAACTTATATATATCATTATTATTATTTATTCCTTGTATAAAAGATTTTACTCATCATGAGTCATCATTTTTGCACCTCATACCACACATTACACATAATTTTTTTTTTTTTTTTGGTTCTTATAAAAAATATGGTGTATGGAAGATGTGTAGAAAAATTCAATTAGTTTAGAAATAATAAAATAAAATAAAAACATTTTAAAAAAATAAAATAAATATAAAACATAGTATGTGTGTGAGGATAATGAGCATTGTTTTAAATTTCGTACTGTATTAGCCGGTACAGCCAATATATTTCGTTTCCATGACTTAGCCGGTACAAAAAAGACTCTTGTTTCGTAACGGTTTGAATTTTAGCCATTTTGACTTATACTGGCCTATATTTCGGCTCGTACCAACTTATATTTTGTCTTTTACTTTTTTTTATTTCCCAAACTGCAAGCTCATTTTTTAATTTATTTATATATTGACTACTTCGAAATGGTACATAAAATGATATTAATATCGAAATATTTTATTTCAATACTTTGACCAATATGTCTTCCATACCGTATTCAAAACATTGATAATGAGTAAGAAAACTCCAATTGTACAAGGCACAACACGAGACGAAAACCAATTATAGCATATACCAAACCAACCCAATTAGTATCGGCCGAGTCACTTTCAGTCCGTATATACCAAACCCAATTAGTATCGGCCGGGTCACTTTCAGTCCGTACGATTTTCCATTTCCCGTATCTTTGTTGGTCATTCTTCCTTTGCCCCCTCATAGCACTAGCATTGATTTTATCTTTAAAATTATATTTTTTGAAGATTAATTTTGTATATCAAGAAAAATTTTCATATTAAATCATGTATCTTTAAACAAAATAATAAAAAAATCTTATTATTTTTTATTTTTTACTTTTTTCTTAAAATTATTATTATTTATATATTTTATAATTAGCACTATGTGTTTAAAAATATCAATTTCATATATTTAAATATTATTAATTTCATATATCAAAATGATTAATTTTATCAATAAATATTAATATGTATTAAAAAATATTTTGTATCACTTAATACAAATCTCATATATTAAAATCATCTTAATACAAATTCTATAAATTTGATTTTAATAGATAGGAGAGAGAAAAATTATTAAAAATAATATTTGAAAAGTGAAAAGTGATTCTTCAAACTCAAAGAATCATTATTCATAATTATGTAAAAATTTAAAAATGTATAAATTAATGTAGATAAATTTAAAAATATATTATTTAAATATAAAGATAAATAAGCCCCCATAGATTCAAAAGCTGTTCCAGAACTTACTAAAAGTACGATGAAAGACAGAAACACGAAAGCGTCTCGAGGCAGAACTTGATGGTAATCCCAATGCTCTTCTTCAATATTCCAATTTATATTTTATTTTCTTCGTGCTTCGATAATTCTTCTTCTTCTTCTTTTTCTTCTTCTTCATTGTTGTTTAACTCATTCTCTGCTCAAGAACGGAGACAAAAAAATTTCAGTTTATTTTTTTTGCTCTGCTCAAACATTTGATAAAGGAAATTTTAGGTTTCGTAATTTTCGTTTCTGTTTTCTTTCTAAATTATGCTCAGAAACCAGGTGGAGCATAAGATTCATTCGGGAGCAAAGCCGAACATTAATGTCATATGCTGCATATTAAACTGGTTGCGCAGATCAATGTTACTGACTGGCAATGAGAATCGAATATTTGTTGATTGAGTGCGTCATTGTAGCTGCATGTAGGAATCCACTGTAGTCTATATGTTTTATTTATGGAAAAGCATAATGCATGTGTATTTGTGTATGTGTCTATGTATTAAGAACATTCAGTAAATTGTAGGATGATTTCAGCGCATTGTTTAATTTTGTCTCTTTCCTGAGTTTAATTTTTCCAACTTTTTTATTCTACTGTATTATTAGAAAAATTGATATCGTTGTTTTTGCCATTACAGTATCATCGTCTGTAGTTATTTGCTACAATAGTAGCTACAGTATAAAAAAGAGGAGTGATGAGAAATATAATTATTGTCATTTTGTTGTACAAATTTCCATCGTTATAACAACAAAATCTTTGCACAAATTTGTTGCCAACGCATGCTGTATAGAGGATCGTAATTTTTTTTTTTGAATCTCATCATTACAATTTTAGTGCATGGAAGTAAAATCAAATTTCTATAGCTTCATTGGCATGTAGTGTGATATTGTTTATAATGTGAGGAATGCATTTTGTTTCATTCTTTACTCCATCTGATGGATACAGCTTCATATAACATTATTAAAAGCTTCATATCCACTTGTCAAAGAAGAAGAAGAGTGCTCAGTTGTTTATTAATTACCTTTCCAATGCAAGGGTAGTGTTAACTCTGGTCAATGAAAGCTCAGTTGATGCCCCAAAATCTCCTAGTTCATGCGCCTTCTAATTTATACGACATAACTTTGGAATTTGAAGGCTCAAGATGTGACGCCCCCAAATTCCGCTTGGGATTGAACGGACATTTGAAACGTCGAGACATGTAACACAAGGTTACCTACCCCCGTTCATGACATATAAGATACAATGTTCCTAACATGCATCTAGCATTATGCAATATTCGCAGCGGATAATTTTTTTTCTTTAGCAATACTATGCACCAAACTAAAAATTATCCCAAATACTTGAAACATATTTCATACATAAAGGCATACTAAAAAGCCGTGATCACCACACTAGTCCAAAATGGTTGTGATCAAAAGAATACTTGAAATACAACTCCAAAAGTACAAGTATTAACCTAAGTTAAATACTATACCATCATCAACATCGCACCGTGGCCTAGTCGACTGTATTCAGTTGGTCAGATTCCAATTCTCCTTTGGGTCCTGTAACAAGATCTACCATTCGGAGGAATGGTAGTTGGGACTACCACAGTGAGATTTGATTACAAATCTCAGTAAGTTAACATAAAACTCACACACAGGTTAAAGATGCATGCATGCAGTAAAAGCATAAATGCATAAGTATAGTCATACATAAGCATAGCATAACTTGACATATAGCATGACTTAACCAGAACTTAAACGTGAACTGAACTTGACTTAACATGGCATGAACTTAAGCTTAAAACATAACATGAACAAACAACATAACATGAACGTGAAACATAACATGGACTTGAAATATAGCATGAACGTAAACATGCATAACATAAATAAGAACTTGAAAATAACATAAACTTGAACATAACATGACATGAACATAACATATACGTGAGCATAACATAACATGGACTTGATCTAAAACTTGACTTATCATGTATTTGATCTGAAACTGGACTTAACATAAACTTGGAATATTATTCAATTGTCTTGATTAATAACGTGCGTTAATACGTACTCCACAGTTGTTGTGGCCCCACGTATTCAAGTAACATAAAACATAATACGTACTCCACAGTTGTTGTGGCCCCACGTATTCTACGTGTCACAATTGCTGTGTCTCACGTAGTGTATGCTCCACAGTTGTTGTGGCCCCATACTTCATGCTCCACAGTTGTTGTGGCCCCATGAATACACATAACATAAAATATAATACGTACTCCACAGTTGTTGTGGCCCCACGTATTCTACGTGTCACAATTGCTGTGTCTCACGTAGTGTATGCTCCACAGTTGTTGTGGCCCCATACTTCATGTAACATAAAATATAATACGTACTCCACAGTTGTTGTGGCCCCACGCATTATAAGTAACATAAATATAATACGTACTCCACAGTTGTTGTGGCCCCACGCATTATAAGTAACATAAAATATAATACGTACTCCACAGTTGTTGTGGCCCCACGCATTATAAGTAACATAAATATAATACGTACTCCACAGTTGTTGTGGCCCCACGCATTATAAGTAACATAAAATATAATACGTACTCCACAGTTGTTGTGGCCCCACGCATTATAAGTAACATAAATATAATACGTACTCCACAGTTGTTGTGGCCCCACGCATTATAAGTAACATAAAATATAATACGTACTCCACAGTTGTTGTGGCCCCACGCATTATAAGTAACATAAATATAATACGTACTCCACAGTTGTTGTGGCCCCACGCATTATAAGTAACATAAAATATAATACGTACTCCACAGTTGTTGTGGCCCCACGTATTATACGTAACATAACATGTCTTATCTTTCTTAATGCATGAGATATTATTTAATATCATATACTTTTCTAACATGGCGTATGCTTGTAAATGGCACAATATGATTTAATCATAAACATTTAATGACATACATGTATCATATGGCATACTTAACATGACATACTTATAACATACAGCATTGTATGACAGAAAAGATTGTGTAACTGATAAATATTCATGAGAGATTAAATCATACGTAACAGATAAACATGTAATGACATAGCATGACATGGCATATACGATAACATACATACATAAATTTTAGTTCCCTTACCCATCACACATACACAATAAACTGATAGTAAGTTAGAGGCTAACTTACCTCGATCGTCGCGTTCTATGATAATAGAGCGCGAAACACGAGGAACTGCACAACAGTTGGAAGAGGAACACTCAAGTCCTTAAGATTTTCACTTCTGAACTTAATTGTCATATTATGAGCACTTGCAACACCACGGCAACGTGAGGTTTCACTATACCCAGAAGAGATAATTTGACTTCAGAAAGCCTTTGCACTAAAACAAGTTCATTAAAATTATCAATAATAACCAAACAAACAATTCCTTTCTCAATCCATATACTCTTAGCCATAGTCAACCACAAGATGACATCAGTCACCCCGGACTATAATCCATATCATCACTGTTTCGGGACACTGTCATACAGTTTCCCAACACTACACCATACGCTCCACACTTCTCTGCTACGCCATCCAACCCTTCGTGACACGTCATCCGGTGTATCACGACCTAGTACAGAGTACACTCACGTGAACTCTCTTCCATTCACACTACAAAACCCATCACTGCGATACACGTCTCACGGTGCATCGCTACGCGACACGGATACGCGCTACGCGTACTTCCTTCGCTACAACACTCATCAACACGATGCCACATCACACGATGCATTTCCATACAACACTGAGTACACTACATGCGTAATCCCTGCCTTCTACGACACACATCACTACAGCGCACGTCGCGCGGCGCGTCGCTGCATTACACAGAATACGCTACACGCGTATTCTCTTCATACAACCCACCGTATCACATCTACGGCATCCATCTCACGCCTATACTTCACAGCACAGTCCACAAAATACACAATCAAACTCAACACTTCACAACCACACTTCGCTTCACAACTACGCAACGAACTCCACAAATACAACTACACAATTCACAAACCAACCAACTAACTATTTTAAACGTAAAATAACTAGAGATAGAGGGTTATACCATTGACGGGATAACCCGTGCATCGCTCGTTGTTCGTCACGAACATGCGTCGGAGGAACGTACGTGGCGGTAACACCGCGTACGGTGGCTGTCCACCACATAAAGTGGTAGTTTGGAACCGAGAAAAGCTAAGCGTGGCCTTGGAAGGTTCATGGTCGCCTTGTGATGGTCAAAGGTGGCGGAGCACGGCGGCGTCACGCCGTGAACAGTAAATCCGAACGGTGAGCGGAAACGCGAGGTAGCGAAAATTCATAGAACTTCATGGCAAGCTAGGGATAGGTAGATGAACATGTGGTGGAGCTGTGGTAGCGAGGTGGTGGTCGGACGGTGGCTAACGGCGGCGGATCGGCCGTTTGAAACCATTTTTGGCCTTGGAGAGTGTAGGAGAGTGAGAGCTCTACGAAGCTCCGTTGGCCATGAAATTTCTTGGGGAGGTTCATGAGGATGAGAGGAACAAGATGGTGGTGGTGAAACACCACGGGTGGCCGTGTACGGCGGCGCACGGTGGTGAAACCGAACGGGTGTTTTTAAGAAACCCATATGAGAAAAGTGAGAGTTTGGGAAAAAGAAAGACATGGGGAGGAAGCCCTTGATGAGGTGAGTCCAATGGTGGTGCTTGGTGGTTGATTTGGCCGTGTATGGTGGTCCAAAAATGTGAAAAACCCCTAGAGACCCATATCTTTGAAGGGAGAAAGAGAGAGAATGAGAGGTCGGTTTAGTACACCACCGGCGTGGTTGTGCTCGCCGGAGGGAGAGGATGAGGCCGGAGTGGGAGGTGGGATCCGGCGGCCGGAGGTGGCGCCGGCTGGGAGCTCCAAACGCACGGCCATGGTGGAGTTTTTGGGCAAGGTTACGTAGGCCATGAAGAAGAAGAGAGGAAAGAGAGGAGAGAGAGAAAAAAAAAAAAAAAAAAAAGAGAAAAAGTGAAGAGAAAAAGGTAGGGCCAGAGTATATCGCTTCAATTCTACATTTCGGGATCCTCAAATAAACCAACGGTGAGTTAAAACACTGATTAAAAACCGTAAATGTTTTATTTTAAATAAAACACTTTAAATAAAACACTACGATGAATTAAGGTAGAATATTATTTTATAAACTAAAATTTATAAAATAATATTTCTCTTCATCATTATATAAAATGATAAAGTATCATTAATTAATCAAAGTGCATAAAACACTTAAATTTAAATAAGAATTTTCAACTTAAAATTAAACCTCTTAATATCTTAAAACAATTAAAATATTTAATCTAAATAAATATCCACAATTATAATATTTTCAGAGCTCATTAAATTATTATAATTGTGCTACTTTAAAAACAAGCTTATCTAATATTTTGAAATTCGATGGATAAGATCCGGGAAAACGCCATCGAGGTACAACGCTTAGGATAAAACTGTTCATGATTTTACAGCTGTCGGTGAAGAACAAATTACGTGATTTACGGAAAAGATAATCTATACGCGTGATTCTAGATGAGGGTAAAGACGAGAGAGATGTGATTGCTGTCGGGAAATAATCCAAAACTGATAATTTTAGCGGGCTGTTACACAAGATCCCTCACATTCACACATTTTTATTTTGCGAAAGGCAATTACCTTTGTGCTTAAAAGCTTCTTGGAAGTTAATTTTTAAGTTTGGGAATATGCATGCTTGGTCCTTTAATTTTGGATAGCCTGCCATTTGCAAAACTCTACTTTGGAACTTTTTATTGTGCTGCACTCTTTATACTTATATAGACCTTCATTTCCATATTTAGCTTGAGCCGCAAGTATTAACATGCTTTTGAGTAATTTTCTGTTGGTCCATTGAGGAGAATATAGATGGAACTTCTAAATCATTTTCTTTACAATATGATGGCAGCAGGAAATTTCTTTTTCCTTTTAGATAAACTTTTTTCCATATGATTCTTTATGTCTTGGAGTAACCAAATAATTACTTAAGATGACTGAGTAATAGTGGTAGAATTGATCTAACACTAATATCACATTGAATGTTACTAAGTTGCTTTGGTCAAATACAAGTTATATGTTTGTTTCTTCTTCTTCTTCTTCAAATAACTCTTTTCAATCATTTTCCAATCATATCCCCGTCATCTGCAATCTCAGGTTGTAATGATTATAAAAGGTTTGTTTAGGAGATATGAAAGATGGAATCCTGTACATCCAACGTTTGGAGCCTTCTGGGGCATGGGAATAGGTATTAGTTGTGGTGTTGGATGGGGCCCTGGTTTTGGTCCTGAGGTAATTGGTTATGTTGGAGCTGGCTGTGGTGTTGGATTTAATGTGGGCATCACTCTGGCGGGTTTTGGCATTGGTCTACCTGCAAATTCCCTCTTTGAATCTCCATGCAGTGGTATAGTATTTTGTAATTAAATCATTTCACTCATCACATTTCATATTAGTCTTGAATTGTTTATGTTTCCCCAAATGAATACATGAAGTGTGAATGATTTTTATGCATGTAAATATTGAATGTTTGTATGTGTCTGCCTGAGTTAAGGACAAGTCTTGAGTGCCAAAGCTTGATGACTGCCCTTTTTTGGCACCTCTCATCGCTACAAGAAATGGTGCATTGGTTTTTGCTCGTTTTAGTGGCCTTCTCTCTGCAAAAGATGTTGCAGGAGATGGCTGGAGTAATATTTCACCCTGCATCTTTGGTCTACAAAAAGAAGCCCGTAGAACATTCTCGAACTTCAAGCAAAACATTTCTCAGACAAAGAGGTCGACTCATTTGACTGGAAGAGCATGAAGCCAGTCCCAAAAGGCCCATTTCGGAAAGTTTAAGAATGTTTGGTTGTCACTTCTTTCACCATCTCAGAGGGTAAGCAAGCAAATGCAACTTGTTCTGTTTGTAGTTGTGAAAATATTAAAATTTCTAACGAATTTGGAGTTTGCTTGAAATGGTTTCCATTAATTTAAGGTGTGATTGTTGGATCTTTTTTTTTTCTTTTTTTTTTGGGGGTGGGTGGGGGAGGTTGGGGATGTGGGTGTTTGTCTTCTGCTCTTTTCATATGTTGACTGTGCTGCGTTCTATAATTCGCATCTTTCTTGTGCTAATTTGCTTGCTTGTATTTGTAGATATAATTGACCAAAATTGGAACTTCGGAAGCTAGTAGGAGATTTTGTTGGTATGTATAGAACCATATACGAGCAATAAATTGATTTTAAGAGTTGGCATCATGAAGTTTTTTGTTTGGTGGCCCAAGCTCTTAATCTTTTACCCCATTGTAATTTTGTCTTGGGCATTGAAAAAAAACTATACCCGGCAAATGAATTAGGAAGGTAGGGGAGTCCTTGGTCAAAATTTTCAAGCCTGAAGATACACCAAACTCGTGGCAAACCATAAAATAGATTTAAAGACCAAAAATCATCACAGAATCTTGTTATCTTTTTAGCTAGCGAAGTATGTCCCAAGTGATCTAAATACCAAACTTGTGGCAAACCATAAAACAGAGTCAGAGGCATGAGGCTTCACTGAATTGTTTTGCTTAATTCTGTTTCATTTTTAGTTTGGCTGAATAAAAGCTCACATTAAGTTAAATTTGTAATGTGTTCCCCATTCTTGTAACTCACTGTATACTTTGTGCGTATGCAGTTTGAAGAGACTGCTGGTTGAATTAGATTAAGTCCAATATTTTTCTTCATACTCAGGATTTCATCTCTCTGGAATTTCATGTTTCTTACTATCGTTGATCAAGGAAACTGAAACAAAATAATGACATGTGCATCCCTCACTTTCAGGTTTTAAAGATGATTGATGCCTTGCAGAACTCTGAGTCATGTAGGCTCTCAATCTGCCCTCATTTTGATTTAGTCAATCTTGAGCCTATGCTATATACATGACTGGCAGGTACTTTTCTTTAGGTCGGTAGATTCTTTTTTCCAATAGTAGAAAAGAAAGAAAAGCAATGGTTCATTATCATTCCTAGGTTACTATTGTCATGCTTAGATGTGCCTCTGATAAAATAAGACGTTCAAAATTGTTGGTAGTTCCCTTAATTTTTAAAGAACATCGGAAATGAGACATTAAAAAGGAAGAAGATATTTTCCCAAGCTTTTCGACTTTTGAATCTTGTAAAGCAGGTTTTGTGGGACAGCCAGCATCCATGGTTCACTTTCAAGAGACTCTCAACTAGAAAATAAGCTAACTGGATATGTAAGTTAGGGATTTAAACCCACCGTTAGAAGGAATAGATTGTTTGAGTCTATCTTGATGATTTGAGACTTTGGTTGCCGATGAAATTTCTGCTGCCTTTCGTGATCTAAATCAGATTTGGTTGAGAAATACAATCATTTTTAGGCTTTTGCAATTGTTTAGACAGTAACTTTTTCGAATTATTTTGTTTTTGATCTCTGTCTCTAGGAATACAATACATCCTTCTTAGAAGGATAAGAATATACATAGCACTAACTTTCTATTCTTTGTGGAGGACAAAAGGAAAATATACACGCACTACTTTGATTGTTATACAGTGATCACAAGCTGAACTAGAAGAGCGGGTGGTGGTAGTAATAGCGATCATAGTTACCTTTTGTGCCATAAATTTAAGAATTGGTAAATGAATAGAAGGTGTTTTAAAAGCATTAGAGACAGTGGTTGGGGATTGTGATGTTAGTGGAGAGGTGGAATTGGTGACATGTTGTTGGAGTGGATGTCAAACAAGTTTTTTTGGGGTTGGTTGCGGTGATTTTCTGCATTGCATTGTGTGGGGTAGGTTTTGGACATGATGGTAGTGAGAGGCATCATTAGTCATAGTGGTGGTATGGTCATGAAAGAAGACGATAGCAAGAGTTTTGTCTGGCTCCGTCCGTAGATTAAGGTCCCATGTCTCAAGTTTATCAAGACTCGTATGAAAACGACCAAAACAAAAGGAGGGTAAAAGTAGCACTCAACCCTCTAGTATGTAATTCATGTGTGTGAAAAGGGGATTTGAACATTGGGAAGCATGTTTCAAGAGGGATTTGAATGGCAAAGTTGGTGGATGTGTCGGTGTAAACTTTCTTGCAAGTCAATAAATAAATAGAAGGATTGACCAAAAAAAAATTTCTTTTGTCTATTCCATCAATTTGTTATAATCATTAACACCGTAAAAATAAATTAATAAATTGACGTGATTTAATGTTGTACGTTGATTATAAAACTATTTTTATTAAAAAGAATATCTAATGTGCCATTCACGTCAATTTTTAAGTTTATCTTTATGTAATATTTTTGTGATTATAATATTTCTCATCATTTTTTGACTGATTGATAGCTTTAATTTGTTTACCCCCATAATTTGGTAAGTTGCGTCTCCTTTTGTGATTTTCTTGCTTCTATGCTTTCATTAAAGGATGGCTTCCTACATGAAATTTATTCTCCTCTCTCCAGCTAATTTTGCTCTGGAAAAGAAAAGAAAAAGATCCTATGATTCTATGAAGGCAAGCGTAATAATAAATCTCAGGTCACAAAGAAGATGACCGCATTTGAAAAAGACTCGACAATACCAAAAAAGTGTATGGACCAACTAGATCTTAACAATTTTGACGGAATAAAACACCACCCATTATTTGAAAAGAAATGTTTATACATCATTCTTTTTGTTTTTGTATTTACAAAATAGAAGTGTTATATTTACAAAAAGATTTTATAACAATAAACTCATAAACTGACATGATTTTAAATGATATATTAGATCTATTTTATAATAAAAGTAATTTTATAATTTAATATATCATATCAAGAAAGGTTAATTTATAAACTTATTTTTATATAATATCTTTATGTTTAAATCATTTCTCTTACAAATTCATGCCTGAACTTGTATACATAATCAACACAAGTCAAGTGACAAAAATAATTTGGAAAATAAAGATTTTCCATTTTCATTGAAAGGAGGTACTACGGGACCCATGCGTTGGACAGAGTGTTTTTTTTTTCCTATTTATTATAAAATTTAAAGAAAAAACAATGCACCATCGATTTGAAATATCTCTAGGATTGCGTATCCTAAAATTGGATCAAAATTTCTAAAGCTTCTTCCCTCACCAAAGCTGACCAAATGGAAAAAACATGTTTCTCTCAATTTTTAATATAGAAATATTATAAGACATAAAAAATTATTCAAAATAAACTTATAAATTGAAGAGATTTAATGGAATTGATTCAATTTAATTTATTTAAGAGTAATGTTACGTACAATTATTTTTGTGTATTTTTTATATACTCTATTAATATGATTAGTTGGATTTCTTTTTTTTTAATACACAATTAATCACATCAGTAGAGTGTGTAAAAAAATACGTAAAAATGACTGTGCATATAAATATTTTTGTAATAAAAATAAATTTATAATTTAACATACAATATTAAGTTACATAAGTTAATAAATATACTTTTATGTAATCACTATATTTTTCTTTTTAATATATATATATATATATACACACAGAACTATGGGCGGGCTTAATTAAAAATAAAATAAAATAACTCTGGACAGGCTACCTGGTTCATTAAGGCCGTTGAATTGGAAGCCTATCACATCGCCCGGAAATCGGGGCAGAGTGGAAGGGCCAGAAGTAATGCGCAACAATTAAATATCCCAAAAAGTCCCTAAAATAAAATATTATATTCGCGAGACCTCGCTGCCCCTGGGCTCGATATACAAACAATTGTATATTCGGGGGCGTCTATGAAATTTATCCAAAGAAATAAAATGACAAAAATAAAGGAATAACAAAAATTCAGAAAAGCTGCCGGGTTTTATTCCCCTTACTTTTTCAGCTTTCAACCCAGACACCTGAAGAAAGTCCGAAGTCGAAAGATATTACCAACGCCCAAACCTTCCTTAGATTTCTCTGCCTTTGTTATTCTCTCTCTCTCCCGCCGGCCATGAGTCTCTTCGGTCTGGGCAGGTAGAAGTTTTCTTTTTAAATGAAAGCAAGATGGATAATTTTTTTAGATATTATTTTTCCTTGGAAATTTATATAATTCTCTCCCTCTCTCCATCTTATTTTTTTGTGTTCTTATTGTTTTCTGTGTTTCTGAATTCTGCGTAAAATTATTGAAATGATTGCATGGTTTCTGACGAGTTATGGCAGATCTGTGTACTGAGTAGATATAAAATTAGCGATTAAGATGTCTTTCGGGCTTTATTGACTTTGACGACGTATTTACCTGGCATTATGCCTGTGTCCATGCTTATGATGCTAATCTTTAATGAAAATTCAATCATTTCCTTTATTTTTTCTTTTTTTTACTGGAGTTTTTCCTCTGCTGGGTGTGATTCAATTGCCAGTAAAGTGGTGTATATGCTCTAAACCTATGGGCATTTGCTGCAAATGAATTATGATCACTGGTAATTTGGTCATAGTTGTGACCAATTCCGCAATACGCAAACACTTCTTCTGTGATATTTACATTTCGGATTTATTGTTAGTATTACGCATTAAGATTCTGTACACAGCTTTTTTTTTAAAAAGCACTTACATGGGAGTTGTCCCTATATGGGCGGGTAGCTGCCCTTCTGCACCCCGCCCCTGCCCCCAACCCGTCTATCTTTCCCTGTTGATCTCTGACGGAGTTTACCCTTCCATCCGCAGATCCACCTAAAACCAACAGCAAAACACAAAAATTGAAATAAATAAATAAATAAAAAGGAAAAACCAAAACCCTCCAACAGACTGGCCGATCTCTGCATGACTGGCCACAGACCAGACATGCATCTAGGCTGAAAAACCCATGGCTGTGGATCCTAGACGTTAAACAAGAAGAAGAAGAATATGAGATTGAGTTAAGATGAGGGATTATATATATATATATATAGCAATCCGGGTGGGATTCCCTCCCCCCACCCCCAGGTACCATAACCAACTGCCAAACCGCCAGAGGGAATCACACCCGCCCACCCGGTTTGCTATATATGTATATAAACCCTCACTTTAACTCAATGTTACAGTGTAAACAAACTTTAATATCCAGTCTGTTTTTGAAAACTTGCTTTTACTATAAAAAATATCTAGTCACTTGAATGGATCCCTATCAATGCTGTGACTGCATCGTTGGTTTCATATATTGAAGATTTGCAAGGGAAAACAAAAACTTGAAAAAAACCCGCTTTGCCATCTGAATGTTAGGTATTATATCTGTTTCCACTGATATTTTCCTTCTCTTTATTTTTTTGGCAAACAGAAACCAGAGGACATTCCGCCCAAAAAAGAGTGCACCCTCAGGGAGTAAGGTTGTTTCTTCTTTTCTTAACTACTAGTTTGGTCTTATCTCATTATTAACGGTTATTAGTCTGTCATGATTTATTAATTTGTATCAGTTGACCTTGTAACACACACACTTTTTTTCTGCGGGTGCTTATATGTTCTTATTGCTGTTGCTAAATCTTGTACTGCTTACTCTATCATCCCCAAGAGTGTGCTATTGACAAATTCCATGGAGCTGATAGAATGATTCTGTCATCAGTTATTTGAAATAGATGTTACTGTGAATTTAAAAAAGTAGGTCTTATATGTGAGAGGGCATTCAGTGGTGTCTGACCATCACTTATTGGCTGATTTACTTTATCCAGAATTTATTTATTACTTCCGCGTGCGTGAAATACATTGTCAGTACTCGAACTTTGCAGTGAAGGTGTAATATTTTACTGGTATAACTGAAGGTACCAATCTATGTCCTGTTGTGATGCAGGGGGCGCAACTCAGAAAGCACATTGATGCCACCCTAGGTAGTGGAAACCTGAGGGAAGCAGTAAAACTTCCTACTGGAGAGGATTTAAATGAGTGGCTTGCTGTCAACAGTAATTATCCTCTCTCATACACTTTAGAAAGTAGCCTGTGAAAGCTTAGAATATTTCCTCCTTAATCAGTTTAGTATGGTTGTGTGCTAGTTGTATTAGCTAATCTACAAAAATTTTCTTTGGCTGGTGCTTAAAATTTTCAATTTAAAATTGATTTCTGCTGAAATCCAAACCTGAATGTGATGTTTTCTTTGTATTTTTTTTTCAACTTCAGCTGTCGATTTCTTCAACCAAGTGAATTTGCTCTTTGGTACGCTCACAGAGTTCTGTACTGATGAGAATTGTCCAACAATGACTGCAGGCCCCAAGTATGGCATAATATCAAAAGTTGTTTTTTACCTCCCTTTCCTTCCATGATATTTAGTTTTTATGGAAATGCGATAGTTTGACTTTCCATTTATATTTCTGATTTTAAAAGAAACTCTGAAACCTAAAAGTAAAAGCTAAACTCCATTATCTACTATACTAACAAGTAAAGTGATAGGTCAATTTAGTTTCTCACCCAATTCAATATTTGTCTGAAAAACTTCTAGAATCCGACTTTGTTAATTAATGTTGGTCTATCACTTATATTGAATCAAATATGTAAATAAACTCCTTTCTTCCTCTCATTGCCTGATTTATCTCTCAACTCAATTATCCACTGAGGCACTGTTTATGTTTATCTCTCACACCTAACTGCCACTTCATCACCTACTTTCTCTTGGCCACACAAGCGTTATGTCTTCACAACTTGTACCGCATGTAAACTTAAATAAGCTGTCGATTTTTGCAATAAATCTTCAGTATATGGATATTTTCAGATAATTTTGCTGAATGAAGAGATATGGTTCCAGATGTGATTACTATTTGCAGTATATATTTTTTTAATAAGAAGAATATTCAATATTTTTTATTTAGAAAAATTATATATTTTTTTGATAATTTATTTAGAAAAATTATATAACATATATTTAGAAAAATTATATATCATAAGCATATCAATCTTACTATGATTTGTAGGAAACATCTTCTATTGAAAGTTTGAGGAGATAAAACTTGATATGGCATTCAAAAAGAAAAGAAAAAGAACCCTAGGAAATGAAAAGAATTGCAGAATTATGGGGCATGGTACAGTTTATGAGTGAACTAACAAGTATGATAGTTCTACCATCGATAATTCTTATGCTTACAGAAAAAAACCTTCTATAGATAAATTTATATATATGTGTGTGTGTGTGTGTTTAAGTTTATATGGTTCCTGACAGCACAATTGTATCCATATGCCATGTCCAAATCTTCGGGATTTGCTCTGTGTGACTCTGGTCTCTTGGTTGAAGCTTGACATTTATGTCTATATTTGTTAAAGACGGGGATTGTTTCGTGCATTTTTTATTTTATAAGTTTTGCATATTTCCTTATGAGTCACAGGATCTGTAGGTTAGTTTACTGTTACATCACTTTTATTTCGACTTTATTTTAAGTATCATTTCTATTTCCACTTTTCAAGTAAAATGCTTTTTATGATTTTGTTAATAAATTGATTTTGACAGGTATTCTTGTTGTTATGTTTGTTAATTTTGGACAATTAACGAGCATAATTGTTGTCAACAATTGATAATTTGTTTCTGCCCCCATAAAAAAATTAAGGTCAGTTTTGAACTAATATTGCATGTGTTGTACCGGGTCAGGGCTTTCATTCAAGCTTCTGTGACTTTTACTTCTTTTCCAATTAAGAGTGACTTTAGAATGTCCTTAGATTTGGTTTACATGTGCAGCTCTTCTTTAGTTCTGTATGTTCACATTTCTGTGGGTGGTATTAGCCTTATATAACTCATATTATTGTTTTGGTTACTCCATGTTTGATTTTTAGGCATAGAAGTTTCTCTTCCTTTACTATTGTGGTATCCAGCATACTAAAATTATTTTAACTTGCTCTTTCTTTTTCTTTTTGTTTTCTTTTGGTTGTTTTTTTTTTTTTTTTGGGGGGGGGGAGGATTCCTTTCCCACCTTATGCTGAGTCTAATTGGTTTTTATCATTTTAAAAGCCAAGGTTAATCCTACCTTTTATAAGTAAATCCCAAGTTTTAAAGTCTGCAGACATGTTTGTGTGGATACAAATATACAGTTCTAAGATGCATATAAATTTTTTACAGATACGAGTATAGATGGGCAGATGGTGAAAAAATAAAGAAACCTATTGAGGTTTCTGCTCCGAAATATGTTGAACTTTTGATGGACTGGATTGAAGGCCAGCTTGATAATGAATCTATATTTCCTCAAAGGCTTGGTAAATCTGTTGTCATATTTGTTGCTTATTTCAAATTTTCTCCAGTTTCTTTTACTTAGTTTTTCCACAAAATTTTTTTTGTAGGGGCACCCTTTCCTCCCAATTTCAAGGATGTTGTGAAGACAATATTCAAAAGATTGTTCCGCGTATATGCCCACATCTATCACTCTCATTTCCAAAAAATTGTAAGCCTCAAGGAGGAGGCCCATCTAAACACGTGCTTTAAGCATTTCATACTATTTACTTGTGTAAGTCTCTATACCTGAATGTATTTTTTTTCTCTCTTTATCATCTTCATTGGGATTTTTTTTACGCCATGGGTTTGATCTATATTGCATTGGTCTTTAATTTAAAAATTGTAGGTTTGGCATAACTCTTATGGGAATAAAACTAGATAAGACACAATAATAAATAACCATAACACACTACTAGCTTATTGGAACGTGGTCCATGATCATTAGGAATCCGAAAGTTTTTCTTTTCTGTATTTTTTATTTTTTGATACTTCCAATATAATTCAAGCGATTCTAAAATATTTTACAGATGATGACATTTTGTTCGTTAAACCAGGGTAAAAATTATAATGATTCAATAACATTTTTCAGACTTTTGACAATGATGTGGTTTAATCTACTATATCATTCCCCATTATTATCCTGATGTGGTTTGTGGATTACTATTCCTATTGTGTTTGGCATGGTATTTGATTTGATTTCTTCTTTATTGGGTACAAAATACACCTATATTCTCGTGCATAAACTTTACCCTATTTAATCTCTGTTTTCTTTTAAGGTTTTGAAAAATTACTCTCTTCCATTAAGTTGATCTGCCCTACTTAACCCAAGAAAAGGATTATATCATCTCCATTAGCCTCGTCATTGGTCCAACTTCGATACTTGTTTTGGGGCTATGTAAAACAAGGACAGGAATGTGGAAGGGGGTTCCTACATTTTTTATTGGTAATAAATGGTCATTGATAAGGACAAAAGACAACTTAGGTACACGGAGTATACAAGAGAGACACCTACATAGAAGGTAAAGTGGAAGGCTTCCTGCATTAAGATCCCATTGTTGTGATGTCAACTTCTGAAAATATTGGTGTTAGGAATTTGGACTAAATTGTCATCCCATTATTTGTGATCCCATTTTTATTTGATGTAGAAATTATGTACAGTTTTTCATTTTTGGATAAGAAAATAAATTCTCAGTTGATTGTTTGTCATGCTGGTTTTTGGCAGGAATTTGGGCTAATTGACAGAAAAGAGCTGGCTCCACTTCAAGAGCTCATAGATTCCATAATTGTTCCTTACTAAATGGATTGGGTTATCCTGTAAAACATAATGATGTATTAGGGAAACTTGATTGAGCTAAATGAAATAAATGCTGCTCAACTTTATGACTCTAGGGATTCTCTCAAGTTGCTTTTATTACAAATTCATGTGCTTGTGCTGTATGCCTGACTGCTTAGATAATTTTACGCCAACTTTTATCCTAGTGAATCAAGAAACTGTCGGAATCAAATGTGCAGCAATCGGTATTGGGAGGTTGCGGCAATGGCTGAAGTCCAGCCAATTAGATGAATACATAGTCTGTCTTGGTTTCAGCTGGTAAAACATTCCAATCTTTTGCATCTGCTCTATCCTTTGATTTTTCAAACTGTTTCTCTGCCAACTTTTCTCTACATGGACCAAGAAAACTTGAAGCATTTGAGCAGCCGTTGGTCCAGAGTGTCAGAACTATAATTTAGATGTGTTTTGAATTCCTATTTTTGTGCATTTACATTAACTTCAGTGCTTATGACAGTATTATTTAAACTCGGTATTGGCTGGGCAAAATAGGTATTAAGAGTGCTGTCGGGTTTATTACAGTTTTTAGAGAAAAGTTCAGCATTATCCTCATTGTAGCATGCAGCAGCTCCATGCATTCTTTATCAAATGGAAGAGTTTTTTAAAGTCAGGTTTGAGAGGCAGGATATCTCTTTGAATAGGTTACCCATATGGTGATGAAGAGTGGCTTGTAATGTAATCTAGCATACCAGTATTACCATTAAGAAAAAATCTATTAATTCTTTTTTCATCATCCTCTTATCATCGTATGATGTCTTATTATTCCATGATATGACATTAAATGATAAGTTCACAAGTAAAATATAATAAATAATTTTTAATCATTTAATGTCACATAATGAGATGATGGGTAACATTACTCGACATCCCTTTAGGAGGATTACATATAGAAGAAAAACTGAAGAACTTGAGGAGAAGAAGATGAAGAGAATGACAAAACGGTCTCAGACATTCACCAGACTTGCAAATATATATATATATATATACTAATAAGGGCATACGTGCAACGTGCCCAGTTGATAAATATAAAGAAAAAATAAAAAAATAATACAAAATAGTAAATGAGAAGTTGAAAAAATAAATTTAAATAAAAATTGAACAAAATATACAAATGAAGAAAGAATTATAGACTTTACATAAAATTTAGTGTCTTAATTATTTAAGTATATAATTACAACAGTGAGAAATTTAAGAAGAGATTTTGAGTGCTTTTGACGTAGTTTGACTTATAGGATGGATAGAGAGTGCGTTAAGTTTATTCCAATGCAATTGTTCATATTGATTCATTTTTGCGCGTAAGTACATAATCTATTTTCATTATAGTCATATCCAGTTGTTTTATTACAATTTGCACGAGACATATAGTGGAACTTCAAGGTGAAGGAGATGTTGCTGATCTAGGCTATGGGAGGCTTCCGGCATTCCTTGAGATTGATTGCCTGCATCGGTGGCTCACTGTATATCTTAAATTTTAGATGCGGGTGATCATATGAATTCACTCTTTTATATCAAAGACTCCTTCATGAATATGCATACTTTATTTATTTATTTACCCACACAAGTAAATTTATCAATTATCACCATCATGCTCACTACTAAAAAAAAGATTATCGCTATCACTCGAAAATATGAGAAGTCAATAAAGAACTGATTTGCTATTGATTTTTTTGTCCTGCCCTCTCTTTAATGTTTGCGTGCTGAAAAATTGGAAATAACATTTCATTATTTCTATAGACTTTAATCGGAAATTTAAATATTTCTAATTTATTTTAGGGTATTTATTGTATTATTTGGTACGATTTTTTATTTTTTGCAATAAATAATTGCTTAAAGTAGGTGGGATTATGCCGTATAAATAATAGCTCTTGAGAAGTAGGACAACCACATAGAAGTTTTTAAAAAAATAAATTTATAAATTTAAATAATAAGTTAAATTTATTATTTAAAAATAGAAAAATAAAAACATCTATATTTATAAACCATTTTAAAATACTTTCCCTCAGCTTGTTAGGATGTTTTTTTAATTAACTATTTCGTTACTTGATGGGGTTCTGTACTTCTATTGTATAAAATTATGAATGATCGAATATAATTACAAGATATCTATATTTTTTTTTTCTTTTTTTTTTTTATTTTATTTATTAAAAAAAAAAGCAAAATCACTATAGTTTCTAATATGCGTTGAAATGAATTAAGTGCAAGAAATAATTAATGTAGGCATGTATTGTTTAGGTTGAATTAAAATCAAAGTCAAGCATATAAAATTTGGAATAGATATTTCTTCTTTTAAAAAAAAATAAAAAACAAAGATGATTCCAATGACTCTAAGCCTTGGACTCACCATTCCATAAAATGGGAAACCAAAAAAATGAATCCATAAAGTAATAGATGGGGTGTAGTTTAGCACTCCTCTATAATATAATTTTCTTAAAATATAAAGAGATTCTTTCAAATGTAACTTTTTTTAATATTGGATTCTTATTTTGCATTTTGTTGCGGAAAGTATTCATTATTATAAATATTTTAAATTAAATTTTCTCTTTCGTTGTTATTTTTTATTAAAATAATATTAAAAAATATAATATTTAAATGATACAAAAAATTAATATATAGTATATTGTAAAAATTAATATATAAAATAAAAAAATTAATAATGTATTTTTTTTAAAAAAGAAAAAATTCATTAAAACTACTGATTTGATTATTTTATTTGTAAACAGATCACAAAAAAGGTATCCATCATGCATCGTCCAAAGTGTCCAAAGTAAAAGAGGTGGGTTGTTGGCATTAGAAGAAGAGCAATTAAAGTTGGGAGAAAATATCTCTTTGCTTTCTATACTGTCGTGGATAAAATATATATTTACAATAAAATAATGATCATGTGATATATCTTTGCTTTATCTTCTTATCATTTTAAGTTGAGTAATGTCAGGAAATTGCAGCTCTAACCATTATTATACCAAGGATCTATTATTGGTATGCAAATTACTAAATCATATCAAGATATAATTAAATAAAAAAAAACTACACTTCGAAATTCACTCCAAAATTAAAGAAATGTTTTTGTGTATTGGGTACAGGAGGCATTGGATTACTATATTTAAAATATTTATCAAGACATTTTTGTCTTTTGTCGATAGCTTTATAGTAACCCACCAAAGTAACAAACATATGTGCATGCACCCCTCTTTCATTTATTGACATATGCCTGACGGATGTTTATTTGTTTGCAAATAAAATAATTAGAATTTATTAAGATGTCCATTTTTTTTAATATAAAATCATTGTACTTTAAAACAATTATTAACAAAACCTTTAAACTTCCAAAATCATTAAAGTCTCGATTGAATTGGAAAATGAGATGAGATAATTTGTGAATAATAGTGAGATTATTGAGTTGAGATAAAATGAATTGATATGATTTTTGAAAATTTTGTGTGTTTGAATTGGAAGTGAGATGAGATAATTTTAACTTTTTAGAAAGGATATAGATGTAGGTCCACAAATGATTATATAGTGTTTATAATGATTTTATTTTATTTACAAATAATAACATTAATTTATAAATTACCTACGCAACTATAATTTTTATAATATGTTTCATAATAATATCATAAGATGATAATAAATATTGTTAATTTAATAAAATTAAAAATTTGTTCATTTTTAATCCAGTTTTAATTTATTTTCTATTTATATATCTAGTTTATTTTACTTTCTCTATGTGTGCAAATCTCCATCGTTAGATTAAAATTAAAAACCTTAAGATGAAAGGTCATGATTAGGGGTGGCAATATGTCATACGACCCGTTAACCCAACACGAATACGATACGATAATAGCGAATTAGGATTTAGCCTTAACGGGTTCGGGTCAAAACGGGTTGACCCGTTAAGACACGATTGCTTAACAGGTTAATAACGGGTCAACCCGTTATGACACGTTAAGAAAATTAAAGTTACAATTATATCCTTATACCTAAAAATAAAATTGTTAGAATTTTAATTTCGATATTTTTATTATTTAGATTATAGTTTTTGACTTATAATTAGTTTTATAATTTTTATAGATATTGTGATTTTAACATTTATATAAAATTATGCCAAATTTAATCAAGTTAAAAAGGTTAATTTCGGGCCTATTCAACCCATTTACATAAATAGTTTAAAATGAGTTGTATTGTATCGTATTAACCTATTTCGTAATATTTTCTTAATTTCTTTGTTTACTTATAAAAAAAAAACATATTTCGTAATATTCATTAATGGGTCAAAACGGGTTGACATGACACGACCCATTATGTTAATGGGTCGTGTTAGGGTTTGAGATTTTGACACGATAAGCTTAACGGGTCGAGTTAGGGTTGACCTATATGACCCGTTAACACGATTTGACACGACACAAATACGACCAATTAACACGATTTGACACCCCTAGTCATGATTAAAACCTAGACCTTCATATTTTTCCCTCCCCCCCCCTCTCTCTCCTCCCCCTCTAACCCCCCCCCCCACACACACACACACACTCTCTCTCTCTCTCTCTCTCTCTCTCTCTCACACCATCTCTCCTTAAGCAGCCGCCACCGCACGTCAATGGTACCACGAGCACGCCGTCATCGGAGACTTTCCCACCCCAGGTCCTTCTCTCTCTTCCTTCCCGAAGCTCTCTCTCTCTCTTTCTCTCTCTCTCTATCTCCAAATCCATGTACGCACCATGCGCCGCTGCCCATAGCCACCGTGAGTGCCACTAGGAGTGGTCCCTAGCCCTCCACTGAAGTTTCCCCTCTCCCTTGCCATCAATATACTCCCTCCCCTCACGGATCTGAACTAAGTTAAAGTTAAAGTTGGTGCCACTATTAGTGCCAATACAAAAGAATAGTGAACACCAAGTGAAGAGCCACACTCCGAAACTTGAGAAGGGGGACGAACTGCCTTGAGCCACACTCCGATTTGGTAGACAAAGACGAAGACAAGGATGAATAATCTAAAGAAGGCTATGTCGAATCTGAGGGAAACTGTGAAGAAAAAGACTACGAAGAAGGAAACCGATAAGAGCATACCCACATGGCATCGCGAAGAGCAACAAAGAAAATGAACCAAGATGTGCCCAGTAGTGAATGGAAGTTTTTCTTCGACACCTCACCCACGAGATTCGTCTGAACGAATGGCCAAAACCGAGAGAGAGGTATGAGAGACTTGACAAAAACAAACACAAAGCAGGGGTAAAATGGGAAGAAAAAATGTTAGATGAAAATAATTTTCCTCTCTCATTCGCATTTATATATAGGATAGTGATAGGGTTACTACTTTATTACTACCCATGTTCATTTCAAAATTTTTTATTTTTTTATCATTTTCTTTTAAGTATTTTTTTAACATCCTTAATCATTAAGAAAAAATTCAAAAAATATATAACAAATTTTACTAATACCCACTTATTTAATCATTAAGTAAAATTAAAAATTAAAAATTAAAAAAAAATCAAATACAACTTGGGTAGTAAATGAATAGTAATAGAGTAGTAATCATATCATTATTCTTATATATAGTAGATATATATATATATATATATATATTCCTATATATATATATATATTCCTTTTGTGCGTTTTGTTTTGTCCTCGTTGTTTTGCTTTTCTTTCTTGTTAGAGGCTCATAGGTTTTTTTTGACACCTGATTTTGGTCTTTTTGCTTATTTTGTAACCCCAGGTATCGGTCTGTAACCACGGTTTTCCTCCGCCATAAGTGAGGATTTTTTAATAAAATTGGGACAGGATCACTATTGGACAGGTGATCCTCGGCTCTTCCAAAATAGATATATACTTTTGGAAAACATCCTCAATCATGTCCGTTGCTGTACCCAAAATAATTGTCTCAAACAATGTTGCCATTTATTCCCAGAATCTATATCATTGTTGATGGTGAAGCCATTGTTCTAAGCAAATTGCACCCTTGTGCATTTCACATTCGCTGTCCACTTTAACATTCTTCCGTCCAAACCAAAACCAAGACAAATAGACAATTATGATACCAGACTACTGCATCATGCTTCTTGAACAGCATATTCATTCTATTACGTGTACAAATTCAGACTACATGCAAATAGAATAAAACAATTTCATCTTCAGCAGACATCAAAATGCCTCTTTGAGAAGACCCTACATAACTGGGACATAAGAAAGAGTACATAAATATATATACCCTACTCTAATCTTGATCTAATCCATCCTGAACGGTGTGCAAGCTCCGAAGCTCAGAATGTCCGTATCGTGAAGCTGCAACAGCATATGATCCCACAACAGCAACAAGTACACCGAGGACCAAAGAAAATAGCTGGAAGTTTGCAAGCAACTCACCTCGGACCTCGCTGTCTTTTGAGTGACAAGAGATCTGGCTTTCCTTAAGCCAACAACCATGTGGCATCATGGGACCATAGAGAGTGAAGGCAGTCTGATAGAACCAAAGACCCTGGAGTGTTATAGCAATGCCACTACACAAATCTACTGGGAAGCTGGTCGGTAAGAAGGCGCCAGTAACCGTGGACATTATGCAAAGCCCTATCAAGAGAATAAGGAGAAGGTGGTGGTACCCTTCAAGGCCTTTATGGGTTGTAGAGTGGAAGTAGAATAGGAGATACTCTACAGAGAATGCTGTGGCAGCAATCAAACAAAGAGCTCCTTCTGGCAAGGGAAGAAACCTAAACAGAAAGGAAATGTTAAACAAAAAAAATACAAAGAGGATAAGACAATAAAAGCTATGATTACAGTTGATAAATTTAATTTTAAAATCTTGTGTTGATGGTTAGGTAAAAGTTAGCAATGATTTACCAATTGTAACAATAGTGTTCTAATATGATGCAGTGAACCTCTTTATAAAATGGCATTACCAATATTAATCTCACTGGATTTAAAATGACACTGCAAATTGCCCATAACCATCAATCATTATTTTTTCAGAAACACTGAGCAACATACTGATTAAATTCAACTGATATTTTGGAAAAAGATACAAATAAAAAAGCATGCAACAAATCAAGGCTTGATGAGGAAATGCTTCAAGACAACAATCTTGGCTTAAATATTCAAACCTATGAGACCACAGTCCCCGTGTGCAACAGCAATTCATTGAATGCTCCGTGACTCAAAGGCTTACCACCATTCACATTTAATTGTCATTAGTTATTATTTATTAAAGTGTTTCCCACAAGAAATACGCAGAAATAAAGTGTCTGGACTCGCCAACACATTCAGATTTCCAAAATGTTTCTGAGCAAATAGATTATGGAACCCATCTAAGCAATCTTATTTTTTACTGAAAGTGTATATCTCTTCATGCCACAAATAATCTCTCTCACACACTACATATTTCCTAATGTAATTTTCAAACTGATCCAAAAAACAATTTTCAAAACTGATCTAATGTATCACCTCATTAGAGAGGGAAAAAAAACAAGAAGAAACATTTCTTCCATCTTGTGCATTTGGCATAATGGTAGCAATGATCGTACTCTCTGTTCAGACTAAAATCAGAGGGAAAGTTCGAGGGAGTGTATACTGGGGTTTTTTCCCTTCTTTTATAGCAAATGCACAAGTCATCCACCAGACTCCCTTGTTTAAAAGTTAAAACAATGGGGGAGATGCCATTTGGTCCACTTATCTTGCTGTGTGTAAACCCCAAAAACCTGGTTTCGAAAAATAAAAAGATGGTATAGACATTGAGGCTTAATTAGAAACATCAGGAGAGGAGGCTAGAGGAAATCCCAGGCAAGCTCTCAAGTAAAACTGCCATCTGCAAAGGTTTACATGTTGTATTCAAAATTCAGACCTCCAAGCTTCAATGTACATCCGCTAAATTGACCCAAACCCGAGCATGACTGCATAAAGCAGTTCTCAACTTCTCAGTTACAAAACGTAGCAAAAGCTGGTTTTTCCTTGCGATTTAACATATATCTAATGGTCTACAATGAATTGATTGGTATACGGAAAAATAAAGTTTGGGCACAATGAAACAAATTCAAACCGAGCAAGCCAAAATCACTTTAGGCTCAGCTTTTACCGTTTCATCGATACTCAGGCACCAAAAAGCTTAGTAGCCACATGAAATTCTCGAGAAAAAACCTATGACTAACCTTGTTTTCTCAGAGAGCAGAGCAACCAAACCAAAGATGAAGAACATTAGGAGCATCCCTGAGTGCTCCAAATTATTCAAGTGGGACGGATTCGAGTCACCATCGGCAACAAATTTGAGGTGGGTCGAATACAAAAGCTCAATACACAAATCAATAAAAGCACCAATTGCAACAAGATAAAGCTCCAAATACTTGAGCCTCCCGTCAAAACCCGGCACGGGATTCCAAACCCTAACTCTGAACGTTTTCGGGTTCCCAACATATCGAACCACAGAGCTCCATATGTGCCACACTCCAACCAACAGAAACAATGTTCCCGGCAGAACATGACCCTTGAAAGATCCCATTTTTCTTTTCCTTTGCTTCTTTTTCCAAGCTTTTACCACTCTGAGATGCAATCAACTAATCCTTTGAAGTTTGGACTGTTCTTCTGTCAAATTTCTGGGGTTTTCTTCGTGTTTTTTAATCAATATGGATTACTCAGCGAAAAAAATAATCAACCTGGATTTTCTGTTTCAAAATGAAGCAGTTTCAGTGTTCGTAGTAAGAATCGTCTTCATTTCTGTGGCAAACTTTTGGCTTCATGCGTTGAATCTTTCCTGTATCACTTCGTTCTTTCCGAGCGAGAGTACCAGACAGACTGTAAAAGGAAAGAATGATGCTTTTAGGATAATGATGCGATCATCACGTGCGACCATCAAAAAAACATTAGATTCTACGTCACATGCGCAACTTCCTTGCGTTTTGCTTCTAATCTTCAAGATCTGAGAATTTGTGTATAAGGAAGCTGCAATTCTTCTTACTTTTTTTAAACGTTAGAAAAATTGCAAATCGATCTAATCCTCGTATTTACTTATTGGGCGGTGCTACCCTGCCGGTCAGAGTCGATCGTTGATTTTGACCGCATTCATTTCTTTCTTTATTTCTTTTCTTTCATATTTTTTAAAAAATAAAAAAATATATTAAAACACTTAAAATTATTAAATAAAAAAAAATTAATAAAAAAAAACAATTTTATGACCAACGGTCACTTTGAGGGGCATGGGAGAGGGCATAATATTGTTTCCCTACTTATTTTACTATCTTCTCTGAAGTAAGAGTTGACATATTTCTCTATTTATGAAGATAAATTGGAAGTCTCTAGCAATTATAGGATGTTTCAGTTTAGATATCAAATCCATCTCAACTCATCTAATTTAATTGTTACAATTTTTTTTAAATTTTAATATAAAATATTATAAATAATTCAACATTTTCAAATTCTAAAATAATAATAATATTAAAAAATAATATTCTAATAATATTTTATTCAACTTTCATCTTAATTCAACTCAACTCAACTCAGCTCAACATCTAAACGGTCCTGGCCAGTTTGGATCTTCAAGTCATCTCATCTAATCATTACAACTTTATCAAATTTCAAATCTTAAAATAGTAATAATATTATTAAAAAATAATATTCTAACAATATTTTATTCAACTTTCAACTTTTATCTCAACTCAATTCAATTCAGCTCAACATCTAAATGCAACCTTTATTTTTTGTGTCCTAGGGTTCGTTTTGGTGTTAGAAACATTTGAGTGCAGTTCAATTTTAAATTTCATTCAACAACCAAAAATACTCGAGCCTTTCTTATTACATTTCATCTTAAAACTTTATTAGACATTTGGACCCAAATTGGCAAAAGGTAGAATCATATATGACTTTCTCTCTCTCTCTCTCTTTTTCTTTTCTTTTAAAAAGTTAAAAGTATAAAAAGATAAAAAGATCTACTTTAATTTCTTTTATCCGTAGCAAACTCACTCCCCATTTCAAGCAATTGAGCCCACTCGAGCGAGCGAGAGACAAATGTCTCGAGCGAGGCTCAATTTGTTGAACGACTCAATGTTTTTTTCTTTTTTAGTAATATATGCATTTTTACCACTAATTAAATAATATATAAATAAATAATAAAATAAAAGTGGGCATGATAGTATTGTAATTTTATTAATAATTATTTTATTTTATTTTTATAAATTTGGAGTAAGAAAATTTTGTTTTTATACCACTGTGAATATTTTGTTTTTATTTTTTTATAATATTTTTACATGCAGCTAAGGAATTTATGTTATTTATTAGTAAATGATTTAATAAATTAATTATTCAATCATTACAATAATTTTTCAATTATTGGTGGACATCATCCCGGTACTATTTATAAAAACTTATCTTAATATCTAAACACATTTTTAACTTCCTATAAATAGTACTAAGCTCATCTTAACATCCAAACACATTTAAATTAATCTTAGATAGACTCCACAAAATTCACTCAATCGTCTCAACTCGCTATTATTCATAAAGAATTGAATTTAATTCAGTTCAATATCCAAATACAATTTTAAAACATTACAAGAAAATTAGTCTAAAGAACCAAAAAAAAGGCAGTAGACTATTGATATTAAGACGAGACTATTGTCAAAACCCTTTGCTTAACTGAGTTTACAACCGATACTTTTTTCATAATTTTGTTACCAAAATGACATAATTGTATAAAATCAAAGCTCTCCCAAGAAGCAAACAAAGGCTTGTAAAAGAAAAGTTTCACTCATTATCCACGTACTACACGCTACATTTTTTTTTTTAATTCTTTTCTCTTATCAAATGTATTGTATATAAATGAAAAGTAGAAAAAATTAATTAGTTTAAGAATAATAAAATCAAAATAAATTAAAATAAGTGTAATGTGTGATATGTTAGGATGATGAGTAATAAAACTCATTGTAAAAACATATTAGAGAAGTGTCAAATTCTTTTATTGAAAAGAACAAGAGGGACTTACAAGATTGTATATTTACTGGACTTACAGCTCATGTTAGATTATTGTAATTGCTCCTCTAAGTGATTTAAGAGTCTACTAAAGTCTTCAAACATAATTTTACGCTCAAGATTAAGAGTTTAAGATGATTGTTTTAAGAAATTGTAGAGCTAGATGAGAGACAATTGTTTGTATGTTCACTCAATTTTTCCATACACAAAATTAATGAACGTAACACTCTTATTTTTAAGGATCTTCTTATTAAGGAGATAAGCTTAATTGATACGAGTTGACATTTTATGACTTTGAGGTTAAAAGTTTAAGTCTATTATAAGCTGAAACCACTTATAATAGTAAAGCCTAACTTTTAGACTATGAAATACGTTTTGGATTAACTGGATAGTTTGAAGGTGTTATAGTGACGGATTTACCCTTATGGCAATAATTATGGCTCAAACTGAAATGTTGTAAAAATGTTTATATTGTCACATCCAAGGAGGGTTGGCATAGCTACTCCTCTCCTTACTTCAGAAAAAAATTGGATTAATCAAAACTGAAGGCCCGAAACAACTTTTTACAGATAAACAAATCAACAAATTAAACAGGAAAAAAAGAAAAGAACAAAGAAAAAAAAGGACCCTTGGAGAAAGCCTTGTTCAAAGTTAAAACACGACACTCACGTATTAAAGCACAAAAAGAACTTTTTCCCCCCTTTTAAAAAGACTTCTTAACTGCAAGTGATCGGGAATTTAATAAGGAAAGATAAGATGAGGATGTTAGAGTTACAGATGCGCATACGGGTGATTGAGCTCCATAGCATGTGAGTTCTGTATAATTATGCCCACTTTAAACGGCTTACATTCTGCGAATCAAACCTCGTTCACTGCTGTTTATATATTATATTATAAAAATGAAACAAAGAGATGTGGAAAGATGTGCCGATGATGTTGGTTGTGGGGATCTGAGACTTCGATCTTGAAATAAGGAAAATCACTTTGTCCTTTCTTTGTCTTTTTGCACGAGATGGTCAATGACGTTAGCCTATTCCTTTGTCAATGATGGAGAAAGGAACACTCTTGATTCATTGATGGATGATGGATCATAGATTTGAGTTTCTATTAACTAGATTCCAATAAATGTTGTCTCATGTTCTTCTTTTCTCATCAGCAACAAAGGAAATTTGTGAATTGACAAAATTTTAAGTATGTTTATAAGATTTGATTAAATCTTTTTCTTTAAAATAGTTTCGTAAAATGAGTCAGGCTTATAAATTTTTTTGTAATATTAAAACTTGTTGGAGAACTAATGAGAGTACCCTCACACTAATTATCCTGTGACAAAAATTAAAAAAAATATCGACCTACATGTGAGAGAAGATGTTGATGAATAAATCTTAAATTACCCATGGATAAGACCTTTGACATATTTATAAAGTTTGAGCAAACTTTTCACTTTGAACCGGTTTCACGATATGAGTTAAATCTATGAATTTATTTAGTTAAGACCATAGAGAAAATTCATGGAAAATTTGTACTGCTAATGTAATTATTTTAAAGCATATATATATAATTAAAAAAAATAAACAAATACAAATTCTAAGAAAAAAATGCATAGTGGAGACAAATGATACAGTGCACCTATCATTTTCCTTTGGGAATACGTAGTGCATGTGAAAGTCATTAAGAAGGGCATGATGCTGTTCATGAATAAAAACTCCAAGGGATTGGCTGATTGCAGTGTTTCCTTGGTGGGTTCATGACCAATCTACAATTGAAACTCTAGGACACGTTTGCTCTTGGAATATGCCTTCGAATGGTACAACTATTCTAAAGTGGTTTAGGCTTTGTTTGATAAATGATTACTTTACTATTATTTATAAACAATTTATTATTTATTATTATTATTTATAAGTCATCTAAAATGATCATCTCAGTATTCTAGCTTAGAGCAATTGTCATGTTTGAATAGTGAAAGTGTTTAATTTTATCTATTTATTATAATTTTTTACAATTTTCATATAAAATATAATAAATAATTTAACATTTTTAAATATCAAAATAATAATAATATTTAAAAAAATATTTTATTCAACTTTTATTTAAAATCACCTCATTTCAATTCACTCACTAAATAACTTTCACTTACAATTATTATTGCAACACAATTTCTCACTCGCAATTAATAATCTTCGTATTCACGTACTCATTGCATAAATGGCGTTTGACAAATCCATACCCAAATTTTGCGGCTTTACGGTAACCATTTTTAAAAAAAAAATTTTTTTTCTCCTTAGCAAGTGAGTAAACTTTATAAAAAAAATATAAAATATGAGACATGAGGAGGGGATAGGGTTCTATGACAGACACTCTAAAACAATAATAATAATGTAAAGAAGTGCATAAAAAAATAAAGAAATGGGATTTTAATGACCAATTTCTTGGTCTTCATCCAAGTCATACCATGAGGATGCCGTCTTAAAAGATGGCTATAAGATGTTTGCACAAAGTTGCGACTAGTACTGTTAGAAGCGGTGAGAGTGGCAGGTGTACTGTTGTTTGTTGTTTTGAGATAATTTTTGGAGAGATCCGCAATTCTTTCATTGGGATAACCGCTTAAGAAAAGCGAAAATATAATAGAAAACACGTCATTGGGTGGGTTGATCTGCAGCCAATGATCATCTACGTTCTAGCGCACTTGCGATGGCATGGGGTAGCCACGCGCCGGTGGGAATAAAATAGGGTGACCCAGATATAAAAGATCTCGACGTGACAAAACTGCTAGTACGATGTGTGTAGTCGTCGGAGGCATTGGAGCACGCAACAAGCCGCGCTGAGCATTTTGGAGCAACTCTGCACCATCCCAATAGATCAGCAGCTGTAGGAAATTGGTATGGCGCGCGTAGTCTGAAGGTGGTTGGAAAGAAGCAGATCCGACCAAAATCAAACTATATGAGGGACAAGGAAAAAAACACCATATTGAAAGTGTATACAAAATGCAGAAAATGAAATGAGAAAGATAGGAGGGTGAAAGCCACAGCTCCACCCCCTCCTCTCCGACAGTAGTTGTCACAAAAATGAGTTTATAGAGATAAGTGAAAGTATTTGTCTCTAAAATGGTGACTCGTAAAGAGAACATTATAAAACGACAACCTTAAATGTATAGTATGCTACACATTAGAAATATTAATCATCCTATTTGCCTACATATGCTACAATCTCTTCTATTTTCAAACCAAACATACCTCGAATTGAGTTTTCATTTCTGTTAAACATGTCATTCGGTCCACCTGATTTCCTAAATATCCTTGTTAAAAAAAGCAAAAAAAAAAAAAAAAAGAAAAAGAAAAAAAATTCATACATCTCTTTTCTTTTTTTCATCATAGAGTAATATTTTTATTCATTATTCTCTCCTTATATAATAATGAATAATTAAAGAATTATCTATTATATATATACATATATATATATATATATATGTATATATTTGCCAATCATCTCATATTATTTTAAGAGAGGTTAAAAGAATGAAAATGAGAAGAAAAGTGTTATAGATATAAATAGATTATATAAAAGTAAAATCACAAATTAATATAATTTTATTTTTGTCGTTAGATCTATTTTATAATAAAAATAATTTTATAATTTAAAATATAACATCAAATTCTAAATTTATTTTTATATAATAATTTTTAGAATTGAAAGTTTAAACTGAAAAACTAGCACAAATTGGTTGGTCTAGTTTTGGATAGTTCTGACCTGAAACTTGTTTATATATTGTAAAAATCGGCTGGATCCGATCTGGTTTCAGTTATGTACTTTCAGGAATTGGACTGGACCGATTTAAATATATATAAATTAAAAATTTAATATTATATAAAATATTTTATATATATAATACATATAATTATATATGAAATTTTTATATATAATTATATATCATATATGAAATAATTTTATATTATAATTTATAATATAATATTTTAATCCTAAATATGAACATTTATAAATTTTTTTTTTATAATATGTTATAAGAGTGATAACATAATATAGTTAACTTAGTATGTTAGTATTAATATTATGATATTAGTATAGTATGATACTATGATATATATTAGTATTATACTATGATATTAGCAAAATATCATAATTTATAGTAGTAACACTATAGATATATTAATATATAATATAAATTGATACTTAATTAAAATAGAAAACTGAACCGAATAGAAATCGGTCAAATCGAAAGCATCGGTTTATAAAGATAATGGATACGGAATCAATTAATCTCCTGAGTCCAAACTTTATAGCTAAATTATTTATCTACTAAAAAATACGAATAATTTTGTTGTTCTCTTTTTAACTCGCAGCTGGTCAAAGACGGCCTCACGGCGCCAAGATCTCTCCCCTGGCTCCACTGGCCTATGGCATCCCTCCACGTCGCCCGCACATCCCCCCTACTCGAGCGCCTCTCAGTCGGTCAATAGTCCTCTCTATCCTGGACGACACCCCTCTCTTTCTCTCTCTGAACAGCCTGTACGCCGTCGTTTCGACAATTTGTCCCCGATCCCGGCGTGACGTGACATGTAAAGTAAAAGAAGAAAGCTCCTCCTGTCCGTACTCTCTCTCTCTCTCGCTGGATTTACTGCGAAGTCAATCAAAATTTGAATTCGCATTTTCCGTTCTCATGCGGAATTTCAATTTCTAGGATGCGAATTCCTTGTGTCCCTCAAGAAATGAGACATATATTCGCTGATTTTCAGTTCATCCGCTTCCGAATACTGACCATCTGAAAGGATTTCTGAATACCAAAACCATGACCAATCGAGTTACTTAGGTATCTCACTGATCTCCTCGAAGCAAAGAAGTTTGCCAATCTCCGAGCTTCCGAGTCAGCGAGTTTTTCCATTTTCGAGTTGGATCGCGGAATTTTTTTTTCTTCACACGGTGTGGGAACGATGTCGTCCAAGGTGGTGTACGAAGGTTGGATGGTCCGCTACGGACGGAGAAAGATCGGGCGCTCGTTCATCCACATGCGGTATTTCGTGCTCGAGTCTCGCTTGCTTGCTTACTACAAGAGAAAACCTCAGGACAATCAGGTGATTTTCCTCTTTCTGTCGCTTTTTTAAGGATTTTGATTCTTTCTTAGTGTGCTAGAATCCTAAATTCCTATGATTTTCCATTTCCTTTATTTTTCTTGAAGGATTTTGATTGTTTCGTCGTGTGCTGGATTTTTAAACTCGTGTTTTTGTGTTTGATGCTTTATAATTTGCTTTTAGCAAAAGTGGAGGAGGATTTGCGATAAAGGAGAACTAGAATTTTAATTGCAAAAAAGGATCAGAAGATTCTTAACTTTTTTATTTATTTTTAATTTTCTTTTAAACCAAGAATATTTATTTATTCATTTTACAGATTTATTGCGTTCGTAAATAATACAATGTAATTCGACGTTGTAAAGTTTTTTTAATTTTTAATTTAATTTAATTTTTTTTTTATTTTTTATTTTTATGGGGGATGGGGTGCGCTTTTTTAGGTTCCAATTCAAACCATGGTAATTGATGGAAACTGTAGAGTGGAGGATCGAGGCCTGAAGACCCATCATGGACATGTGAGTTCTCTTTTCTCTCTCTTGACGATTGCTTCTTGTGATTCTTCAATAAATGATAAACCAACCGTTTGAACTGAATTTGAACGTTTTACGGAGTAGGTAAATTTTACGGGTACTCCTAGCTCAAATTTCTTGTCCGTTTCGTTTTTCTATTAGATTTCAAGTAGGCTAATTGCGGGAGCTGATTTTCTTTGTTAAATTATGTAAGATTATGGAACTATGGTAAATCTGTTGTGGCGTTAGTGTTGTAGAGTTTAGACTATGTGCAGTATGGGGCAGTAGCCTGCAGTTTCTCTTCTAATCTTGTCTCATCTTATTATTTGGATCGTTATTGTGACGGTTATCTGTGAGTTCAATCAGTAAATCCTTATTTTCACTTCTGTGTCTGTTTGGAACTTTGAGCAGACATTAGGACACTCTTGAACTTTTGGAGATTGGAGTGGCTTGCTTGTGAGTGACCCTAGGATATGTAGAAAGAAAAATTAAGCATAAATTTTCACAAATGACAAGTTCCCGGGACGAGAACCTTCGAAATTGTATTTGTGATAGTTGGCACTCGTTTTGAAGCAATTTTTGCTTGCTGCAGGCATAAACAGTGTCATCTCTCTCTCTCTCTCTCTCTCTCTCTCTCTCTCTCCACACTCACACACACACACACACACACACACATGCACACGCATAGAAGAATGCAATTTCCAATAGATCTGACCTGTTCTAGTTCTGGTGGTATGTAGGATGCTGGGCTGTAATCTTTCTTCGCGATGGAGTGTCTCACTTAATTTATGTATTTGCTTGGTGCAGATGGTTTATGTTTTGTGTGTATACAACAAGAAAGAGAAGCACCATCGAATTACAGTATGTGCTTTTCCCTTAATAAGTTTATAAATTAGTGTTGACTTCTTCAGATGTTTACATCATTTCCTTCCAACTTTATCAATTATCATTTACTATAATTTTGGAGCATAATTTACCTTTTGGTTTGGGTGATCTCTGTTGCTGTTGTTTTGATGCTGGACCATGTATAAGAAAAAAATTGTTAGTCATAACTTTTATAGAGTTCTGTTCACTGGGTACTAGTATTTTGGTAGATTCTAAATATGGATGTTTGTGGGGGTGGGTAGTGTTCTAATGCCCAAAGACCTCGGGATTGAATCATGGAAGAATGTAATAAAAGGATCGGGGAAAGTCTTATACTTGTAATTGATCTAGATTAGATTTTGGCATGATCCGTGGTGTCGAGATTGGCTCTTGAGGAAACTTTCCCAGATGTGTACAACATTGCTAGTAAAGGATGTTTCAATAGCAGACCATTGGGAGATATCTTATGATTTCCCCTCAGTGGAATGTAAGTTTTTTTAGAGTGGCTCAGGACTTGGTAGATGCCTTCATTATATTCTTTTATCAGCTATATTCCACTGATTTGGGATGAGGAGCTGAAGATAAACTTCTTTGAGCCCCTACCAAGAAAGAGATGTTCACTGTTTGCTCTTTTTATAATGCCATCATCAGTCATGGTAATAATTTTTTGCCTTGGAAGAGTATATGGTAGACGAAGACCCAATTGAGAGCTGTGGTTTATTTCATGGATAGCCTCTCTATGAAAGAATTTCACCATGGATAATTCCATGCATTTTTTGGTTGGCTGGCTTCCCATGGGAAAATTCTGACTATTGACAAATTGAGAAAGCAAGGTCTCTATATCACAAATTGGTGCTCTATGTGCAAACACGATAGCGCATTAGTAGATCACCTACTTCTTCATTGTGAAGTAGTCAAGGCTTTATGGTATGAAATTTTTACTAGGCGGGCTCGGTCTTGCATGGGTAATGCCTAGGAAGGTAATAGACTTGTTGTCATGTTGGAAAGGGATATGGGGTAATCGCCACATTGTAGCTGTTTGGAAGATGGTGCCTCTATGCTTAATGTGGTGCATATGGAATGAAAGATATGGTTGCTGTTTTGACAATATGGGAATGCTCTCCGGGGGGTTTTAGGGACTTTTTCTTTCATACATTGTTGCTTTGGGCTTCTTCCATTGTTTTGAATGGAACGAGTTTTAATGACTTTTATGCTACTTTTCTTAGCATGTAGTTTGTAACTAGGTTTTCTTTTGTATACTTTCTGTGTATTCGGGTTTTGTCTAATTACGTGGATCAATAAAGTCTTTCTTACTTATAAAAAAAAAAAAATTCAAGAAAAAAAAAAACACATTGTGGTGATTGATTGGTGCTGCATGTGCAAGAGGAGTTGGGAGTTTGTTGATTTTTTACTCCATTGCAAGATGCTTAATGCTGTATGGAATGACTTCTTCCAATGGGTTGGATTGGCTTGGGTCATGCCCAAAATATTATGTGCATTTTTTTTTTCTTAGAGAGGATTAGGATGAAGCCGACAAATTGTCACGGTATGGAAGAGGGTTGCTTACTTGCCTAGTATGATGTAAATGGAGGGAAATGAACAACAAGAATCTTGAAGATCATGAACGGATGCTGGAGTTGCTCAAAACTCTATTTTCTAGTACTCATTTCATTTGGACAGCCTTTACAGACTTGAGTTAACTTTTCATGATTTTCTTGTATTATTTTCTAATTCTAGATAGGTAACTCTTTTGTATACACCTTGTGCACCTGTATGTGCCTTTTGTCTTTTGTTAATGAAGTTTTATTTCTGTTTAAGCTGATTTATAGGTTGAAGATTAGTTTAGAGAGAACAGACCAATTCTCCTATAGCAGAACAGGACATCCGATCTATATTTGCTTTGCTATTTAACCTTGATTGCGAATCGCTTCTCAGTATCAATAGTTTATAAATTCTCTATGACACAACCAACTTCTTTTTCTCTCCGTACTGTATGCCTTCACACACTTTTCTCTTCGGCGCCTCTCGCCGGAGTTGATTTCTTTTCTCTCTTTTCATTTCTTCCTTTCATTTTCTATACGAAACTTTTTTCGTCTTGAGTGGCAGTAGGTGTTCTGGGGACCTCGATGGGTTTTTTTAGAGAGGTGGGAATAGATTCAAAGTTGTTCACATTTGTAAGAGAGGGAGTCCATTATCGTATCACAGAGAATAGTTGGAAGAGGCAGCAGGAACTCTTACTGAAGCAGAACATTTTACAGTGGTTGTTTAAGGCGTTAGATAGTTGCTTGAGAAAGGAGAGGAAGGAGTTTTACAGCTCCATTAGAGAGGGATACTCCAGTTACTTAGCTCAAAAACGCTCCAATAGTAGGGGTAGATTTCTGGAGGTGGCAGAGTACAGAGAGGGTGGAGGAAGAAGGATTATCATTTTCCCGGAAGGAGGTGGGGGGAATGGGTGGAGGAGAATAAAGGAGGCCATGGCAGAGCTGTTGAAGGAGGAGAGGACACAGGAAGTACCTCATGGTGGAAGGCTGCCGGCGGAGAGGAAACGGACGTATAAGGAGGTGCTGGGGTACAGGGGTTGGCAAGGACAGTGTGATGGAGAAAGGGCCTCTGACATGCCTTGAGTGCCACAAGGTGTACGTTACCATGAAGGTGGCAGGAAAGAAGACTGGGTAGCGTGTTGGAGGTTGGAAGAGCTACAGGATCAAGTATGGAAGCTGCAGAAGGAGATGGAGACTTTGAAGCACTTGGTCTGTCGAAATAAGGAAAGTAGTAATTGTAGCCATAGGGACTCTGATTTTGAAGGGCTGGGTTTGGATAAGGCCTATGTGAAAAAAGGAAGAGTTGAGGTCTGGAAGGAAGTGAGTGGGCCGAAAAAAAAGGGCTGGGAGAAGGGCCCACTGCAGAAGGGGGCAGAGTAGACGGGTGGGGCAGTTTTAGGTGGCTGATGGGCCCCTTTCAAGGGCCGAAAAATGCAGCTGATGGCATGGGCCGAGACAAAGGCCCGTTATTAACAAACCCAGGCCTTTCAAAACCGGGTGAGGCATGGATTGAAGATCCGAAACCCGCGACACAGACACGGGTTCAGAAACCCGATACACAGACACGGGTTCAGTACACAGTCACGGGTTCTAAAAAACCCAATTCACAGCCAGCAACGCCGGACGGGCCACAACCGGAAGAGGAGACGTCGGAGGATCATTAGAACATGCCGGCGAGTAGGGTGGACCTTTCCGACGACAGCAAGCAGCCGTGGGATGACCGGAAAATGGAGGGGGATCATGCGAAGGTCACGACAATCCGTGAGGAAGGGTCAAATGCATCTATTCAGACCCAGAAAATGCCGATCATGAACCTGGAGGCGCCGACGATCATTTCTGGGTTTGTTCCAGATGTGAATGAACCTGTGGGTTCCGTCGCATCCCTATGGGTCTGTCCCGAGAGTCAAGCTGAAGAGAGGCTTGCGCTGGTGAAGACTGTGGAGGCTGGTGGGGCTCCGGCGACTCCTGTTGGACTACATATGGCGGATTTTGAGGTGGTGGTGAGGGATGGGGAAGGGTTGGAAGACTCGGAAGTGGAGGGCTCTCTTTATGATTCTCTAGAAGGGGTGTCTACTGATGATGAATATGCACTGGCTTTGAAGGAACATTTAGATTTGACAGTTTTTTCTGGGGTGGAGGAAACTAGTAAGGTGGAGCCGACACCACTTAATTTATTGTTTCCTGTTCATTCAGGAGTTTCCGGCTGGGTGTTCGATACGTTTGATTGTTAGCCCACGTAGCGGAGCCCTTGGCTAACCTACCAAATTCAAATCAGAGATGCATTCCGAAAATTCAATCATAGCTGGCCTCCCCCTTCTATTACCAAAAGATTCACTTGGGAATCTAGTAACGTTAAAATCTCCCCAATACACCAAGAGAGATTCCACCAACTATGTATGCCGGCTAGCTCCTCCCACAATAGAACTCTGTCGCTATCCAAATTTGGGCCATATACACCTGCAAAAGCCCACACAAAGTTATCTGACACGCTCTTAAACGAGCATGCTACCGTGTACCTTCCTATGAACTCCTCCATTTTCTCCACCACCTGCCTGTCCCACATTACTACTACTCTACCTGACGCCCCATTAGAGGCTAAGTAAACCCAGTCTACATGCACACCACTCCACAAACTTCTCACAATTCGCCTATCAATCATCTTCATCTTTGTTTCTTGCAAGCAAACAATGTCTACCTTCCACTCGCGAAGTAAGTTCCTTATCCGCAAACGTTTTGTAGCCTCATTTAGTCCACGAACGTTCCATGATACTATTTTGGGTTTCATTGAGAAAGGGCTGGCCCCTTCCCTTTTGGCCTACTCCTACTAGAACTACCTTCAGTGTTCAACGACCACGTCAACTGCTTAAGCTCTCTCTGTTTTTTCGAAACGGATTTCCGTTGTTGTTGATGACCTGCTTCTATAGCTGTTAGTAAGGCCATAAATTGTTCCTCATATCCCTCACACTCGAAATGGCATGGTGAGCGGTTTTTCGGTTGGAACACAGGAGAGGGGCATTACTAATATATCTCATATACTCTTTGCAGATGATACCCTCATCTTTTGCGATGCAGATCAGAGTCAGGTGCGGTCTTTGAAGGCGATGCTTCTGTGTTTTGAAGCAGTATCTGGATTGAAAGTGAATTTTGACAAATCCGAGATAGTACCAATTGGTGTGGTGCCAAATTTACGACAACCGGCTCGATCGTTAGGATGTAAAATAGCTTTGTTCCCGATGACATATCTGGGTCTTCCTTTGGGGATAGGGGCAAGATCGCCCCTACTATGGGAACCAGTGATTGAGAAAATAGAGAGAAGGTTGGCGAGCTGGAAAAGAATGTATTTATCAAAAGGAGGAAGGCTCACTCTGATTAAGAGTACCCTCTCTAATTTGTCTACCTACTTCCTATCTCTTTTTCCTATTCCAGCTAGAGTAGTAAGCTGTATTGAGAAATTACAGCGAGACTTTCTGTGGGGTGGTTTGGGGGAAGAGTTCAAGTACCATCTGGTCAAGTGGGGAACGGTGTGTCGTCCTTTTTCCAAGGGTGGTCTGGGTATAAAAAATGTGAAGATTTTCAATCGGGCTCTTTTGGGTAAATGGTTATGGAGATATAGTCGGGAACCGGATGCTTTGTGGCGAGGGGTGATTGGGTGCAAATATGGAAATATATGGGGGGGATGATGTACGAAAGAAGTTAGAGGAGCGGATGGAGTGGGGTTGTGGAAACATATCAGAAAAGGATGGACGGTATTCCTTCGGCACACTCGTATTCAGATGGGGAATGGTATCAGGATCAAATTTTGGGAAGATAATTGGTGTGGTGATGAGACGCTACATGAGTTGTTTCCCTCTCTTTATCAAATTGCTAGCATTAAAGAGGCGTCAGTGGCGGAGGTCATGAGTTTGTCGGGAGGACATCTTCATTGGAACATAAATTTTAGCCGGGCGGCACAAGATTGGGAGGTGAATCTCTTTGTGGATTTTTATAGTCTCCTGTACTCTGTGAAGCCGGGTAATCAACAAGAGGATTGGTTGTGGTGGGTCCCGCACAAGAAAGGTAAGTTCTCAGTTCGCTCCTTCTATGTTGCTCTAGTTCAAAATCCCAACTGTCAGATCCCTTGGATAAGGATATGGAAGCATAAGGCGCCTATTAAGGCGGCCTTTTTTGTGTGGACTGCTTCTTTGGGAAAGATCCTCACAACTGATAATTTGAGGAAAAGGAGGGTCATTGTGGCAGATTGGTGCTATATGTGTAAGGAAGGGAGTGAGTCTGTAGATCATCTTTTACTACATTGCAAGATTGCAAGGGTTTTGTGGGACGAGGTGCTCAGTAGAGTGGAGTTGGGATGGGCAATGCCAGGGACAGTGGCGGCAACTTTGGCTTGCTGGCCCAACATAGGAGGCCAGCCTCAGATTTCAGCGGTTTGGAGGATGATACCTCTTTGTATCATGTGGTCTTTGTGGCAGGAGAGGAATGCAAGGACTTTTGAAGACGTGGAACGAACAATAGAGGAGCTGCTGGCTTTATTTTTTAGTACGCTATGTAAATGGACCATTGTTATTGATTTCAATGGAATGGTTCTCCATGATTTTCTTCTCTCCCTTGCTCCCTCTTAAAGGGGCATTCTCTTGTACATACTGGGCTAGGCCTTTTCTTTGATTTATACAATTTTGATTACTTATAAAAAAAAAAGATTAGTTTAGAGTCTATGATAGCTTTGTAATAGAAGCTTTATTTTAGAATATCAATGAAAACTGCCTTTGGTTTCAGGGTTCTTTTGTTAGACCCCTAGGGTTTGCTTGATCAAGCACATTTTCCTTCGTTCTTTCTAAGAAACTTATGCTTTAATGGAAGTGAAAGTAAAATCTTTATCTACTCATGCTTCCAGCTTCATCAAAACTTTAAGCTATAGTGTTTTTCATGGGTGTTATGAGAGTATTAAATTAATCAACCTTTCTATTGAGTATTGAAGGACTTAAGGTCTTGCAACAGCTTTACTTGGCAGTATTTTAACTAGCAGATTCTTTCTTTTTTCTTGAATAAGTAATGTGATTCCTAAGGAAAAAAAAAAAACTACAAGGGGCTTAATGCAAGTGTATGGTTCAAATGGCAAATGATTGTCTGTTGTAATCACTCGTTGGGTCACTTGCAAGTTTAATAACAAAGTCTGCTGAATAAGCTGGTTTCCTAACTAGCTGGGTTCATCAACGTGAATGTTACCCTTTATTTTAAACATAAAGTTCCATTAAGCCCCGTTGAAGGTAGTATTTTCCATTCAATGTAAGCAATCATGCCCTTCCTCTCTACTTTCACCTATGTGATTTTTTTGCATCCCCTTAGTCCTTCTATTTTTTAAATTAAATTGTTTGTGCAGTTTATTAGCATATTTATACACGTGACATGTTATTCTGTTAATCATTTTCCTAATGAGTTTAGACTTCTGTTCTGTAATAATCACATAACCTTATTTGAGTAACTGGATGAGAGACTACATACTCATATGGGCTGTGTTTATGTTCTAGATGGCAGCATGGAACATCCAAGAGGCATTAATCTGGAAGGAAAAGATTGAGCTTGTTATTGATCAGGTATGCTGTTTTCAGCCTGCATAATTTACTCCAAATTCTCCTTTCCACCTACCCCTGTTTTTAGTTTTATGTATTTATCTATGGATAATGGTAGGAAGTTGATTCCTATTCTTGATCTGTTCTTTATTTGTTTTGGCCTTTTATTACATGTTTTGGTAATTAAATAAGAATATTTCTGGTCAATCATTATATCTTAGGTGTTTTTCAGCTTCTTATATATTCATCTGCAGGGAATATACTCCCTGCACCATAGGCATTGATGCATATAATATTCATTGCTTATTTATGCGTGTAGCATCAGGGATCACAAGTGGCAAACGGAAACAAATATGTTTCTTTTGAATATAAATCTGGGATGGATAATGGAAGGACTGCTTCCTCATCTGACCATGAAAGTCAGTAAGTACTTCTTGTTGCTCTTCTTGTTTTGGTTATAGTTGGGGCAGTACTTCTGAAAATATATATGTACAAAACTCACGTGTAATATTTGCATTTAATTGCCAGTATTTTGCAAGATTATCATTCTCTTCTTTTGTACTTTTTACAATTATCCATATGCTTCAACGTTATTCTGGTCTGAGATGAAATCTTTGTCTTATTGCCGTGTTCTTGTAGATATATCTTTCTTCAAATGTATTTGGAAATTATTTTGTTATCTTCTTGCCGTCCTTAAGTACTGCTCATGCGGCTTATGTTATGGTTTTTTTACTGCATTTTTGTGAACAAGTTCTCCTTTTATCATACTTTGGTATATGGTATTACTTACGGAGAACCACATTTCTTTATGTTGCCAAATTGTGCTTATGCCTTGTTAAAAAATAATTTCTGTACTTGGGCAGGTTCAGTGCACAGGAGGATGAAGATGACGCTCATCCAAATTTGTTACGAAGAACAACAATTGGAAATGGTCTTCTTCAATTCCTTATATTTTTGTTTGTGTTAGTTTGATGCATTTTCTACCTGAATCTGACTGTCTTCATACAAGTGGCAGGTCCTCCAGAGGCGGTGTTTGACTGGACACGGGAAATTGACTTGGAATTCTCGAATCAGAATACCAACAATCAAGCATTTTCAAGAAAGTATTGGCGTCTTCTCCAATGCCAAAATGGCAAGTATTTTCTTATTGCTTACATTAGTTAGAAGTTTGGCTCAGAACAGCAGTTTTTAGAATAATTATTAAAGGAATAGGATTTGATGAGATTAATCACTGGCAAGATTGTAACGGCATTATGAATTGTTTTTGACTTGTCATTATTAATGTTGACAGGACTTCGCATTTTTGAAGAACTTGTTGAAGTTGATTACCTTGTATGGAGTTTTTTCTTTTCTCGTGCTTTATGCAAATGAAATGGTTTTACTATGCATTGTGTTGTTTTAGTTATGGTCTTCCTTGTGCAGCCAAGGAGCTGTAGCAGAGCAATGAAGGCAGTTGGTGTTGTGGAGGGTACCTGTGAAGAAATATTTGAACTTGTTATGAGCATGGATGGGACACGGTTTGAGTAGGTGTTTTACTTTTTCAAACGAAGCTTATATCGATTAGGTCTGCTCATTGTTTTGGTGTTCCTTGTTTTACGCAACTAATATTCACTTCGTTTGTAGTTGGGTGAGTGTTCAGGAACATTTTATACAAACCCTATTTTCACTTAGGCATATGGAGGGTTTTGAAATAGAAAAAAATACAAAGAATTCAATGGTTTCTCACAAGTAGCAGGAGATTAAGACCTATAATGTTATATGATCTGTGTGTGTGTGTGACCTTATTTCATTTCCTACTCAGTCTTGATCATTGTGCTATTCATTTCAATGCTTGTCATATTAGTTGCTACAGATGTGTAAACGCTGTTAGCTTGCTTTTTCCACTTTTTCACAGATTGTCTCCTCACACCAGGTGTAGAAGTGTCATCATTTTGATAGCTGAGATCTTTTTTCCATGTACGAGAAAGACTCCTTCCAAGTACATTTGAGACGAGTCCTCATCTTTCTGTGATGTCATTTGGAATGAATTTATTGTGAATTACGAATCACAATAATTTGTAAAAATTTCTATGCCATCGAGGAGCCACCACCCTCTTGGAGATAGCCGTGGATTGGCTCATCTCCATCGATTTGGGTTGTGCTCCTTTAGAGAACTCGCTTTCCTGTTGTTGCTTGGGCTCTTTTTCCATATGGTCGCTCGTAAGGGGAGATGCCAAACTTCTCCACCCTTTGCTGTCTTTGTCTAAGATCCCCTCGGCAGATAACGCCTACAGTGGAGCTTCGTCACACTTGGTAGGGAGATCTTTGGCAACAATGGGCAGTGGAAGGGATCTCTCCCTATGTGCGGCAGAAATACGCATGGAAGGGAGGGGATCTCCCCCTTCCATCCATGGCTGCGTGAGTAGAGAAGGGGGAGATCTCCCCCTTGAATTGCAGCCTATATGACTGTGCATGAGGAGGGGGTAGATCTCTTCTCTCTAGGTGTAGTTGTGACTGCCATGAGTGAGAAAGGGGGAGATCTCCCCTTCCATTGCAGCCTGTGGCAGCCGCTCGCGAGGGGGAAGATTGCCCTTGTAGAATTGGAGCAAGGTGGCACTGCTCCCTCCTCCCCTCCCTCTTTTTGTTTGTTATTAATTTTTAGGCTTTTTTTTAAAGGGAGTTTTGGAAACAGTTTTTAAAAGCTGTTGTGTTTAAAGTGTGAAACTTTGGGAAGTGTTCCCAAGAACTTCTTTATGACCAGCTGAATTGGCATAGGTGCGACATCTAGACAATAGAAAAACTGCAGGATTGGTTTTTAGGGGCTTTTGTAGAGGCTTGAAAGCTCTTTAGGGTTTGGATGCAACTTTTTAGAGTTATTTTTCTTATTTGTAGATGCTTGCATCCCTTAATGTTCTTTAGTACATTGGTTGGTTATCAGAAAAGAAGAAACAAGCAAAAATTAGCATAAAATGTGGCAACATGAAGGGAAAACTTTATTAGGTCTTGCTTATATATACACTAAATGCTCATCCATTTCAGGCATATCGTTTCAACTTGAGTCATTTATGTTCTTACAGTTCTGTGGTTCTTGAAAATGGTTTTGTTACATATTACTTGGTGCTCCTTTGGCCTTTATTTTTCAATTTCATAGGCAGCTGTCGGCAGCCTGCTACTATTGTCTCTTAGCATTCATTTGTAGAACTTACGGGCTGTGCTTACACCCCCGCGTGTTTTCTTTTGATCATATGCCACTGTGGATCTAGAGAGCAGCTAAATTTATAGGATTAGCAGGCAGATTGCTCATAAGCATGGTGTGTTGATTAGTTAGCACACCTACTTCTTGAGGTAATATAAAATAGTGAGCTCTGGTATCTCTTTTCAAATTAAAACCTTACCAAATGGGGACTTGTATTTTGTCTTATTTTGGTGTTTTTATTGCTTCATTTCATACTTGGCAGTCTTCATTGGCTTTTATTGGAACGTGTAGGTGATAGCTTTTTCAAGTTTCAACTTGTGTTTAAATGTCTTTTGTCTATTTTCTCCATGTCTTACCTGTTTGACTTTGTCAATTTTTCATGATTTTAATTTTTATGTGGCTTGAAAACATGTGAACCTCCATGTCTTCTTTTTAAGAGAATCATTTTATTGATCTTAACAGCTATAGAATGTTTTGAAGTAGCCCCCACAGCGCCCCCCCCCCGGACGGGGTAATTAAGTCATGCACTGCTAACCATGCCTTGTTTCTTTTAATGTGGTGTCCAGGTGGGATTGCAGTTTCCAGTATGGTAGTTTAGTAGAGGAGGTGGATGGGCACACAGCAATACTTTATCACAGACTTCAATTGGACTGGTTCCCGATGTAATGCTTCCACCAATTGATATGTCTAAATAGTTAATTTATATTAAGTGCTAATATGATTTCTTAGCGTTCTGAATAAAAACTGTCATAACATGCTGCGTTCATGCAACTTCAAACTAGAGCTTCTACCCCTCCCTCATCTCATGTGTGTTCAATCGTTACTATTGATCTTGCTGTGAAGATCTGGATGTGTCCTAATATCTAGAAACGTATTTAGTGGCCTTTCAAATTGTTACTTACCTTTAAATTGTGGTATCTGTGGTTTATAATGTTTTGTGGAGAAGTATGTAACTGATCTGCATTGTTGTAATCATGAGTGGTTTGCTAGATATGTTTTATGTTTTATGACAACATTTTTATTGTGGATATATTTTTATTCCTTTTTATGTATTATTAGATTCTAAAATCAGATAGAACTCCTTAGAAAAGTTATCTTCTCAATGGATGTTTTTTTTTTTTTTTTTTTTAAAGTTTGATATTAAGTCGTTCAAACTTTGTTGAAGTTGGAGAAAAAATTCACGGGTATTTAGGTGCTGCTATATTGCAGTATTCTCTTGGAGGAATAGCATTAGGAGGGGGGAAAAGTAAAGGGTGTGGGCTGTTTACAGGAATGTGCTTTCTTGAAATTTCCTGATTGGGGTGCAGAAATTCGTGTTTGTCTGAACCATGGAGGTCCCTGTTTGTTTTTCATAAGCTGTTGAGCAACCGAAGGTGCTTGTGCACTCCTTGGGCTTTGATATGATGGCTATGTTGGCATCCTTGTGAAATGATTACCTCAATGGATTTATGAATGGGCTTTCGAACTGCTACATGCCAAAAATATAATTATTTATGCATTATCATTCATGTCTGAACCATGGACCCCCCCCCCCCCCCCCCCCCCCCCCCCCCCCCCCCCCCCCCCCCCCCCCCCCCCCCCCCCCTTTTTCTCTCTCCCATTTGATATGTTTTGAGCCAGTGTGGTCCTTAGGGCTTTGGGATGATGGTTGTGTTCAGTGACATCGTTCAATGAATGACTCCTTAGGCAAGGATGCACTGTTAATTAGATCACTGCATGCAGGTGCATGCCAAACTGGAGAAGAGTGTTTCTCACTGATTTTTGGAGACTCCATGAGAATGAAACTGTTATAACATGGACTAGCTTGTTTCTGTATTACCAAAGAAAGAAAACATTTATTCAGCTTCTTCCTCATGCTTGGGTGCTTTCCCTTATCTTTAGGCTTAGTAATTGGATGAACAGGACTGTTTGGGTGTTTTTCTTAGAATACGTTAAATACGCTTCTTCCTTGTGCTCAATTCTCCTTGAGGGCTTTCTATATCCTTATCTTCATAATGTAAAACAGATAACATTTTTGTTTTCCTCTTTTCACTGCGGTGTTGCATAAAAATTTCTTCAGGGGTTTAAATTTAAGTTCAGTTGTTAGGGAGAAGATCCCTTTTTCCTTTCTACAATTATATGCATAATTTCACTTGTTTTGGATACTCACTAACCCTTGCTGTTGCAGGTTTGTGTCGCCTCGTGATCTTTGTTATGTGCGATATTGGCGACGAAATGATGATGGAAGTTATGGTAAATGTTCTGCTTGTTTGGACAATTCACTTATTGTTTCTCTCATTAGAAATTTCCATGTTTTCTTACTTGTTATTGTGCAGTTGTCTTATTTCGTTCTAGGGAGCATGAGAACTGTGGTCCACAACCTGGATGTGTTCGAGCGCATATTGAGAGTCAGTTCTATTTTTCTTCTTTGATTTATTCTGATGCCTGATTTCTGAAATCGAGAGATGGAAATATTTTGTTTATTTATATATTTATATTTTTAAAGGTGGAGGATTCAACATTTCTCCTCTAAAACCTCGTAATGGGAGGCCTAGGGCACAGGTGCAGCATCTTATGCAGATTGATCTTAAAGGGTGGGGTGTGGGATATATGTCATCATTCCAACAACATTGTCTACTTCAAATGTTAAATAGCGTTGCTGGTGAGTTCCTTTTGCTGTTTTTGGGGTGTCATTGGTATGGATAAAATTTGATTTGATGTCAAGATGCTGGTTCATGACTTATTTTTGTTTTTTCATCAGCAAGTTAAACTTATTAATGATTGGTTCATGACTTAAATATTCATTTCCTATAACTTTGCCATTGTAGGATTGGGATTTGGGTTAACATAGTCAATCTTTCTACTTTCATTGTTCCTTTACATTGAGATCAATTTAGGAAACCTTTACCTACTTGTTCTTCGTTGTGGGCTTAGGTTGAGATTGACTAGGGTTTCAAAAGATTAAGTGTGATGGGTGAAAGAACTGAAAACATCTTGCTGGAATTTGTAGGCAGCAACCAAGAACCTAAGGTCGTTCTTTTATGGCGGATGAAAAAGGCCATTCGATAGGTTAAGTTTGAAATGGTTGCTGAGGTCATGGGGTATCTAGGAGGATGTATTAGGCCCGAATAGATCATGGGATATGCCTACGACAGGGAGAAGAGAAGTGTCTACTTCATTTGCTCAGCCTAGAACCCCACAATCAAACATGACCTCATCCTCTTCACAATCTTCAAAAAATTTATATAGGATCTTGGCCTTTGAGACCAAAACTGGCACAGGACAAAGCCTCAGTATCGAATCTGACATAGCACAGCAGCGACCCAGTGGTTTTGGGGCTAATTGGAGGAAAAATTTAGAAGGAAGATTGTGGCTTTTGAATTTTAAAGGATGGGAAAGGTTATTGAAGGATTTTGGGCACATATCTGTTTGAAAAGATTGATTCTTTATGGCGCTTAAGTGACTGAAAGTAGAAAGCAATGTTGCTGGACAAAGTGGTAGGTGTGAGAAGTGACTGTTAACAGAACTGTCGATTGCTGGAATTTTTCTTGGAAGCAGGTATCTGACTGAAACTTGGGATTTCCAGTTAGGGTTGGTTAGTGTTTGATAATGGAATACAAAGATGGTTATGTTTTAGAGCACACAACAGACATGAAATGAAGAAGTTTAGATTTGGTCATGGCTTTGAACATTAAGTCCTAATTGTAGTGTACTGATTCTGCAGGCTTGGAGGTTAATAATAGTTGGCCATGATAGTGTTTCTATCCTAAGGATTTAGGTTTTTGGGGGTGTGTTTGGTTGGAGGGAGGTCTCTTAAGTTTCCTCTTTGCCCCCCAAAATTCATTTAGAGAATGTCTTATAACTTGTATCCATTTCTAGCTCCTCTGTAATTAGGTGGTCTCCTTTGTTACTTTGTATACTTCCTAGGTACTTGGGCTTTGCCCATTTACTTGATTCAATAAAATTTTATTTTGCTTACAAAAAAAGGATGTCTTACAACTTTGCATAATAACACACTATTTCAGTCTTTGAATTGGACTAGGCCTGAAGAGGACTAGATGATATGATTAATTTTTTTTGCATAGAATGTTCAAGGAAAGTTCGTTATCCTTTCTTTTGATTGGTGAAATTGATTTGTGTTCAGTAAATTGGTTGATGAGACTTTTGAGTGCCTGGTATTACCCACGGTCCCATATAATCAATATTCTGAGGTTAGCTTTTACAACGAAGTTTTGTGAGGTTTGGGAGAAAGTTGTGGAAAGGTGGCTTTTCTACCAGTATCAACTCATGTAGCCTTTGAACTACTGCCTTGGCTGTGCCTTCACTTTCCTGATAAGTTAAACTTATTAATGGAAAAAAGGTGTTTTCCGAGTAAATAGTGGGTATTCATGTGAAACACCTAATAAGAAAATGGAAAAAAGGTCAGATGTCTTGAAAACTAGAAAGTGGTAATCAAGATCCACGACCGTCTTTTTCTTACCCTCAAAAAGCTTCGATCGTTTTTTCTCCAAATACACCGTAACAAACAACATGGGATATTCTTCCATAATACTTCACTGTGAGGGCAACTAAGCCTCTCTTTCCAACAAGTCAAAAGTCCCACCATGCTAAGAGGCATGACCCAATCTAAGCTGAACAAACTGAAATAGCAGTCCAAAGAGCGTTAGCCGCTTCAACAATGCAATAAAAGATGATCCGTCATTTTCCACTTTTCCTATACTTGCAACACTAAATCCATCACTATAATATTCCACACTCTGAACAGGCCCAATAGAGCTTGTCCTCACAACTGCTTCTTAGTCGAATAGAATACAACCGATTCAAGAATGTGGTAAAAATCTTCACCTCCTAATCTCATGTCGCTCTCATGACCTATATTGTTGATATTTTTTTTGAAATCTTGTTTATCACAGGACTTCGTGAATGGTGTGCCCAAACAGATGAGAGGAATGCTCCTCCAAGAATCCCAGTAATGGTTAATATGACGTCAGCTTCTGTCTCCTCAGAGAAGGGCGAGAAGCTGAATGCTTCTTTTCATCCTGGCGTGCCTACTGATCAAATAAATGGCACAAGCAGAAATTCAGTGATGATGGAAGAATACTCTGATGAGGATGAGGAATATCAAATAGCTGAGCCTGAACAAGAGGTTTGGTTTGCATCAGTGCCTTATTTTTTCTGCATACGCTCTCTGAAATCTGAACAAAAAGTGTCACATTTTCAGGCAGATCCGTCTCGGCTTGAGAGTGATATCAAGAGAACAGGTAAATGATCACTGGTTTCCTTTTCTGTTATTTTTAGCAGATCTTTGGATATGGATCTAAGTAGAAAATCTGTTCACAAAACTTTTCATGAGGAAGCCTTGGAAGAAGAACCAGCAGACGAAATTGATTTAACTTGTTTTTCGGGTAATCTCCGGCATGATGACCGTGATAAAGCACGTGACTGCTGGAAAATCTCAGAAGGGAACAACTTTAGAGTCAGGAGCAAGCATTTTTGTTATAACAAAACAAAGGTTTCCTAATTTTTTGACCTTCGGTTCTTTGTGAATCAACTGTTGAGGCATTGGTATGCTTGCTCTAATCCCATTGTTGTTGATATGTATGAAGATTCCTGCCGGGAAACATCTAATGGATCTTGTTGCTGTTGATTGGTTCAAGGACACCAAAAGAATGGACCATGTTGCTAGGCGTCAAGGATCTGCGGCCCAGGTAAGTATTAGCTGTTGAAATATGTTTGCTTGTGTACATTTTGGAGTGGACTGACACTAACATAATCAAACATATTGCCATTTCTCATCATCACTTTACCTATGTCGAGGGGGTGCAGGCTGCCCTACTTCCCAAAAACAGTATTTGACTTGCATGTATTAAGCATTGTTGTTTTCCTTGGTGTATTAAGCAATGAGTTGAGTGGAGATTTACCACCTGAAGTATTTCCAAAAGGTCATCAGGCATGCCACTGTTGTGGATATTTCTCTGACCGGAAGTATAAAGAAATGTATTATTAGATAAAAAAAAGTTTTCAATTATTTTATTTTATTCTACTTCTGCTTGGATGTTGCTCCTAATTAGAGTCTAGGGTGTTTGTCAATCTTCAACTTATTTGGTTTAGATTTGAACTTACACATCATTTGTTGTTAATTTCTTGATAGGGTGTTACCTATTGACAAACTTTGTTTTAAATCTTTATAGGTTGCCTTGGAAAAGGGGCTTTTCTCTATGGTTATAAATTTGCAAGTAAGTTGATTTCATTCGGCTGGTTGATTTTTAAACATAAATGCATGAGGAATTTTGCAGTGGAAATAATGCTTTACTCTTACAGGTACCTGGGTCAACACACTACAGTATGGTATTTTATTTTGTAATGAAGGACTTGGTACCTGGATCCCTCTTGCAAAGATTTGTTGATGGTGACGATGAATTCCGCAATAGTAGGCTGAAGCTCATCCCATCAGTTCCCAAGGTATTTATTTCGTTTTTAGTGCACCATTGTGGCTCAATTACTTTTTTTTTTTTTTGATAGGTAAACGATTGTGGCTCAATTACTTTTATTTTTATTTTTTATAGGTAAACGATTGTGGCTCAATTACTTATATACATTGATGTCTATTGTTCACCTTTTAGGAGATTCCCATCATCGGAAACGTCCATGTGTGCACTCAATTACTCTTGTATGTAGGCATGTATGTATACCATGTAGATGAAAAGAGAACCATGTGCGTGAAACTTAATATATTATTCTCTTGTATCATGCTAGGACGTTTGATAGAGTTTCTCTCTCAATAGTTGAAGTTAAAACACTTCAATAATCACTTTTTAATTGGATAGAGGCAATCGGGGTATTCAGTTATTTATCTCTCCTGGATTCCTTCGACTCTCGTAAATTTTTTTTTGATAGGTAAACAAAACTTTATTACTCAAAGAATAAGCCTAGCCCAGTATATACAAGAAACAACCCTTTCAAGTGGGCGCAAGAGAGACAACAAATTAATGAAGGACCATTCCATTGAAATCAACAGCTATGGCCCAATTACAAAGCGTACTAAAAAATAAAGCCAACAACTCCTCTAGCGGTTGCTCCTTGTCTTCAAATGTCATTGCATTCCGCTCCTGCCATAAACACCACATGATGCATAGTGGAATCATCCTCCAAAATGCTGATATCTGGGACATACCTCCTATGTTGGGCTAGCAGGCCAAGATTGCCACCACGGTCCCCGGCATGGCCTAACCCAACTCTACTCTGCTAAGCACCTCATCCCACAAAGCCTGTGCAATCTCACAATGCAGCAAAAGATGATCTATCGACTCGTCCCCTCCCTTACACATACAACACCAATCTGCTACGATAACCCTCATTTTCCTCAAATTATCAGTTGCGAGGATCTTACCCAAAATGGCTGTCCACACAAAGAAAGCCACCTTGAGGGGTGCCTTATGTCTCCATATCCTTTTCCAAGGGAACGGGCAGTTGGGATCTTGAGAGAGAGCATTATAGAAGGAGCAAACCGAGAACATTCCTTTCCGGTGAGGGACCCACCACAACCTGTCTTCTTGTAGATTGCTTGGCATCACAGAGTACAAGAGATTGTAAAAATTCACAAAACTGTTCATCTCCCAATCTTGCGCAACCTTGCTAAAATTGATATTCCAATGAAATTGCCCACCTGATATTCCCATAACATCCACCACTGAAGCCTCTTTGATGTTGGCAATTTAATCCTAGTTCCATCCCCCAACTGAAAGCGAGTGTGTTGAATAAAGATCATCCAACCTTTTCTGATATGTTTCCACAACCCCACTCCATCAACTCCTTTAGCTTATTTAGTACACCCCGCCCCCCCCAACCAACATATATCACCATATTTGCACCCGATCACCCCTTGCCACAGGGCTTCCGGTTATCGAATATATCTCCACAACGATTTACTGAAGAGTGCCCGATTGAAAGTCCTCACATTTTTAATACCCAAACCACCCTTGGATATAGGACGACACACCGTTTCCCAATTGACCATATGGTATTTGAACTCTTTCCCCAAACCATCCCACAAAAAGTCACGTTGTAATTTCTCAATTCGGCTTGCTACTCTTGTTGGAATAGGAAAAAGAGATACGAAATAGGTAGGAAGGTTAGAAAGAGTACTCTTAATCAATGTGAGCCTTCCTCCTTTCGACAAGTAGATTTTCTTCCAACTGGCAAGCCTTCTCTCTATTTTCTCAATCACTGGCTCCCAAAGGCAAGACGATCTTGCCCCTACCCCAAATGGAAGACCCAGATACGTCAATAGGAGGGAAGCTACCTTGCAACCTAACGAACGAGCTAGTTGCTGTAAATTTGGCACCACTCCAATTGGTACCATCTCGGACTTGTCAAAATTCACTTTTAACCTAGACACCGCTTCAAAACAAAGAAGCATCGCCTTCAAAGTCTACACCTGATTCTGATCTGCATCACAGAGGATAAGAGTATCATCTGCAAACAATATATGAGATATATTACTAAGGCCCCTCTCCTGATTTCCAACCGAAAAATTGTTCGCCATGCCATTACGAGTCAAAGCCGAAATCATCCTGCTTAGACCCTCCATCACAACAACAAACAATAATGGCGAAAACGGATCGCCTTGTCTCAGGCCTTGTGTGCTATGAAAGAAGCCAGCTGGGCTACCATTTATTAACACAAAGAATTTAGCCGTTGATACACACCATCGGATCCATGACCTCCACCTCACCCCGAAACCACATCTCCCAAGAAGATAGAGTAAGAAATCCCAATTAACATGATCATAAGCCTTCTCTAGGTCTAGCTTGCAAATGATCCCAGTAGCACTTTCCTTCATTCTACTATCCACACTCGTTCGCAATAAGAACTGCATCAAGGATTTGCCTACCTTTAACAAAGGCATTTTGAGGCTTAGTAATAATCTTCCCTACCACCTCACTAAGCTGGTTCGCTAGCACTTTAGAGATGATCTTGTATACACCACTCACTAAGCTAATGGGACGATATGCATTTACCTCATTAACCCCCACCTTCTTCGGGATCAATGCTATGAAAGTTGTATTTAAACTTTTTTCGAATTTTCCAGCCATGTGGAGTTCTTGGAACACTTTCATAATGTCTTCCTTTACCACATCCCAACATTCTTGAAAGAAACCCATAGAGAACCCATCCGGCCTCAGTGCCTTATCCTTAACCAATTTTCGCACAACTTTTGCCACCTTCTCTTCCTCAAAAGCCCGTTCCCATCGAGATAGATCACTCTCCACAATGGAGTCAAAGACCAAACCATCAGGAGATGGTTGCCAACTCATTGGTTCAGTAAGGAGTTGCTCATAAAAGCCAACTATATGGTCCTTGATAACTTGTTCCTCCCTACACTCAGTACCATCAATTTTCAGCATCTCAATATTATTGTTTCTCCTATGAGAATTTGCAACTTGATGGAAGAACTTGGTACAACGATCTTCTTCCCTGAGCCACAAAGCTCTTGGTTTTTGCCGCCACGAAATCTCTTCCAACAGGATAATTCTCTCAAGCTCTTCACCCAACAATGTCCTCCGTTCTACTTCAGCTTGGGTTAGGGATCTAACCTCTTGAATCTGCTTAATTTCCTGAATCTCCCTCATCTTTCCTTCTTTGTTTTCCCTAAGATTGCCTAAAGATTGCGTATTCCAAAGTTTCAAATCTCTTTTTAGCGCTTTCAATTTGCTAGCAAGAATAAAGCTAGGGGTACCTTGAAATTGATACGACGCCCACCACTGTCTTACTTGTTCCACAAAGCCTTCCGACTTTAACCACATGTTCTCGAATTTAAAATATCTTCAACCACTTCGCAAACCACCACAGTCAAGCAAGATAGGCCAGTGATCCAAACTAATACGAGGCAAACGCCTTTGCCAAACATCAGGGAAATGGCTCTCCCACTCGGGAGAAATGAGGAAATGATCCAAACGAGACCACATCTGATTGTTAGCTCACGTGGCGGAGCCCCCGGGTAAGGGAAAATCTTTCAAATTCAAATCAGAGATGCACTCAGAGAATTCAACCATAGCTGGCCTCCCTCTTCTATTATTGAAAGATTCACTTGGAAATCTAGTAACGTTAAAGTCACCCCCAATACACCAAGGGAGGTTCCACCAACTATGAACACCGGCTAATTCTTCCCATAAAAGTACTCCGTTGCTGTCCAAATTTGGACCATTTACACCTACAAAAGCCCAAAAAAATTTATCAGACACACTCTTGAACGAGCATGCTACCGTGTATCTCCCTATGAATTTCTCCATTTTTTGCACCACACGCCTATCCCACGTGACTACCACTCCACCTGATGCCCCATTAGAGGCCAAGTAAACCCAATCCACATGAACACCACTCCACAAGCTCCTCACAATCCGCCAATCAATCTGCTTCATCTTTGTCTCTTGCAAGCAAACAATGTCCACCTTCCACTCCCGAAGCATGTTTCTTATCCGCAAATGTTTAGTAGCCTCGTTGTGCCCACAGACATTCCATTGACACAATTTTGGGTTTCATGGAGAATGGGCTAGCCCCTTCCCTTTCGATTTGCTCCGACTAGAGCTACCATCAATGTTTAGTTACCATGTCAACCTCTTAAGCTCCCGCTATTTTTTTGAGACAGTCTTCTGTTGTTGTTGATGCCCCACTTCTATAGCTGTAAGCAAGGACATAAACTGTTCCTTGTATCCCTTACACTCCAGTCCCACAACTTTCTAAATCTCCTTCACCTTATCAAAAACCCAACCTAAGACTCCTGAATGGATAGGAAACAAACAATTCAGTGGTGTCAAATCCACCGCTCTAGTTTCCTCCACCTCAAAAAAAATAGTCAAGCCTAGTTGTTCCCTCAAGGCCAAAGCATGCTCTTCATCAGAGGACACCCATTCGACATAGTCATAGAGAGACCCCTCCAATTCCAAACCATCCGAGACTTCCCCATCCCTCACAACCAACTCGGAATCCACCAAAAGAAAGCTAGAAGAGTTCATCGGAGCCCCACTAACCACCAGAGTCCTCATCGACACTATCTGATCTTGATACGGCGCAGACAACTCCTCCTCTCGACTCGTGGAGGTCATCTCAGGCTCAGCCACCTCGGGAAGAAGACCAAAGGGGTTCATCGGAGCCACCAGAGTCCTCATCGGTGCTATCTGAACCTAATATGGTGCAGGCAAGTCTCCCTTACTATTCACGGAGATCATTGCAAGATTTACCTCCCCATTCCGATCTTCCTGCACCTGCAGGCCGTCATCTGAGAGCACCACCGTCCTCATTGGTGCACTTTGTTGACCCTTCGACGTCTCCACTGACGGCAGCGGCATGCAGGACTTTTCAGCAAGAGAAGTCGTGACATTTTTGTGAGCCATGGTTATGTGAACCGTGGGTTGTGCCCCACCCGAATGGCCCGCCTCCTTAATCAATGGCCCCTTCTCTCTGCCAAACCTTTTCGGCCCACTCACTTCTTTCCAGACCTCTACTCTCCCCTTTTTCTGATGGGCCTTGTCTTTCTTCAAGCCCAGCCCTTCCTTCTCAACGCCCCTACAACTACTACTTGCCTTATTTCAACCAACCAAAGTCTTCAAAGCCTCCAGCTCCCTCTGCAACTTCCATATCTACTCCTGCAGCTCTTCCATCCTCCAACACGCCTCCCTTTCCTCTTCCCTGCCACCCTCTGCATAACGTACACCGTGAGGAGCTTGAGGTGTGCGCGTGTCAGAGGACCACGCCCCATCAAGTGGTCCTTGCCACCCTTTGTTTCTCAATGCCTCCTTGTACGTCTGCTTCTTCTTGGCCTGAGGCCTCATTAGAGTTTCGCCGTGAGGTCCTCCCCATGGCCTCTCCTCCTGCAACAACTCCCCCAAAGCCTCCTTCAGCCTCTTCCAACCTTTTCCCCCCATCCCCTTCTGGGAAGATGATAAGCCTTCTCCCTCCACCCTCTCTATATTCTGCCACCTCCAAAAATCGACCCTTGCTGTTGGAGCATTTTTTAGCTAAATAACTGCAGTATCCCTCTCTAACGGAGCTGTAAAACTCCTTCTTCTCCCTACTCGAGCAACCCTCCAACGCCTTGACCAGGCACTGGATTATGTTCTGTTTCACTAAGAATTCCTGTTGCCTCTTCCATCCTCTCTTTGTGATACGAAAAAATCCTCCCTCTTTAGCTAGAGTGAACAATTTTGAGTCCATCCCCACCTCTCTAAAGAATCCCATCGAAACCGACTCAAAATTGCAGTTGCAAATTCATCATTTGTTCCAAGCAGGAAGAGTTTTTTCAAAGTGTACTGAGAGAAAACTCAAATTTTATTAAGAATGTATCTTAAGTTGGGACAGAGGCAATCGGGGTATTCAGTTATTTATCTTTCTTGGATTCCTTCGACTCTCGTAATTTTAGGGTTCAATATGTATTTTTGTATTTCTGTCCTTTTTTTGGTTGAACTTATTATTTCTCATGTACTCTGGCCTCCTCCCTTAATTTTTTTTTTTCCAAAATAGAACTTTTAATTTTCTATTAAAAAAAAAAAAAACTGATGTCTTGGTGACACCATGGATTTATGACACATTTGTATCCATATTTAAAGGTGATTTCTCCTAGGAAAGTTATATTTTAAAGATATATGGGCTATCTTCATTCAATATGTGTTTTGCGTGTATATATGAATATTTTGTCCATTAATATTATAGTTGGCCTGTGAGTCACATGCACGTGCATACATTTGAACACTAATTACACAGTCTAAACATGCACACGCACACATTTACACCTGCAACCACCCGCCCCTTCTTTGCCTTGTTGACTCTATTCCAAGCCAAAAAATAAATGTAGCAAACCGTATGTTTTCTCAATTGTCCTTTATTGATTTTAGTTTTGAATTATGCAGGGCTCGTGGATTGTGCGCCAGAGTGTTGGGAGCACCCCTTGTTTATTGGGGAAAGCAGTTGATTGCAATTACATCCGTGGTCCCAATTACTTGGAAGTAAAGACCCTTCAATCTTTTTAATTCATGTTTTGCCATATTTTTCTTTTGGCATGATTATTTCTTTTTGAAAAGTGTTAGGCTTACACACAAGGAAGTTTACACACTAATGTGGCTTAATATAATACGTCAGATCTACTTTATAATAAAAAATGCTTTACAATCAAATGGATCACGTTAAAACATATCAACATGTAAACTATCTTGTGTAAGATTTAAATGTAGACCAACTTATCAAAAAAAAGATTTAAGTGTAGACCAAACATTTCTCTTTCTATTCGGCAGTTTAACATTGTTAATCTTCTGTAGATTGATGTCGACATTGGTTCTTCAACTGTTGCTAATGGAGTTTTGGGGCTGGTAATTGGTGTAATCACAACATTGGTGGTAGACATGGCTTTCCTTGTACAGGTATGTTTCAATTATTACATCTTTTCGAGTTCACGTTGGCCTGGGGAGACTGCATGCTAAACTCATACTTAGTACTACATTTCACACATTTGATCATACGATGTAATTAGTTGCCTCTTATCATAGACAGCATAGTCGAACTCAGCCACAAAAGTTAAATGGGATTTACCTATATATATATATTAAAAAAAAACCACTGGGTTGAACATTTCTATGATTTCAAAACTATATGAAGGGGTTATCTGTGCTCAAATTGGTTCTGAATTGGACACCTGCTCTAGTTTGAGGCTACCCAAACCGTATTCACTAACATTGTAGATCTAATGTGGCTAAAAGAAGTAAGCTTGGAACTGAATGAACTATGAAGATATAGAGATAACTGAATTATTCTTTGATTCTAGGCTAGGGAAGAACTCCAAAAATTTCAAAGAACTATTAAAATTCAATCTTTTAAAAACGATTTTTCTTTATCTCGACCTATGAAGTGGTTAGATGACTGTTTAATTTTCAGGCAAATACCACTGATGAATTGCCGGAACGACTGATTGGCGCTGTCCGCGTTTCTCATATAGAGCTTTCATCTGCTATAGTCCCCAAACTGGAACCAGACCCATCGTGACACACTTTGAATCTGTGCTGGTTTTCCAGAGCTATCCAAAATCAATTGTTCAGATAAGCATGTATTCTATTTCCCATTAGATTTTTTATTTTCATTTGCACCGGAAATCATGTTATTAATGTTTTCCGTACTTTTATCTTTGTATAAAATAGTGAAAGAGAAATGGGGTTTTTTGACCGTCGACAGTTGAATAAGATTACAGGATGCGGTAAAATTGGTTTGCCAATATTCCTCTCAATTGAGTTCATTGTTTAGACCCAAAACACCAATTCCCTTTACTTCTGCACCATGCACTTCTAAGCTTTACGGGAAATCTTAGTCATTAAATTGCACAGATGGAGTCGAGAGAGAACATAATTCAATGCTTATATCGGAGCCATTAGCTATGCTGCTTTTGGGTCCGTAAACTTCTCCACAAATGCATCGAAAGAAGCCAATGAGCTCGCCGGAAATCCATTCTTGAACTTCCCTCGAAGAATCTCGGACTGCCTTCTGATCTCTGCGTCTGTCAAAACCTTCTCTATACCATGCAATATATCGACCTTAGTTACGACATTGGCCGGGTAGCCCTCGGAAACCATGGCTCCCACCTTGAGATGGCCCACCACCAACTTGGCGTTATAGTATTGGTCACCCCTAATTGGCCACGCCAAGAGTGGTACCCCACGCACCGTCGACTCCACGGTGGAATTCCACCCACAGTGTGATACGAACCCACCCGTCGATGGATGGCTAAGTATCAGCAGCTGTGGTGCCCACCCGTGTATTATCAACCCTCTCTTCCCAACTTTGCTGTCCAAATCGTGAGGGAAATATTGCTGATCTTGAGCTGCCGAACTGGGTTGACCCGTTTGAATAACGGGTCTGCAGGCCTTCCGTTGGATGACCCATATGAATGGGCGGGTGGATTCCTCCAATGCTTTGGCTAGCTCCGGGTACTCCTCCATTGAAGGTCCCACTTCACTCCCGAACGAGACGTATAGGACGGACCTGCGTGGTTGCTGATCCAGCCACCCGATTATCTCGTCGTCGGTGTAATTGGATTCTTTCTTAGGTCGGATCTCTCGGTCCCGGAGAAGGGATTCGGTGGACTGCCAGTACTGATCCGGCAACAGCGGGCCCACGCCCCAGACGGGTTTTCCTGTTAGATTCGCCACGTAATCGAGAAACGGATGCTCGAGATCGTCGCACGTGTTGATCAATATTGCCGCCGAGGTTTTCACTTCTTCCACCCACGGCGCCGGCTCTCCAGGGAAAGGTGGGCCACGTGGTGGTGCTGGACCACCACTGTGGGCCTGGGGCCCCCCGGATCCGCCCTGTTTATGCGGCGCACGAATCCAATGACGCCGTTGCTTGAGATCCGAGTACTTCAGGACCATCTCTTCAGGTAACCCGGGGAGGGCCCGGACCTCTCCGGGTCTCATGTCCGCTGGCCGGGCCACCCATATGGCGTGCTGGACCGCCGCCCAGCACGCACCCGACGTGATGAACACTACAGTGGGGATGCCGAATTTGGAAAACACCTCCTGGTTCTTATTCATTATGTGGTCTACGACGGCACAGACGGGTTGGGGCGAAGACGGATCCCTCTGGGTCAGGAGCGCCTCGATTCCGCGACTCAATTGCTGGTGGAGGGACGGATTCGGACCCGAACCGGGAGGTGGCGGCAAAGACGAGACGTCGGAGACTCGGAAGAGGGGGGATTGAAGGACGGAGGAGGGAATAGAGGAGGAAATATCGGAGTCGACGAGGAGGGTGATGTGGTAATTTCGGGAGATGAGGTGTTGGCAGAGCTCGAAACAAGGGAGGAGGTGGCCTTGGCCATTTTTGGGCACCACCAGAATCTCACCTGAAGATGGCATGGGTGTTCTATTTTCGGACACTCTTTCAGAAGTTCAGTGCAGTTTTGTTTCAGCGAGTGGAACTCCTCGGAGACAAGACATTATGAAATTTAATAATTTCAAGATAAAATGATATATTTGAACAGAGGTTTGGACCGTTTGGTTCAACAAGATTACCGGGAATGGCTGTTCCTCGTAACTGCCTACTGGGCCAAAGCAAGCCTATAAAATTAAAAAAATACTATATTTTCAAACCGGTGTATAGATCATACGAGTAATATTATTTATCATCTTAATTTTTATTATATTCTTATCATCTCATGATATAATATTAGATAATTTGAAATTTATTTATTATATTTCACTTGTGTACCTATCGTCTAATGTTATATCATGAGACGGTGAGAAAATAAATGATGCATAAATTTTTTCATTTAAAGTGACCTTAATGTTATGTTTTATATTAATTTGAGAATAGAATAACTCCAAAATAATTATTAAAAAATAAAGTTATAAGTTTATTTTTAACAAATAAAATTATAGGTTGATGTTTAGTATAAAGAAAAAAAAGAAAAGAGAAGGAAATTTATAATCCTACGTATTGGAGATTGTACTTGTAGAGTCTGTGCTTCTCCCAACAAACTGTCCAACCTCAAATCTTAACGGTATATCTCCAATGCTACACCTAAGAACTGGAGGCGTCCGAATAAGAGTTTTGTTTGGTGGACATTCCAAGCATCATCAAAACTTTTTCACTTGAGGGCAAAGCAAAAGAGTTATCTTTAAAGTTTTGTCTGAACGAGCCTTCAACTTATGCTGATCTCAAAATAATGGATATGAATTTGTGTGTATGTGAATATATATATTCATTCTTATACCTCTATATATATATATATATATATATATATATATATATATATATATATATTATATAAAGAGCCTGTGGCTCTGTCAATGTTCTTAATAGTGAGATTGGGTTTTGACGACGATATATCGTATGAAATTGGTTTAATGTAATTCGTTATATTTCATTATAAAGAAAATACTTTACAACTTAACGTATCATATCAAATTACGTCAGTTTGTCAATTTATTTTTGTGAGATTCCTTGATAGATCATTTCTAGTTTACTTTTGTGGATCGAGCATTTCTCAAAAAAGACCACTTCAACCTGTGCAATCACCTTGTCACCAGCATTCATCCTAATATACCTCAATGAATGTTGACCTCAAAGCTTTCCACACGCATACTCAGGTCCCGAGTCCTGACTCCATTTTGGAGTAGAAATCAGGAACCCATTTGACAAATTGCGAAGAATTGTAGGCACTCCATTCTTACTAACTGGATTATGATATTGATATTGAACTTAAATTTTGAAGCAGTAGTGTGATATGCTATACCCTTTCTTCATATATTAATATCCAAGAACCAGTAATGTATGTATTTACATTCAAACTCACTAAGCAATACCAGCTTTTCCTTCCTGGTAGATTTTCTACCTGTACTTTCTCATACATACTAAACGGAAGAATGATGCATCCTGAAGGAGATTTGGTCCTTTCAGGTAACACCCGGCTGTACATCTAAGATGAGCACTTCCAAGCCTCTCTGAATATACAAAAAAATTTAAGAAACTTGTTTCAACAATTAGATATCAATTTAAGGCTTTCAAGGTTCTGCACACAGATCAGAAGAATAAATTACATGAATATTATTTTGGATCATTAGGCACGTGTAGCTTTAGGCCCATTAACAATATGTATAACACACCACAAACCACCATGCAGGCAAAAAACTGTTACATCAGGAGCAAATGAGACCAAATTTAACTGATAAATAAATGAAACAGTACACATATTCTAGGGTTGCAATTCTTTTCCAAACTTACCGAACAGGAGGTTATTTCAAGTTGCCAGTAGATTGTTCCAACAAAATTATGCTTAGAAACCTATGGACCACTGCATTGGTCATTAATCCCAGTGACACAAATATTCTGAAAGATTTCATCCTACAGCACTAAATTCTCAAAAGGTCAGGGGAGTTTATTTGACTGGGCTAATCAGATGAGTGAGATTGGATTATGATGATGAAAGAAAAAACATGGAACTTTTTAATTATTATACCATATTAAACTGAAAATCCTCTGTGGATGAGTTCTTACCAGACATGTCAAGCTGAAGTTAGAATATCCAACGCAACTTCCTTGAGGGAAGGCATGTTCTCCTGCTGATGCAGACATATATATTTGTTCCGCACTTTTCTAAGGACTCTCCAGGGGCCAGGGTAGCACCTAATGCAAAATTTAAAAAAGAAAAAAGAAGTTAATGTTGAATGTAGCAGTTAGAAATAGAAACATCAAGTCACCCACAAGGTAAAAATATAGAAATTACACTATAAAAGGCTATGTGATATGAAATCATTGGCTTTACAAGACCTGAAAAGTGTTCCTCCATTGCGTCCCTTAAAATTGTGAATGTAATATACAGTCTCCATCTGAGGAAAGAGGGTCGTGGAAAGTTTAGCCAGCTTCGGGTAGAAGAATGATGGATAATCTTCATTCATTCAAGGAAAATTGCCGTCTGAGTAAAGCAAAAGAAGTACCATATTATCCCACACATGCGTCATACACTCTAGCTAGAAGGGCCACAGAAAGTTTGGCCAGGTCAGGGAAGAGCAAAAAGACACCATATAATCCAGTAGATGGACCATCTTGATTCTCAGGCTTCCTTACACTACAGGATGAAATTAGTTAATACATCTTTGGTACGTTTCAATGGGCACCCATCTGGTGCTATAACATTCTGTATGCCTTTATGCCTAATGTGGTGCATATGGAACGAAAGAAATGTTTTGAGGATAAAGAACTCTCCCCAGACAGTTTTAGGGATTTTTTCTTTCATACTCTGTTGCTTTGGGCCCATTCTATTGCATGGAATGGAATGGGTCTTAATGTTTTGTATGCTACTCTCCGTAGCACGTAGTTCTTGTAATCCTTGTATCTAGGCTTTTCTTGTATACTCCCTGTGTACTCGGGCTTTGCCTATTTACAAGGATCAATAAACTTCTTTTATCTATCAAAAAAAAAAAACATTCGCTCCAGCCACAAGTGTTGATTTTCAACAAAAACTACAGTAATATTTTCTATTTCTGGATCTCGCTGGTGCTTTGGAAGACAAATAGGAGAGTGCCACTCATGGACAACAAGTGAGTCCAGTGCTGATTACTTTGGTGCAACCCAATATGATGACGTGAATAAAAAATTGTTTTACCTAGCATCTACCCTATGCCACTTATTATGTTCAAGATAAAATATGCATGAGAACCATGTAAAATTGGCAAAGGATACACCCAGATCTTATACGGTCAAGTTCCCCATTGAAAATAATCAGCTTTCTGGCAGTGTTCTCGACAGCTTCTTTGTAAAGCTCTTCTACCACAAGCATTTCTGAAATGCAAGAGAATACCAGATATAGAACTTTTGGAGTGACACAAGAAAGATGGGATATTGAAGCTACCATTGACATTAAAATATGGATAGGCGACCAAGAACAGTTCATCCTCTAGCTTCACACGATCTGCCATTTTCACCTTTTCAAAGAAACCAAAATCCTCAAAAAATGAGGGCTTTGTCAAATAGTCCAACTTAAAGGAGGTTCCTCCAAAGGTTGACTCTCTTGCAAATGTAACTTCATTGGCCTCTGGGAAAAACTGAAAATGTTTTTCAAAATGGTTGTATGAATAAATTAAACACTAGAATTAATAAGGGAAATAAGAACAACAACAAAATTGTAAAATGAGAATTCACTTTTGTTTTGGACATTGATACAATAAGGATCTGAACATGAATTTCATTACTGTCAATATCCACCAAGATTAAGAGGATTCTGACATGGGCCAAATTCAGCTCATACCAATTATACCTATGGTGTTTGTAATTTTCCCTAATATGGTTCCTTAGTTTATATGTTTGAATGCTAATCTGAAACTGCAATAGAATCAATCATAAAGCTCATCAACAATATAATTCATGCCAGTAGAAACTAATATATATCATTTTTGCAGGACCAACATTTTTTCGTACTTTCTTGAATGTTGCCAAAGATTTTTATAATAAGAAGATACACCTGTTTAATTTCATAATAATTCTAAAAAATGATGGTTGAAGAAATGAGTGATTTTGAAAAAAAACAAAAAGAGAAAAAGCAAAAGAGAGAATTTCAAACAAAATAATCAAGTAGTTTACTATTCTGGTCCTTGTGGCTTTCTCTGGATTTATGAAGCCATCACAAAATTCACGAATTAATTGCATGCTTCCAGTCATTTCTATTCCTCCTTCACCATCACCTGATAAATGCATTAAACATCATTTATGGGCAATACAAGTTATTAGAACTTAGGGGAAATGGAAGACAGATTGCAACGTAAGAAAAATACAAATAAATAAAGAGAAACAAATAAAAATCACAAGGCATGGGGAGAGGACCTGGTACAGATTGAAGTCCAGCTGTTGGGAATTCAATCTCCTGTAATAGATACTTTTTCGTCACAAACTCTGATAATCCTACAACATACGTTGTACCTGTAATTTTTCAGTCGTACAGAATTTATCTATTACTAACTCACCATCAACTGTCTGTTATCCTTCAAAGCCAATTCAGTTGCTTTCCTGGCCTGTCAATTGTTACATGTACCAAATAAACAAATTTTAGTACTGCAGTGGCTACTACGAAAAAAATATAAAACGAAGGGAAAAATAGAAATAGATGGCATAAATAGAACCTAACTTGCCAAGCAATCAGGTGCAATACTAACAGTGTATCAGGGAGGGAGGGAGAGAGTTGGAAGATCCAATCAAAGATTCCAAGAGGTTCCTATTGACTTTTTATTCCTTCTTCCATTTTTCGTGTAGTTTTGATCTACATATCATCAAGCTTGATTCATTCATTATGATGTAGTGTTAGTCTGAGAACAATCAGAGAAAATCTGGAATTAAAATGGCGCATCATCATCAGACACCCACATCATCTAAACATGGACGCCATAGGGTCCGCGAGAAAGTCCTTTTTTTTTTTTGCCCTTTTTCTCGGGAAGAAAAAGAAGAATGAAAATACTTCAGTACCAATAAGATCAAGAATATAAGTATACATGCGAACAATGCCAACACAAAAGATTCCCAAATTTGAAACTCTAACTAAGGGCTGAACAGTACGATCGAACTCTAAAAATTAGAAAAAATAAAGCACAGAGAGCGTTATAAGCTTACTTGGTCAAGAAGCTCAGGATAATCACTAGGGAATGGCACATCAACGTCGACTGAGGCATTGCGATCCCCAGAAAGTGACTTCGTCGCGAAAGTGAGGCTTCTGGACACCATGAATGCAGCGGCTCTTTGATGACCAATATTCCCATTATTATTGATTGGAAAGCTTCTACATTTAACAATCTACAGTTTTGTGTCAGCACATCCTTTACGAAATCAAGAGGTGGGTACAACAAATTCGAAAAAGCATTGCATGAGAAGTTTATCAAGAATGATCTCTTTTATTTTACTTTGTCTGCGATCTCGAATAACCCAAACAGTGAGGAAGAGAATAGGGTGCGCAGAACTGAGAAAACTCACTCACCTTTGGAGTTGGAAGAGGGGGGAAATTGATCGAAATGTTGGAAGCAATTGCACCACTAGATAACGGCATTTTTGAACCACCGCTGCGAGCGAGAGAGAGAGAGAGAGAAGCGTCAGCAGGACTAGGATGTAAAAAAACAGTTGCTTGTGTCAGAGTGCCATCTGTTATCTGTGGACATAAAACGCCAAGACGGGGAGGTTTGGAAGCAGTGATAGAGAATTTTTTGTTTGAGATAAGAGTTTAAAATATTATTTTTAATATTATTATTTTAAAATTTAAAAAAGTTATATTGAGATTTGAAAAAGTTGAATTGTTTATTATATTTTATATAGAAATTTAAGAAAGTTATAATGATAAGATGAGAATTTTAAATTTGAGATGAAAATTTTCATTCCCAAACGGAGCAAACACTACAGCTACCGAAAAGCTAGTCGAAAAAGTCACCTGAATGATTTTTTTTTTTTTAATGTCATTTTTTTATATTTAAAAAAAAAATCACAATACTACTTAAAAAAATTTACTTAATCACTAAGTAAAAAAATTTTAAAAAAATTAAGTGAAAAAAAAAGCTCCCAAATTCGAGAGTTTTAACATTTTTCAAATGCCAAAATAGAGGTATTAGAGAGTTTTAACATTTTTCAAATGCCAAAATAGAGGTATTAAGATTTTTTTTATCGTAATTTTTCTTTTTGAATAATACTATACACTATATCACAATCTCATTTGTATCTCACTATATATGATATGGTATATTTATCACCATTTGATAATATAAAAATATGTAATAAATGACCATTCAGTAGTGATAAATGTGTTACATTTTACTTAATGAGATGCAAATGGGATGGTAATATAATGTATAGAATTTTCATTTTCTAAATTTTAGAAAACTTTCTATTCAAATTTCCATAATTACTAATTACAATTTTAAAAAATACTTTTTATTTATAAATTTAGTTTCTTCTCCTATATTTTCCATGAAATAAGCACAGGGGTCTTGACAAATACCAAAGATAATTTTAGGGTTGAAAAAAGAATTCAAAATACCAACTCTAATTCTATCGAACTGACTTACATTTTTACACATTTTGAAGTGACTTACATTTTTACACTATGGTGGTTGCATTGGCAATTGTTTTATTATATATATATATTTTTTAAGATTTTGTTTATATTGACTAATTGTTTTTTATATGCATGTTTTAGTCTTTTACTTTTAGCCCTTAGGAATTTTATTTTGTGGAATTTTTAATAGCTTTTTTTAGACATTACTAAATGCATCTTTTAATTAAATTATTAGTGTATTTTAGCTAATTGTTTTTAGCTTTTATTTGGTTAATTGATTATATGCTTGTTGTTTTGGGCTCTAAAATTCATATTTGGGCTAAAAATTATTCATTTAGATTAAGAAAACCAACCAAAACAACAAAAAAGTCCAAAACCTAATCGCACCTGTAAAATAGAACTGAAATCGAAAGTTCTAACTCCTTAGATGAATTATTCGATTTCAATTATCAAAATTCCAAAATGAACTTAGATTAGTTCAGTTCAATAATATGTCTAAAACCAGTCCAAACTGATTACACCCTTAAATAATTTTAAAACCTTAAGGCTCTATTTAATTCTTTACCCGTATGTTTACAGAAAATTTTTAGAATTCCTTAAAAATGAAGTAATTTTAGATGCAAACATAAGCAAAAATACTTTCTCCTAAATTATTTTTAGAGAGAATTTTAAGGCCTATTAAGTTATAAAAATATCGAGAATATTATAGATAGGGGTGAAAATCGACCCATTCAGCGTTGTTTTTGGGTAAAACCGCCGCTGACCGATGAGAGGGAAAACGGTGGAGCAACTGACAGTAACCAGTCGATGGAAAGGAGAACAACCGGTTGTATCGACTTCGGCAATTCTCTGGCGGTTCACGGTCGGTTCTCGATTCTCCCTAGTGATGTCATTTGTTTGAGAGAGTAGAGAGAGAGAGAGAGAGAGAGAGAGAGAGAGAGAGTTACAGAGGAGTGAGAGTGTGTGTGTGAGAAACAGAGAATCGAAACGAGAAAGAAAATGATATATTATCTAAACGACGCCGTTTGGTATTAAGTTCTATTTATTTTTTTTTGCACCTTATAGATAAAACGACGCTGTTTGGTTTAATAACAAACGAGGTCGTTTAATTTGTGTCTAAAACACAAATGCAGGAGTAAAACGATGTCGTTCCACTTAAACGGCCGTCGTTTTATATTGATATAATTTTTTAAAAAATAAGGTATTATTACATCGACCAGTTCAAGGGTTTGAGTCGGCCTCAAATCGCGACCGAACCGACGATAGTCAGTTTTGTTAAAACGTTACCGTCTACCGACCGGTTCCTTGACAGTTTCGGCCAGTCTGAATCGGTCATGGTAGATTCCACAGTTTCTTGTACACCCCTAATTATAGGAAAGAGTAGCCTATATTCATTGTTGAAAAGTTTTAACGAAATTTGGCATGACTTAATGTGATAGTAAAATTATTTTATTATAAAGTTAATCTCGCAATTATTTGTATATTTATTTTTTATAAGCTTCAAGCATATTTCAGTCCCCCTTCCAATTTACTTTTCGGGAATTTTTTTTTTAAAATTTACATAAAGATAGGAATAATGGCATATTTATTATTATTATTATTTTATAATTCTTTTATAACCAACAACGATGGTGCTGCAGCAGACCCAACATAATTTTCATAGGATGTCGGAAAGGTTGCCACTTGCCACAAGTCCAATTCAAAATGAGTGAAAATGGGAAAGAAAAAAGAATGGAAAATGACATCAAATCAACCATATATTTGGAGCAAATATTTTATTCTAATATATATTCAGTACTGAAAAGCAATCTTATATATTTTCAGTACAATTCCATATAATTATTTTAATTTATTTTTTTCAGTAATTATTGTCCCCAAACCATATTTTTACATATAATTGTTACAAATAACGTCTCATGTAATCCTCCACAGTAGTGTAGTTCACCTCTGGATAAAGCTCAGAAGCTTCTCTTTCATCTTTTCCATCAATCTTGAAATTTGTTAGACATCCCTCGTAGCAAACATGGTAGTAATGCACTAATCCAACTTGCTCTGCATACTCTCGTCCTTTTAAATGCATATACATGATACAAAACACCAAACTTGTAAGTCACTTAAGTTTAAAGATTGAAAAAAGAAAAAAAAGAGATAAATGTTAGGCCTGCAAAGAAAGTTTATAAACTGACGCATCTTGATGTGATATTTTAAAAGAAAATGATTTATATAGTCTTAGAGTGTGCAAATCACATGTATTCCTTTTTTAAAAAATGGATACATATGGTACTTGCATGAAAAAAATCAAGTTTTTAATGGTGGGTTACTTTTTTAAAATGGAGTATACGAGACTTATAGATCTTTACCGCTCGAAAGAAAATTTAAATAGGTACGACCGATCTCATAATTCTCACCTTCTATGGAAGCTAGAAACTCTTCCTCGGATATGGAAGACTTGTGCAAGTCTTTGCCGATCAATTTCTCCCAAATCTCAACAACTTCTCTTTGAGATAGAATGTTTTTTGGGGGCCTGATGTATATTGTCTTGTTGAGAGCTCGAGGGTCGTCTATGGTTTTGATAGTGTACGTGGCAATATCATCTTCATCAACATAAATTGCTGGAAAATCACAATAATAATTTTCTTTTGTAATTAATATACAAATAAATCTTTAAAAAAAATTACTAAAACCAATATATAGCAACAAGGGTCATGAGTACTATTTTCTTAGAAAATCGCCTACATATGGAGGAAATAAATTGGTTAATTGAGATTGTTTAACAAAGTATAGGTTGTTTTAACAAAGTAGATTTAAGAGAAGTACTATAGATTTAGAGGAATTATACAAAAGTAAACTCACAAATTGACATGGTTTCGTATGATCCGTTAAATTTACTTCACGATATAAATAACTTTATAATCTAATGTAATACATCAAGTCACGTCATTTTATGAGTTTACTTTTGTGTAATCCATTTGTGACTAAAGTTTTTTTTTTAATAAATTGGTTAATTGAATATATTAGAAACATCTTAGGCCCCCACAAAAAGGATCATGATCATGACTTAATTTTTAGAAAACTCACAACCAGAAGTGGTTTCAACCCCCTGAGTAAGGTGAAATAAAGTACTAGTCCTACCTACTTTCATGAGTTCTCTTCAATTAAAGGTTGTCATGGAAATACCTTTGGTGTTGCCATCTCCCAACAAGAACACTGAATCCCTAGAGGGAATGATCCCGCCGGGCTGGCACAGACCACCAAGAAAGTAACCAGCAAAACAGTTTGCAGAAACATATGTGAAAGGAATATTTGCTTCTTGTATGGCTTTCCTCACTACCATTTTGTCATCAAATGTCACCCTTCCAGGTTCTAATGCATGCTCCATTCTAGCAGGATCCGTCCCAAACTCAGAGGGCAGAAATCTCTACAATTAATATTATTACCAACTTCTCATATAAAACTATAGAAATTAAACAAATTAACAAGATCAGTCTATATAAATATGGCCTACCAAATAATTATATGGCACTATAGTTAAGAATATACACTAATTATTAATTAAGTCTGTTTAAGGATGCATTAAACTATTGATTGTTGCAATCAAACGCTAAGAAACATATTTTCAAAGCTTAAACTCAAACTATCATTCGTTTTGCAATATGAGTTCCAAGCAACCAAAGTTGTCGACCCTTGTTAAATCTGATCATTAAGATGATGAAAAATAGAGTATTACGTTACACAATCTTGGTTTAGTGGTTATATTGCGAACATATATAGTAGTCTATTAGAGGGGTAAGGTGTGATTTTCCCATTACAATAGAGCAAATCTTGAAACATATGCACATATATATATATATATAGAGAGAGAGAGAGAGACAGAGAGAGAGAGAGAGACAGAGAGAGAGAGATCAAAGGGTGCTTTGTTTCTTTAACTTTTGAAATTTGCAGAGACCATGCATGCATCAAGGAAATCAGTACCGAAGACATTAAGAACAACTAATCTTATTACCTTGACATTGCCAGCCTCTTTAATTGCATCAACAAGCTTAAGTTGGAGGAGAATTTGGTGGCTGCGAATGTGAACCCCAGATATTGCACAGATAACAACGTCAACTAATTTCACTGCATTGACAAGGCTCTGCTGGTCCCTAAAGGAACCTGACACAAGGTGAGCTCCTTGCTCCTTAAATGACAGAAGCATTTGAACTTTCTCAATGTCTACACCAATCTCAGGTCTGTGGAGGATGTACGTCTCATGTCCTTGAGCTAAACTAGCCTTCACCAGCCTCTTACCCAGATACCCAGTTCCACCTACAATTAGCACTTTGCTCTTTTCCATCTCTCTCTCTCTCTCTCTCTCTGTGGTAGAGATATGTCCTCTACATGGCTTTATATAGCAGATGTTTTTGGTCTATATTATATGTAGCTTAGAGTAAGAATGTTTTTGTTTTGCTTGGCACTAATATTTGTAGGTAACGTACTCATCTACAAATAAACTGTTGCTTTTCCTTCAAAATTAATTAAGGGCTTTTCCAGATGTTATATGGATCCAACAACTAGCAATACTGCGTATTCAATGATATTATTTAATGCAACAGCTCAAATAAACTCCCTTGCAGGGGTGTTGGGTTTTTCCTCCAGACCCAGAAAATTGATCAGAGTTTCGGTTGGTTCAACACCATGAAATGATATGAACAATTCCCCTGCCGCTATGTTATCTATGACGAAAAACCGTGTCAAAGGTCACTTTGGCTTGACCATAAGATCAATAAATTATGTGTCAATAAATAGATAAATAAATAAATTTCTTCATTCTTTAATTAGTGAGTACTCGAAAGATGGTAGAAACGCTCGAATCCATTATCGATATCCAATAGAAACATCGAGGCTTTATTTACTCATTAGCAAGTGGTAGTTGGAGACGGAATTAAAATCTCCAAAATAACGTTAATTGAGTAATCTCTTGGTTTATTGTCGACGTAATACTCATGTCATGAATTTGTCCAAACATCGTAAGAGTCCAAGGACTCTTTATTGTCTTTGAATTCTTCACCATATATTACTCATCCTTTATCCAACGCTCCCTACAACTTTAATAATGACTAGTTTTTGACGTCATCATGGCGAGCAAATTCATTATTATATATATCTTTATATATATAAAGAGGCTATAAAACGGAAATTGTTATTTTAATAAAAGTAGTAAACGGAAGTTTTTATTTTTAATGGAAATGGTTAATGCAGTTAATATAAATTGCTTTTCATTCAATTATGAACGTCTGTTCGTATTCTGTGAAAGAAAAAGCTGTCCATTAATTATGCACGTTTATTTATTTATGAAACCGCAGATCTCCATCTCCAATTTCAAGATCAACTCTGCGGTCGCTTCGCCAGCTCCGGCTTCACTGATTCCATGAACTTCGACCCAAGATAAGCCAATAAATCCTCATGTGACGCCAAATCAAGGGTCTCGTCGTCAATCTCAAACTCACCATGTGACTTGGGTCCCCAGTGAATGCTTTGGCCATTTCATTTTCTCACTAACCAATTAGAGCCTCGGATACTGGATTTTTCTTTCATTTTTTCTCCTCCCTACCATTGTTTTCCTTTCCTCCTATCTTTTTGGTATAAATCACTGACAATGACTTGTAAGAGCATTCACAATGGCTCTTTTATCTTATCCTTTAAAATACATTATCAAAATCTACTTTTTCTATTTTATATATTGATTTTTACAATATACCATATATCAGTTTATCTATTTTTTTTTCATATCATTTAAATATTATACTTTTTATTCTTTTTTATTCATTTCAAATATTTTTTCTAATTATTAAAAATATCCTCATATCTTTTGATATTTACAATATCTCTATATACAGTGTATAATTATGTTTTATTTTAAATTAATCCAAATTTATAAGTTAAAAACCAAAATATAAATAATAACTGGACTGGGATTTATAGGATTCGAATTGGTTTTATTAAAATATCGAAGCAGAAAAGCAAAGCAAGTACAGTAGAAATGAAAGAAAAAAAGTCTGGATATTTCTCAGACTCGGAAGTGGGTTTCCATAGAAGAGACCAAACCACAAATGATCACCAATCCAGAAGGCAACAGGAAAAAAAGAAAAAGTACGAAGCTGTAAAAGAAGTGAAGTTTCAGTTCATGGAGGAAAGAAGAAAACCATGAGCGAAGCACAAGATTTATTTATTTTTTCGTCTGTGTGTGTGTTCAGCTTCGAGCCGGTATTTGTGTGAAAGAACCCAAAAGGGAATCTAAAAATTTACAAGTGGGATTTGGTTTTGTGGGATGAGGAATTTAATTCTATAGAGCAGGATGTAGAAGGGAGAGGAATACTGAGTATCAAGATCATGATGGAGATGAACTATATGTGTCTTCGTGATAGTGACAAGCAGACTTCAAATGGAGAGAAGACCTCTCTCTCTCTCTCTCAAGTGGATCTGGGACCTTGATTTTATTCGCAAAGCGGCTCCTCTCGGTTGCAAGTAAATTAGAGGGAATCTGCTGAGGAGCATCATGTTATGAATGGAGACAAACCAAGTATGAAATGGGTTTGGGTTTGCAACCCACCCACCTTGTTAGGCCACCCACCATTTGCAAATGGTAGGCTACTCTCTCCTATAAATAGGAGAGAGCTCAATTGTATAAAATGTGGGATAGAGAGAAAGAGAGAAAGATAGAGAGAAAGGAAGAGAGAAAGAGTGTGGATGAGAAGTTTTTGTAGAATTGTTTCATAGTGAAATTACAGCAGCTGTGGACGTAGGCAATTGCCGAACCACGTTAAATTTCGTCTCTCCTTTTATTTAAAATTGATAAAAGGTTAGAATTGCATAATTAAGTTGTTTAAATGAGTGATTTATTTTATCAAATAAAGATTGAACACTTAATTATGCATCAAATTCTAATATTAAATGCAAATTAATTAATGTCAATATTTTATATACATAAAGTTCTATATTTGCCTTTGAAAGAAATACATTTTTTATGTACTGCAGGGCATTTATGAAAATACTAAAAGAGGCTGGAACTCAAGGGAGCAAGCAGAAAATCAGCACATGCAGAAAAGGAAATGCAGCACATGCATATGCAGAAGAAAAATGGACAGCACACACCAAAGTTAGGCCACCCACTCCACCATTCTTCAAAGTTAGGCCACCCACTCCACCATTCTTCAAAGTTAGGCCACCCACTCCCAAGTTAGGCCACCCACTCCACCATTCTTCAAAGTTTGGCCACCCACTCTTGATAAATGGTAGGATGCTCTCTCCTATAAATAGGAGAGAGCTCAGAAGAGAAAGGGCATCAAGGCAGTTGAGAGTTTTTGGAGTTTCAATTTTATTACCTTGTTGGAGTTATTTTGCAAGTTATTTCCTTTGTATTTTGCAAGTTATTTACGGGGTTAATTTTTAAGTTATTAGTTTTGGAGTTTTGAGTTTATTACTTTGTGAAGAGTTTCAGTTTTTTTTACTTTGTTAAGAGTTAGTTTTTAGTTTTCTTTGTTAAGGTTTTCAGTTTATATTACTTTGTTATAAGTTTCAGTTTTCATTATCTTGTTATAAGTTTCAGTTTTTATTACCTTGTTATAAGTTTCAGTTTTTATTACTTTGTTATAAGTTTTGGAGTTTAAATTTTATTACCTTGTTATAGTTTCAAGTTTATTACCTAGTGTTGGTTTCAATTTTATTACTTTAATTTAGTTTGTCTTATTTCTTCGAGTTGATATTATAGACTTTTTATTTTTTATTTCATTCTAAAGTTTATTTATATTTTCTTAGTTTTTGATATGTTCCACTTAGATTTATTTTTGTTACTAAAAATATCATGTGTAACTAATTTAAAGCTTGGGTTGTGGAATGAGATTTAATTTATTTTAGATTCTAGTTTGATGCAATATATTATTGTTTAATGTTGATTTCACTAATTACTAGTCGGATTCAAATGGAAAAAAGATTGCGGCTCTTGCTCTTGTTTTGTTGTTGACGTAAGGCACAACAAAAGCTTGAATTTATCAAGGTCTCTTTCGATTGATTATGAATATAAATTTGGCTAGTAAATTAGAGAATTTCTTGAGAAAATATTGCAAAAACTTGAGCTTAATTTTTATGTTCCGAATATCAATTCCTTGACTGGATTGTTAATCGATAAATTATCTAGAATCCGAGATAAAAAGAATCTCAAACCCAACCCAAGTGTTTGTTAATTTGTTTTTTTTAGAAACTCTAAATTCAATTTCAATTATTTTTTTTTGGCATAGCATTTTAATTTTATTTTCATCTCACATACTCGATTCATTTGTTCCTCACAAATCTTTTATACGCTTTGATAACCCATTGTCCCTGTGGAATACGATCCTGGACTTATCCTTGATACAACTTGACACTTCTGCACTTGGAAGCACATTCTAAATCGAGTCAAAAATCATCTCTGTCTCCGACCAGTCCCAACAACTGGTATCAGAGTCACTAGGTTTTTTTTTTGTGGGGTGGAGTTTTGGTGTGGTAGTGTGGATACGTATAGTCTAAGGAGGTTCTGTCTAGGAGATTGGAAATTTTAAGTGTGTCTATTGTGACCCTCCAATCTTTCCTGGGAACTTACTTAGTGAAGTACTATTCATTTCTACTAGTCAAGTTGGTCGAAATAAATTTTTGACCACTCTAGGGTGTTCCTCGTGTCGAGACGAATCCGTTGCCGCAAACGGAATCGAAAACAGAGATCGGAGTAGCCCGCACGCGTCGGTTGAAGATCGAAGCATCGATCCACGCGCATCTGGAGGTTGAAGACAACTGAGCCGAGCCGAGCCGTGACTGAGCCGAGTCGTTCCTGAGCTGAGCCGACGTCATCGTGCCACTTGTCACGCTCTGCTAATTCGAGTGTTTCGAACGCAACGGTGATCTTTGTTTGTTCAAATTTGAACTCATTTGTAAAGTTATGGCTGGAGAAGAAGCTAAAAGTGTTGGTATCGAGAAATTTGACGGTACAGACTTTGCCTACTGGAGAATGCAAATAAAGGATTATCTCTATGGGAAGAAACTACATCTTCCACTCCTAGGAAAAAAGCCAGATGACATAAGCAATGAAGATTGGAGTTTTCTTGATAGACAAGTGTTGGGAGTCATTCGACTAACATTGTCAAGATCAGTTGCACACAATGTGGGAAAGGAAAAGACTACAGCAGATTTGATGAAGGCTCTATCAGACATGTATGAGCAGCCATCAGCCAATAACAAAGTGCATTTGATGTACAAGCTATTCTACTTGAGAATGACAGAAGGAACTCCAGTTATTCAGCATCTGAATGAGTTCAACACCATCATCAATCAATTAGCTTCTGTGGGGATTGAATTTGATGATGAAGTACATGCACTGATTGCTCTTGCTCAATTGCCAAAAAGCTGGGAGGCCATGAGAACAGCTGTTAGCAATTCTTATGGCAAAACAAAGATGAAGTATCAAGATATCCGGGACCATATTCTTAGCGAGGAAGTTCGCAGAAGAGATACAGGAGAAGCATCAACTTCCAGTTCTGCCTTAAACCTCGAGACGAGAGGTAGAGGAGCTAGTAGAAGTTCAAATCGGGGCAGGTCAAATTCCCGAAGAGGAAGAAGTAAATCTAGGTCCGGAAGACAAGTACAGTGCTGGAATTGTGGCAAGATTGGCCACTTCAGAAATAATTGCAAGGAGGCAAAGAAGAAGAATGAGCATGACTCTGCTAATGCCACAACAGAAGATTTCCAAGATGCCTTACTCCTTTCAGTCGACAACCAAATTGAATCTTGGGTGTTAGATTCAGGAGCCTCATTCCACACTACAGCACACCGAGAAATCATGCAGAATTATGTCACTGGTGATTTCGGGAAGGTGTACTTAGCAGATGGTGAAGCGTTGGAAATCGAAGGCATGGGAGATGTACGAATCAATCTGCCCAATGGAAGTGCATGGTTGTTACAGAAGGTGCGACATGTTCCCAAGCTCATGAGGAACCTGATTTCTGTAGGACAACTTGATGCTGATGGGCATTCGGTACTATTTACCGGCGGCACGTGGAAGATAACAAAAGGAGCTATGGTAGTAGCTCGAGGCACAAAAACAGGTACTCTATACATGACTTCAAGCATTAGAGATACTGTTGCAATTGCTGACGCAAATGCTAACCTATGGCATCAAAGGCTTGGTCACATGAGTGAGAAAGGAATGAAAGTACTATTATCCAAGGGGAAGTTACCAAAGTTGGAATCAACTGATTTCGACATGTGTGAAGGTTGCATTTTTGGGAAGCAGAAAAAGGTTAGTTTCTTGAAAAATGGCAGAACTCCAAAGTCTACAAAGTTGGAATTGGTGCACACAGATTTGTGGGGGCCATCCCCAGTCGCTTCTCTTGGAGGATCGCGGTACTATGTTTCCTTTATTGATGACTCAAGCAGGAAAGTATGGGTTTATTTTTTGAAAAATAAATCTGACACATTTGACACTTTCAAGAAGTGGAGAGCTATGGTTGAAAATGAAACAGGCTTGAAGTTGAAATGTCTGAGGTCAGACAATGGCGGAGAGTACATCGACAGAGGGTTCAAAGAATTCTGTGCTGCAAATGGGATCAGATTTCAGAAGACTATTCCCGGGACACCGCAGCAGAATGGCGTAGCTGAACGCATGAACAGAACTCTCAACGAACGTGCCAGAAGCATGAGGCTGAATTCAGGATTGCCTGAATGTTTTTGGGCTGATGCAGTTAACACTGCAGCCTATTTGATTAACTGTGGACCTTCAGTTCCCTTAAAATTCGATCTACCAGAGTAAGTCTGGAGCGGAAAGAAGGTAAATCTTTCCCATTTGAAAGTTTTTGGCTGTGTATCATATGTTCACATAGATTCTACTGATCGTAACAAGTCAGAAGCCAAATCTAGAAAATGTTTTTTCATCGGTTATGGTGATGAAGAATTTGGCTATCGATTTTGGGATGGTAAAAATTGCAAAACCATTAGAAGTAGAAATGTAATTTCAATGAGCAAATTCTGTACAAAACTAGGTCACAAGCTGAACCTGAGGAGCAGCCAAAGAAACCTGAGGTTGTTGACTTTGATGTTACTCAAGTCAACACTGATCAGAACGAGGATAAAGAGAATGATGATACACAGATCGAACAACGTACACCACTCACTGTTATTCGAAGATCTTCAAGGACGATTAGGCCACCACAACGGTTCTCACCATCTCTACACTACATCCTGTTAACAGATAGTGGTGAACCGGAAAGTTATGATGAAGCTCTACAGATTGAAGATTCGATCAAGTGGGAGAAAGCCATGCAAGATGAGATGGAGTCACTGATGTCAAATCAGACATGGGAGCTAACTATGCTTCCAAAAGGCAAGAAGGCTTTGCACAACAAATGGGTGTACAGGATTAAGGAAGAGCACAATGGTAGCAAGCGCTACAAAGCCAGAATGGTTGTGAAGGGGTTTCAACAAAAGGAAGGTGTCGACTACACAGACATTTTCTCCCCAATCGTAAAATTGACCACGATCAGGCTAGTGTTAGCAATTGTGGCTGCAGAGGATCTACATCTTGAGCAGTTAGATGTGAAGACTGCGTTCCTTCATGGTGATTTGGAGGAAGATATCTATATGCACCAGCCACAAGGATTCTCAGTAAAGGGAAAAGAGAATCTAGTTTGCAAACTGAAGAAGAGTTTGTATGGCCTAAAACAAGCTCCACGACAATGGTACCGAAAGTTTGACAACTTCATGTGCAGTAATGGATTTACAAGACTGCAGGCTGACCATTGTTGCTATATGAAGAATTTTGACAACTCTTATATTATCCTACTGTTGTATGTGGATGATATGCTCGTTGCAGGGTCAATAAACTGAAGAAGCAGTTGTCAAAGCAGTTTGAGATGAAGGATTTGGGTGCTGCAAAACAAATCCTTGGTATGAGAATTATTAGAGACATAGCTAATAATACTCTTAAGCTCTCGCAGGAGGAGTATGTGAAGAAGGTGCTCAGTAGGTTTAACATGGACAAGGCGAAACCAGTGAGCACACCCTTAGCTAGTCACTTTCGACTAACTAAGGATCAGTCGCCAAAGACGGAGAAAGAGCAAGAATGCATGAACGGAATACCCTATGCATCTGCTATTGGTAGTCTTATGTACGCCATGGTCTGTACAAGGCCAGATATTGCACAAGCAGTGGGAGCTGTGAGTAGGTACATGAGTAATCCAGGAAAGCAGCATTGGGAAGCAGTCAAGTGGATTTTGAGATATCTACAAGGCTCTTCAGATACGTCACTATGCTTTACAAAAGCAGGTTTAAAGCTACAGGGATATGTAGATGCTGATTTAGCAGGTGACGTTGACAGCAGAAAAAGTACTACTGGATTTGTGTATACGCTGGGTGGTACAGCTGTATCGTGGGCTTCTAAGTTACAGAAGATTGTTGCTCTCTCAACTACAGAAGCGGAATACGTTGCTATAACTGAAGCGGGGAAGGAAATGGTTTGGTTGCAGTCCTTTTTGGAGGAATTGGGAAAGAAAAATGAAAAAGGTATTCTGCACAGTGATAGTCAGAGTGCTATTTTTCTTGCAAAAAATCCAGTCTTTCATTCCAGAACAAAACACATACAGTTGCGATACCATTTTATTCGATCTCTTCTCGATAGTGGACAGCTGATACTTGAGAAGATTCGAGGAACAGAGAACCCAGCAGACATGTTTACAAAAGCAGTTACTGCTGACAAACTGAAGCTGTGTGTAACTTCAGTTGGCCTTCGTACTTAAAGGCATGACTTGAAGTTGCTGTGATGGTTGCTATAAAGATATGTAGACTTATTTGTCTCCAAGTGGGAGATTGTTATGAATGGAGACAAACCAAGTATGAAATGGGTTTGGGTTTGCAACCCACCCACCTTATTAGGCCACCCACCATTGTTAGGCCACCCACCATTTGTAAATGGTAGGCTACTCTCTCCTATAAATAGGAGAGAGCTCAATTGTATAAAATGTGGGATAGAGAGAAAGAGAGAAAGATAGAGAGAAAGGAAGAGAGAAAGAGTGTGGGTGAGAAGTTTTTGTAGAATTGTTTCATAGTGAAATTACAGCAGCTGTGGACGTAGGCAATTGCCGAACCACGTTAAATTTCGTCTCTCCTTTTATTTAAAATCATCTCTGTCTTCGACCAGCTCCCCAACACATCACAGATACAAAAATCTATGGGAGACGAGCAGAAGGCAGATGGGCAAGAAAGGGAAGACCTGCGAAATAAACTGATGGCTTCAGGGGTTGAAATGAAATTAATTAAATCAATTAGGCAATGAGAAATTACACAGATGAGAGAGAAATGAATAAAAAATAATTTACATTCCTAAACAGTTACCGCTAAATGTAGCGGTAGTAATATAGCGAAATGGATTTTACAGATGAAATAGATCATCCATTGGACGCCGTTTTCAAACCATTTTCTTCAAATTATACAAAAATCTGGATTTTACATCACCCGTTGCGAGTGCTCTAAGGCATCTATTTTTACATCCATCTGGCAGGATAGGAATCCAAATCAAGGGTCTCGTCGCCAATCTCACGAAAGCCAAGATTGATCAGCCGGTAAAAACCAAAACTTCTTCATCCTGTGAATAGCACGACCAATCCGTGGCCGTGTCGTGTGGACGTTTCAGGCGAGAAACTGGCTGGGGATGGCGGTACGTGAGGTCTTGTTTGACCATGCTCTGTTTTGAGCAGCGAAAACAGAGGTACATACGTTTGTTTCTACGTGCCGGTGGTTGCTGTGCGTGGAGCTGGACGATGGCTATCACACGGTGGCTGAGTAGAAGGGTGTTACGGTGGTGCACTGGTGTAGTGATGCTATGAGACGATAGAGGGCTAGGCTGTATCCGAGTTGTGGCGTCAATTTTAAGTGGAAGGAGGACTCACGGTGTGGAGGTTGGCTTCACGGCAACTGGGACTTCCGACCACTTTGGGTGGTTCTTGAATTTGGTTCTCCTCCAACCGAGGTTACTGTATGGTGAACCCAAACTAAGAAGGTGATGCGGCTTGGAGTGGCATTGCCGTGCTTGAAGGAATTCATGTGCAATAGGCGAGGGAGCCTTGGATTCGAAGGCTTTGACTGAGGAATCGGAGGAGATCGCGGTGGATATTGACGAAGGAGGCGAGGGACCCACTTCTAAACCTCATTTCCAAACCTCCTTCGCTCTGTAGAGCTTCATGGCAGGAGGTTCGTCCGTGACATTCCTTTCATGGGGTTCCATCTTTGTTCCGTTTCTCTATATCTTTTGTGAGGTTTCTTGAAAAATGTACTTATATTTACTCTTTCACTTTCTTCTTCCATTTTTGTTTCAGATGAATTCTTCGCACAATGTCTACTGATACTGGAATAATGTCTTTCCACTCAATCAAGTGAGGTCCTAGATGCTGAAAACTCGAGGGGATTAGTTTTTCTGGCTATGGCTACCTTATTCTCGGTAAGGTTTCCCTTTTCCTTTTATTTTTCTGTGAAATTTTTAGTTTCAAAATTTTATATTAAGTTTTAGTTTGGTAGGTTTTAGAGGGGATTTTGGTGAGGCAATTGAAAAATTTCAGAGAATCCAAGATTTAAAGCACTCTTCTTTGGGTATTAAAGGTAAACATTTGCATTTTTTAAGTCTAATTTCTTACATTCTAATTAAATTTGTGAAATTGAACTCAAATGGCGAAAAGGGTATTGACCAGAAGTTATATTGGGGTCCTTGATATAGTGGCTGCAATGGAAGCTCTTGTTGGGCTTCATCTCAACAATGTTTTTGTTTTTCGTTTGGGTCTATAGTAGAGGAATGAGTCTTTTGATAGAAAAGAGTCAATGGCAGTGCACTGTGGGTAGGTTTAGCTTTTGTTCCTATGGTTGCTATTGATGTTTGTCGAATATGTTTCTCAAATGTTTTGGCTTTGTCCGAATGATTAGGCTTTACCTTTATTTATAGATCTTATATGATGATTCTTAATCACACCTTTTAACTACCATAAGCAACCATGTAGGATATAATGGAGTGAAGAGATCTTATGAGTTTATAGTTTTTGTATTTATGACAATTTAGCAATGGGTTATATTATGTTGAGTTTTTTTTTTTTTAAGAAATTTTATTCTCTTCAACAGTATGAAAGTTATAAAATGGAATATGAAGAGAAAAAAAGTTAAATATTTTGCTATTTTTATTTTGTTATTTTATTTTATACCAAAAATTGAAAGGTTCTTTTATTGAGAATTCTGTATGGTACTTTTGTTCAAGAAAATACAGTACAAAAGTAATTTCCACTGTATGGTTTCGGGTTGATGATGCTTTGAGGTTCTATTTTTTTTGCATGTCATCATTTTTTTTTTCATTTAGTTAATCTGATTTTTTGGTTTGTTTCTTGCAGGGAATCTGTACTTTTTGGTAGGAAATCTGCACTTTTTGATTTGGAGTTGATGGTGCTTTGAGGTTTGTATGTCTTTCAGATTTATCTTTTTCGTTTGGATATGTATATTTTTTTATTGATTCTGTTTTTTGGATTTGTATACTTTTTTTGTTAATACATTTAGCTGAGTTTGTATATTATTGGGTTTCCCTTTCAGATTTTTAAAAAAAACAGATAGCTTTAATTTATTTTTTTATTGAAACGTTTATGATTGTCATTTTTAGTTATTTTTGTTTGCCTTTTAATTTATTTTACACTGCCCAAGTTTTAAATTTACATATCATGTCATATTTTGTTAAAGTGTATAATAAAAGAATAAAGTCTATTTCATCACCCCCTTCTTATCACTTTTTCAATAAGAAATGTTATTTTTATCTACAACATACATAAAAGATAGTCAACATAGAAAATAATTCTTATTCTCAAAAATAAAAATCTCAATAAACTAATTGCGTTGCATAATAAAACTTATATTGATTTACAATATTTCAATTTTCTGCATATTAATTTTTTACATCTTTATTAATCATGTGATGCTATTAAATATTTATTATGCTGGAGCATTTAGCATATATTGAGAATATGGCAGCACAAGCTTCACAAAAATATTAGATGATTTAACTTACTGTAAACCTAGACAAATTCAACCAACAACACAAAAACTTCAACGTAGTCTTGATTGGTCCCCTATAACTTGGCCCAGAGCTATTATGATGATGAAAAAAACACATTTTGAACTGATATTTTTATTAAACTTGAATTAAGTTTGTCCTAAACTTTATGTTGAATTCTGAACTAATGTTTTTCTATTTTGATATGTGCAAACATGTAATTACTATACTCCACTAAACTATTATTATAAAAAAGAATTAAGATTTTCTTCCCTATATATTAAAATTTTTTTCAGGATTAATTTTTTATCGAAAACTTTATTTCTTTGAGGACATAAAAATGTCCTCTCTATTGAAGCAATGTAAGATGAGGAAAATGCTGGATCATCATCTTAGAATTAAAATTATCTCAAACAGCTTTCATGAAACTATGAACGATGTTTATTCATAGGACCATACTATAAATTCTATTAATGCTCTTCTTTTATAATTTATCACAACGTGTAATTATTTATTAATTACATAAACATTATATCGTTAGTTATTTAATTAATCAAAAATATTACGTCTTTATTAATAACAAGTTTTTAACAAAAAAAAATTAAATATAAACTAAGCTTTACCTAGTGTGTGTGTGTGTGTGTGTGTGTATATATATATATATATATATATATATAAGAGATTACATGAGAACTAGTAGGGCTAAGGGGAAGATGAAAGTGAAATCCCATTTTTGCTTTTTGTAGAGGAAGGGGATGTTTGGAAACAAATCAGACTAAATATAAAATTTTCAAAATTTTTAATAATTTTCTTCTCAAATATCTCTAAAACAAACAATATTGTTCAATTTTTTTATCTGACCATTATTCAAATACAAAGATCAATCCATCTTTTATAAATTTCAATATAAAATATAAAAATCAATACAACTTTATCAATCTTTAAAATAAAGATAATATTAAAGAAATATATTCAAATGGTTTTTTAACATTATAATATTTTTTAAAAAAAATTAATCTCTCATTTTTTAAAATTTAATAAAAAATATCTTAACCCAAATATTTTACTACTCGAAATAAAACTCTTTTGAAACACTGCATTCAACAGATTAGTAAGTATTTTTTGGCTTGAATTTGGTTGTCATCTCCCATCATAATGGCAGGGTTAATGATCATTGATGTTATAATTTGGTCACGTTGAGTACTTTTTTGTTTTTGTTTTTTTTGTTTTATATGATGTGAGAGAGAGAGAGAGAGAGAGAGAGAGAGAGAGAGAGAGAGAGAGGGCCATCAGGACATTTGAGGAATATTTCGTGAAAAAAAAAAAAAAAAGAAGGCATGAATTTCGTGTACATGCATGATTGAGTTGCTATTTCTGTACTAGGTTTATGATCATCTCTAATTAAAGCTAGCTTTCCACTACGAATCTGGCCTGTTGATTAGACCAAAGCTCCATATACATTGATTATTCTTTTAATATCCCAAGTGCAGATCATGGAATAATGTGCTTTCTCAACTTAAATCTATTTAATTATACTTAAATTAAAGTGTTTGATGCCAAAAAAATAAAATAAAATAAAGACCCTATCATTCTCTTTAGAATAACTTTAGTTGTATAATTACAATAGCAGTATATATGTTTTGTGGCGATCGTTGGAAGCCAAACAAGTTAATTTCTTGTTTTGGTATGGCATATGGATTGAATTTGGAGCCCTCAAGGTTTTTTTTTTTTATAGAACCCTAATATTTAGTTTGGTTGTTGGGAATGCAATGAAATCAATTCAGTTAAGTCTAATTTTAAATTGAGTATATCAACCAAATACACAACTCTCATATTACTAAATACATCTCAATTCAAAACCTCCTTATACGTAAGACTCACAACTTTTTTCAACTCAATATCTCTTTAATTATATGTGAGAGTTACAACATTTTTCAACTTTCCATAAATAGTACTAAACTAATCTTAACATCTAAACACACCTTAGATGATCTCACAAAACTCACTCCAGTCTCTACTATCTCATATCACTACTATTCATACAGAATTGAGTTCAACTCAACTGAATTCAATACCTATATATAACCTAAAGAATAAATTGCTCCGACGTACCGTTTAACTTTTAATTATCCGTAAGAAAAGTGGCTTGACTTCCTTAAGTCAAGAAGCCATTTTTTTTTTTTTTTTTTCTCTACGCTTGCATTTTTGCAGGAAAGTAGCTTGGCTTCCATTTTTTCTTTGCAGTAAATGGAAGCACGTTTTGCAACCCTGAAAGAGAGACACTCCTGGTTGCAAGACTTGGTTTGTCTACACCTAACTTAAAGTTTGTCATCTTTTGTGCAATCGAGTGATTTGAGTGTTTCCTTGCGTTAAAAAAGATACAAAACGATAGTACGTTTATTAAATATATTTATCAAATGTGTTTATTTATATAATTTTATTTATTTATTAAGAAAGTGATTATTATTAAATTTATATATTTTTTTATTTTTTTAATGATTAAAGATGTTTAAAAAATACTTAAAGAAAAATTTAAAAAAAATTAAAAAAAAAAACTCACTTATATTAGTGTACACATTTGGTAGGCTCCTATTGTCCTAAAAAAATATATAAATAGTCCATTGAGTGCTTTAAATATACAAACTATTTAAATCTTGATATTTTGTGTGATTGCTGAAATTTGTTTATTATTTTTTTCTATTTCTTGACCATCGTAAACTTTTCGTTTGTTACAACATTGCAATTCATTTAATACTACATTAAGAGATGGTAAAAAGTTTATTAAAAAGATAATGAATAGCATTCTCTTGTAACGATATTAAAACAAGTGTGCTCTCTAGTGAGTATCTTTAAAATTAAAAAAGAACATTATCGTAAACCTATCTTGGAAAGAGATTAAGATCCGGTTTGGATACAATAAGTGTTTTATCTCATCTTGTCCCGTCTTATCATTACAACTTTTTAAAATTCTCACACAAATTATAATAAATATGAATTCAACTTTTTCAAATTTTAAAATAATAATAATATTAAAAAATAATATTCTAAGAATTTTATTCAATTTTTATTAACTTATCTTATCTCAACTCACTATCCAAAAGACACCTAATTCATCTGTCAACTACTTCAACTTTATGAAAGTTTGGTCTATGTTAGTTAACACTACAAAAATCTAGATATCTAGCGCAGCTAAAAAGAAATTAAATTGTTGTTTAGCTTTAGTAGCGGTCGCGACCGCTCTGTTATAATGAATCTATCAAAAAATTTATGTGCAATTATTTTTACGTATTATTTTGTACATTTCACTGATATGATTGGTTGTGTATTAAAAAAAATTAATCCAGTCAATCATATTAGTAGAGTACGCAGAGAGTACACAAAAATGACTATACACAGCATTACGCTTTTTCTGTGGGGATTTTGCTACAGCGATAGCTATCTAACTCTTAATTAAGGGTAAGTTTTGAATCCAATTCTTATTGAAACTGAACCATTGAACTTGTAAAACATGTCCCATAACAGGACACAAAGTATACGTATTCCTTATTAAACGAGTTCGATTTCAACTCAAACCAAATTAATTACCTTAAAGAGGTGGAAACTCTAGGGACTAGGACTCTTTACCTGATCATAAGAACTATGGAAAATCAAGAAACTTGTGAGACAGGAGGCTTGCATGTCAGTTACAATTGTTGTTAAACCCCAAATGCAAACATATATATAAGCAAATGCTAAAAGGGTGATCACTTGTATGTCATCGAAGTGTAAGAAAATATATATATATCATGCCGTTTTACTATCTCCTATAGGAAAGCATTTGGGGTTCCAAATTCAGCTTCATCTGCAGCAACAAAGTCATAATTACCTTTGGTATTCAAGTCAAATTGTATCAAACCTCCTTCTACCTCGAGTTTAGCATCCTTGTGTTCTCCTCCTCCTCCTCCCTCGCGATAGTTTTGGATGGCCGAACCATTGGCCTTTCTATAAATGTCATTCATCTCTAGCATGCGTTCTTTTCTCTCTTCTTCATTCATATTCTCCATGAGGTTGGATAGAGCGGAATTGAAGTCGTTTAACTGAGCTCTTGCTGCTTCTACACTACCGGGGGAGAGACTCTTTTGCGCTTTCTCCAATATAACTTGCAAGTACTTCCCCTGCGCCTCTATTCTCATCTGCAGCTTCCTCTGTACCTATTGGTAGCAAGAAACTGATGCTTAGGCGCTTCATATAACATGCATGACTTACCAAAATTAGTTATGATTGAGCAAAAGATGATGAGGGATTGATCAAAAACTTAGTAGCAAAACTGCCCAACAGAGATATACCTCAAGCTGCTCTTGTAATCTTTTCTGAACTTCGAGCTGATGCTTGAGCGCTTCTGCAAGTGGGATTTCTCTGTTTTGTTTGCAGCATTAATTACTCATTATCAATTGGGGTAGTATGAAAGAAAGTCACAAGATGAATCTAAAATGATAAAAGTTCTAGAAATTGGAAATGGGCACTTCAGCAGTATGAATTTCTGTTTCATTAATTCTGATTTCAATGGCTCAGACAAGGAGGCTCAAAAGGAAAAAAAAGGAACAAGTAAAATAAAGTGTAGTTAAAGAGCAACCTTATCTAACACTATCTTTCTGTCCAACATTCATTTTTATTTTTGGCTTTTTGATCAACATGTTGAATCATTTAATTAGCAACTCTATTTTGGCAAGTCCAATGTGTGAAGTTTTGTTTCTTTAGTCTTTTGGCTACAGACTAGCCAAATTAGCTAGTTTTAGCAATACAGATCTAGCAACCGGTGTCGAAGCTCCGTTTGGTTACAAACTCCTCTCAACTCACTTCATCTCATCATTACACCTTTTTCAAATCCCAATACACTTTTTCAAATTTCTATATAAAATATAATAAAAAATTTAACTTTTTCAAATCCCAATACACTCATAATATTTAAAATTTAACTTTTTTAAATCTCAATACACTCATAATATTTAAAATTAATATTTTAACAATATTTTATTCGACTCAACTCAACCCAACATCCAAACCCAACCAAGCGCTGATTGAAAGGGAAAACCACATTTGGCACCCATGTGTTACCATATGTTTTCAATGTTCACCCTATACTATCAAAACTCGTAATTTACATCCTTGGTAGTTAGCACACCAATTAAGATCTAAGCATAAAGATGGATGAAAAATTGGAGATATGGAATAATCTAACGGTCAGATCTTAACCAATGATGCAAATTATCAAAATTCAGGGGTATAGTGTACAAATTGCCAGTTTTGAGAATTTATGGTGCAAATTGAGAAAGTGATAATAGTTTATGGATACAAAAATGTAATTTTGGATTAAAAGTACAGAAACCAGACACCCTAATTACTTAAAACTTCAATTACCATTTCTGACAATGTTACAAAACCGACAGATGTGAGATTAATGATATGGCATACCCTTGTTCATTATCACTTCTTGAAGAATTGGTACTAGTCCCCGAGGAGTGATTACTGAAATGTACATAGGTGCTCCCTAAAATTCAGAAAGGAAACTGAATTAGGATGGAAAATTTTGGAGCTAAAATGAAAAAGAAACAAACGAATAAAATAAAATAAAATAAAATGCCAAGCACAAACCAGTTTACTTAAGAAAGGTTCTGTGCAGAAAAGATTATTGGCAGAAATTAAGCTGATTGCCTATGGACAAGTCCTCAATTTTAATTCATCCTAGGATTGGAGTACTGAGACTTGTGATTTTCTTAAACATCATATTTAGAATGGACTCACCACTGCTCTCTTTGGCTTGTTCTGTAGTATTTTGTCTCAGCGACTGCTGTCCAAGTCTGTATTTCTGCATATAGATTATCTTCATAGGGTTACATTTATGTCCAATAAGACCAAAAATGTTGTAGATGAGATCTAGAGAATCAACTAAAAGATTTAAACCCAGAACTTGATACTCCCTCTTACATTCTGCAAAAGGGTGGTCCCATATAGGATTAGTGGAAACAAGGAGAGAGGTGAGGTATTCGTAACTACCTGTAAATGACTCTTCAAATGGTATAGTGTCAAGCCCTTCATGCCCATCAACCTCAGCACAGACTTCGGAGTTGCTTCTGAAAAAGAAGAGGGGGGAAATCTCAGCCTTAACTTCGCAAGAGAAAGTGGAAAGGTTTGGTTATTCACATCGAAATGGTACGGCTGTGAACTTGTAATGGATGCAACCAGAAGATTTGAGACAGCCAATGCAAAGTTTGTTCTTTTACATAGTTCGGATCAATAAAATGAAAGACACGTAAAGTGTTGTCTTTAAAAATGCTACCAGTTTTTGATGAATTGGAGGAGGAAATGGACGATGTACGGGAATTGAATCATTGAACAATTATTGCCTCAAGAAACTAAAAATAAAACATTTAAATGAAAAAATAAAAGTTGGGAAAATAAAAGCAACAAAAAGGGTAAGACTATAGTTCTAGGAAGAAAACATACTGTCGGGGCCACCAAGTTTAGTGACAGCATCGACAAAGCGGTCGTGCAGATCAGCCGTCCACCTTAGCCTCGGCTTCGGGTCTCTCGTCATCACCACCCCATCCTCATACGGATATCTGCCACTTCCACCTCCGTAATTCCTCTCCATCGCCGCCGGCACCACCCCCAGCAGCAGCAGTACCCACTAACCAATCACAACGGATAACTATATCAACCCAATTCCTTTACTGGGAAAGCAAATTAGAATTCCAGCTTTTTCTTTCCCGTTTATCCACTCAGATAGGCCCCATTGACTTTAACGAAGAAGAAACCAAACAGAGAAGAGCGTAAAGATGAGAGAGGTGTGTGCACACCGAGCGAGATCCGTAAAGATCATGTATTAATCTATTAATATTGATGAAGGCGACAATATAATTTGATATTTCAAAGGAAATCAAGCATATTGGTAGTAACAAGAAATGGAGATCATCATAACACAGTTTTGTTTGTGTAAATATAGAATGGGATAAAAGGCAGAGAAGTGGGAAAATCAGATTCCACAAAATGCCTTGTGTAAGAAGCAAAAAAAGCAGTGCTTTGTTTTGTTTCAACTTGCATGTGTTGATTATTATAGACAGAAATGATTTGTTTTTCCCCCCCTCAAATAATGGATGAATGAATGAACATGTAGAGGAAAGCTCGGAAAAGGAATCTGAAGCGACATGATAGCATCATTCATTGAATATAGTGGAAACCATTACTGTATGCGTATGCTCCTCTTTTTTCCCTCCCATGCATCGAACTAATGCTAGTAGGACAAATGGGGGAAGTCGAGATGACACGTGGATGCCAGCGTGAAATATTCGCCGGGAAACAGGGGAGAAAAGAATATTCGAGGGATGACGTGGCAGGTGGCAAAAGGTCAAGACACGTGGGGAGGGTGGTGGGGATGGTCATTGGTCCATGAAAGGAGGACACGTTTCGGTATTTCCGTAAGGGACGGTCTTTTTGGAGGTGACGGCAGAATATTCCCCATCCAGGCCTCTGTCAAGTTGGGGTGTCCGTGTCTGTCTGTGAGTCACCCTCCATCACCTCTTTCCTCTTATCTGCTCAAAAAAAAAAAAATTTTTAATTTTAATTTTTTATGGGCATCCTTTTGGTTAAGATTGTGGATTACAGTAATGTATCATTCTGTACATATCTTTTAGGTTATTTAAAAAATAGTAATAATGTCAACGGGATGCACACAGAAATACAGAATGACGGAAAGGGAATCTGAACCAATTTGAGCACAAGTTCTGTCTCTTTTTTCTTTTAAATTTTATTTTGTTTTCGCTAGCGTAATCTACAGCAATTCATCTGCATTTTGTGTCCCACCTTACAATGCATCTGGACTTTGGACAGCTCAAGACTTTCCCATTTTGGACTGTACCGAGCTTCATTGACAAACATAGGAATAAGAGAAACCACCACCATTAGCACAATAAGGAGCATAACGACAACCACAGAGGTAGGGAATAAAGCTCAACACAGTTAATAATGGTCCGATACAAAGACTTGAATTTTGAATGTAACAAGGAGAAAGAGACCTTTCATTGATAGACCACGGCTGCTTGGTGTAGTGATCATTAGCCAGTTCTACATAGTGCCCGGATTAGCTCACATATGATTCACTCATTCACTTAGACTGCAACAATTAGGGTTGTGAAACAGACCAAAATTATGCTGCTTGCGCGTCTGCCGTCTGACTTGTTGGTATGCTTATTTATACCTCTTTTTTCTGGACTAGAGAAACATTTGTTGATACAATCCACGGGGATACAAAAGGAGGAGGTGATTCCTAAAAACGCCCAATACCAGTATAGGTAGTATGAGAAGCTCAAGATAAACAACCTTTGAAACCTTTTCTTAGGGCAGTTTCGTCCAAATTTCTTCCTATGAACACCAGTTTGTTCATCCTCTTCTCGTCCGGTCCCCATGCTTTGCCTGGGCAGCCATCCAACGTAGAATGCACCCCCTGAAAGGTAATGGCACCGTGGCAGGACAAAATTAGAAAATAGCAATATAAGCTAGCTATGATCAACAATATCACAGATGTATTATCCACATCATAAGAAAACAACAGTAAGAAGAGTAATGCAACTACCTGAAAAACGTAACGGTGATCAGAACCACTAACAGACAAGATACCCTTCATTCTGTACAAGTCCTCACCTTTTTCTTCTATCAGCCTTTCGAGCCAATCATCAACCTGGAACAGCCACAACAATGGTTATACAGGTCAAATAGCTTACTCAATTCTGCCCTATGACATGGAGTGACCAACCAGATCTCTATTATCCTAGATAATGTTTCTCAAGGGCCCACCCAAGGTTACCAACAGGACCTAAAATAGGCTAGAGAACAACTCAAGCTACAATCTAAATAGCCAAAAAAAAAACAGAACCACTGGATCAAGAAAATGATAATGTTAAGTACCTCATCAAGATCAAGAGTTCCTTCATAAACAATACTGACACTAGAGACAGCAGAATCATGTGTCTGATCATGATGATGTCCTTCCTGGTGTTCTGCAATAATCACAACCAAAATAAGATTCAAAAGAAACCGAATGAAAACAGTTTGGAGGAGTTGTCCGTATGTCATAAAAAAAGTCATCTACACCTCATTTTGATATACAGGCAGGTGCAGAAATAAAATTAGATCCACTCAGTCAAATTCCAAATATTTTACTATCAACACCTTTAACTCTTTTCCTTTAAACTATATCACCTATGACCAACTCAAAAATTAAGAGCAGGGAGGGCAGAAAAAGATAAAGAAAAAGAGAGAAAAAAATTATATATATATATGGGAAAGAAAAAGAGAGGGCACTACCATGTCCAGTTTCATGTCGATGGATCGCAGAACAGGAACTATCCACATGAACTTCAGATTCAATTCTGCAAAATCAGGTCTTTTGACATATCAACAGAGAGAGGTTTCTATCATGCAGCTCGAAATGCAAACATACATTAGAAAGTTCCCATCATACTGCTTGAAGTACTAATATGCATTAGAGGTTTTCTAGTGGTAAGTAGTAAGTACATACACACACACACACAAGGAAGGGGGGAGGGAGACAGGAGAGTAAAGAAAACAAATAATATAAAAAATAAAATAAAATACAAGATTTGACTACAGGCAGAAACAGATTAGATTATAACCTTTCAAGATCATAACCTCCAACTCCCAAAACAAAATCCATGTCCACGGATCCAAATTTAGCTAGCTTAATTGGTGCAATCCCATTGATATGCTGATAACAATGCACCAAAATACAAAAGTTGTCAGATCATGAATGTAAAAAAGATAAACAGATTCAATAAAAACAAGAAGCAAGTAGGGAAAAAATAATGCCAATCTGGTAATTTCAATTGAGTGAAGTGCAGGAAATTACTCTGAAAGGCTTCATAAATTTTGTTTTACTATGGAATTCCATACACAAACATTTTGATCTACTGAGTTACATATGTAGATTTTGATCTAGGTCAGGGAAGGATCAATCTATACCAGATCCACCCAGCCATCTCTATACATCTTCTCTTCTGTATCTATACCTTGATTTTTGTAGTCAATATCTGCAACTCAGCCTCACTGACCAAATCGATCTGCCAAAACCAAAATAAAAAACTTTAAAAAATAATGATTGATTTAAAAGGATTGTCCAGGAATTTGGAATATTAAAGTAGCACAGCACAATGAGATGGAGATTAACAGAAAGATTAGAACCGCAGCATTTCAAGGTAATAGATTGAAATTCACCTTGTTCAAAATAATACGATCTGCATAGGCAACTTGTTCTATTGCCTCATTCACCACAAATCTCGGTTTGACTTCATTCAGATGTTGCATGGCATGCTTGGAATCAACCAAAGTAACAACTCCATCTAGTTTCACATAACGTGAAACCAGTTCATCAGTAAAGAACGTTTCTATGACAGGAGCTGGCTTTGCAAGGCCTGCAAAAAAGATTTCAAAAATGATCATATGCTATCATTTTCAGTCCTGCAACTAATGCTCTTGGAAAAATCTGATGTCGAACCCTTTTCAAATAACATCCATAGATGGATCAATTTTCCACCAAACGAATGACACAAGATATTGAAAATTTCCAAGACAGAGAAAGAGAAGCCATGCTATATATGAGGCTTATAAATTGAATCAAAAGTCAAAACACTAAAGGAGAAAAATTTTACCAAGACCATAATAACTTTTTCCTTTCTTCTTCTTATCTGTTATAAGTTTTATTTTTGTTCTTCTCCAGTTTTCCTTATGATTTGGACAAATAAGGTTGAGACTTATGTTTCAAGATCCATATCCCTATAAATCATTTTGGAATTCTAGTAGAACTTCAAAAAGAGTAAAAAAGAGCTCGAGCCCCCCTCCCCCTTTTTCCTCCCTTGTGCAGGTAGGAACTGAGATCTTGCACAAAAAAAGGTATTAATATGATATACCTGTTGTTTCTATAACAATATGATCAAATTTGTCTCGTTTTTCCTTGGCCAACTTTAAAAGCATTTTTACAAGATCTCCCCGCACAGTGCAGCATAGGCAGCCGTTATTAACCATGACAATGTCTTCAGACACAGAGGCATGGCTAGCAACCAATGATCCATCAATATCCACTTCACCAAACTGCATTGACAGTATCAGATTATTTAATAAATACAGAACCACCGTCCCACTCTATGCCAAAAACTGTTCCACCCCTAGCAGGAGCTGAAAGAAAGCAAAAGAGGCCCACAAAAATGCCAAAATATCTCCAAACCAATAACACAATACAAAAAATTTAATACCACCAGAGTCAAAGCATACGTGTGTTGTACGTATTAGGTACTTTAGCCATCTAGAAGCAACACATATATGTATTATGTCTACTTTCCGTGTGAAACTACGCGTGCTTGGTGATTTAGCATCCTATCAACTCTGAATCAAACAAAAACCAATAATCTAAAATATCTGAGAAAAGCTTGATTTTATAACAGGTAACATAATGATTCATCCATAATCCATATAAAAAGAGTTTGATAATTTGAAATTTAAACTAAACATCCAGAAAAAAGTTTTATTCTACTTTATTCAACTTTAAGTAAAAGAATTGACAAATCATCTCATATTCTAGGCAGTCTTTTTCTTTTTCCTTTTTGGAAATCAAAAAATTTTACTAAGCAATATGACAAATTTATAGAAAGGAACTATACAATCGGTTCCCCTGAAATTACTATTAGATTTAAGGGAAAAAAAATCTACAAAAGAAAGAATGGTATTGCTACCACAAGCAATAATGCATACTCACTTCACAAAGATGAACAGAAATAACAGGAAATTTGATTCGCCAAAGGGGATTTTATAACTTGAAAATAAGATAAAAAATAAACAAGTAGCAGTTCATCATTACACTACGAAGAAAACTTTCAGTACCTCATTCTCTATGACAGCAATTCGCTTGCCATGCTGAGATGTAAGAATATGATTCAGGAGAGTTGTCTGCATTGTATGGCATCAAACAATTTGAATAAATACAACAACAGAAAAATAAAATAAAATTCCTGGCATTTATTTTGTAGAAAAGATATAACCATCAAAGGCCCCTACTTTTTGTTCCAAATTCACTGTTTTAAAATTTTATTCCAAGAAAATATATTGAACTGAACTTACCATTGTGCGTAAATGAGCTACAGGAAAGACAGAAGATTCGTCATTACCTTAATTGACATTGATTACCCAAAATTTTCAAATTCAATCTTCAAGACATTAAGGCCAGAGCGAACTCGCGGCCAAACTTGACATAGGAAATGAAAAGCCTAGAGGCTAGAGTTCATTCTGCTGACTAAAAGTAAACAAAAAACGAACCTTTCCGGAGCCGAGAAAACCGGTGAGCACGGTGGCTGAAACGCGGTTATCGAGAGTGAGTGAAGAAGCACCGACCTCATCAAGATTGTAGCTTGGTGCAGAGACCAAGCCCCTAGAGTTTCTGGGTTGAGAGTTGTCGAAGCCACGGGAACTGAATTCCCGGTAAGCGAACGAGTGATGAAGGTTTCTGAGGAATTGGGAAACAGGCGGGGAATCGTGGAAGCAGGGTCGTAGTAGTTGGTAGAGGTTTTTAGCCGATGTTCTTGAAGTTAAGAACATGGTGGCCATTTTCGGAGGGGAAAAGGTGTTCAAGAGTGTAGAAAAATGGGAATCCTTAAACCCTAGAGAGACTTTGAAAACCCCGGATATTTATACCCGGACGCACTTCTCTCTTGCAATACAGTAGCAGAGAACCCAAATACCCTGAAGAGAAGAAGGCCATCAAATTTCACAAAATATTCACATAAATTAAGGTAATTTTTTTATCTAATAAGTTGAATCTATCTTATAATAAAAATAATATTTTATTTAAAAGATTACATCAAATTACGTTAATTTATAAATTTATATTTATAAAAATAAAAAATTTATGTCCAAAATGTTTCTCAACTGTCTAACATACCAAAGAGTATATATGGTCTTGAAATTGAAGTGTATATAATTCAATTATTACATAATAATGGTTAAAGAAAATTTTTATTATCAAATTGATGTGTAAAGCACGTCTAGTAAAATTATTATATATATATGACATAATTTAATTTAAAATATAAATTTAAAATTGAATTTTACAAATCAAATCTTACCATAATATAAATGGTGTGTTCTACACATCAGTTTGATAATATAAAAACTCTAAAACAAGTTGTGGATAGAAGAATTACAACGTTAATTGTTCTTCTTTAGAATTGTTCTATTTTATTTGAAGATCAATGACTTTCGGTATTAGCGACAACATGTCAACACCCATGTGGGAAGGATCACCAATAGATCACACTTCATCATCCCTAATGACTCCTAATGACTATCGTCATGCAAAAGGAATGAACTTCAATTGGGAGGCTCCAAATTAAACGGTGTGCACCGTGTACAAGTACTACTTGAGAGTAAGATCATGTCGCTCTTTTTAATGATTTCAATGAAATCCCAATTGAAACTTCGAAGTGGCCAGAATGGAACAATCCACAATTGAAAAATAAGCACTACAAAAAAAAAACAGACTTTTGCAATTAATTAATAGCAACAAAAAAAGTATTATGAATCAAAATTGATTGCTAATACTCTTTTCATTACTATTAATTGATCGTAAAAATCCATTTTTTTTTATAATAAAGAAGGCCTTATGGAGCTAGATCAGTCATGGAGATGGCCGGCCAAACAGTCCAGGGCTAGTTTTAATTTACCAAGATAAAATTTTACATATTATAGTATTAATCGATCGATAAAATTAAGGTAGTGCTCATGTGGTTCACGATCATACGAAGACTCGATGGTGATGAATATAAAAAGATATATATGTGATCAACCATCCCAAAGAAATACTACAAATAAAATGAAACAATGAGGAGAGGGAGCAATCCATTAATATAAAAAGATAGGTTTCATTAATATACGAATACATAACAGCATAATGCATGCACGAGTTTCCAATAGCAAATCAGGACCATATACTATAATTTAATTATGATCAGTTAATTAATCACATAAGCAAAGATATATATATATAAATGATATATGCAATCGTGGTTGTGCAAGCGCCGCTCATTTTTTTTGAAAAAAATGAATTAATATGGGACCCACATGAAAAAATTAACTTTTTAATCGTAAACCTCACTCTTTTTCAAAACGATTGTGCAGCGTTTGCACACTCTATAACTGTATGTAACATTACTTTTATATATATATATATATAGAGAGAGAGCAACACCATATATGCATGCAGTGATCATTTGGAGGAGAATATATATACATATATATATTAATAATGGCCAATATCGATCACAGCTAGCTTGGATCATATATAAATTAAGGTTATGAACTTAAAAGAAGTTAAAATAAGAGTTATTCTGTGTGCAGATCGGCGCAAATTGTACCTCCTAAAACTATAAATATAAGTTCTCGTGTATTAACTAGAGACGGATGCATGCATGCGACTAAACGTTTTATATCCAAATGAGTACTACATGTAATTTTCTTAAAGACCCGAAAATAAATATGTATATAAAAAGCAGAAATACAAGAAATTTTAGAATGATTCCAAATTATATAACCTCTTTTCTTCAGACAAATGGACATCCCGGGGAGGCTCGAAAAACTGATCTTTGAGAATTTCGCAAACCAGCTGTTCCTGTGAGTGCATGCTCCATCAAAACACACATCACTACTCTTATAATAAACCCTCATCTCTATCCTATCTTCTAACTTACTCCTCTACTCGAGCTAGCCGCTTTCCCTTTCTGATCATCATCTTCTTCTTCTTCTTCTACTTCTGCGCGTGCGCAAAGGCACAAGAAAATGGTTGAAGAGACGTCTGATATCCAGACAGTACTCCAGAACCCGATGTCGTCGCCAGTTCCGAGGCCATTGCGGGATAATGAAGAAGATGATATAGCTAATACGCCGGACGTCCAGAACATGGCGATGAAGATGGAGAGGGCGCCCGAGAAGGCTTACATGAAATATGAAGGGCAGCAGGAAGGGAAGCCTGCTGGGCTGGAAGTTTGGGGATGGTATTTGTACGAGTTTTGCTCCTACTTCGTTCATTCGGTTCTGATACCCATCGTTTTCCCGCTCATCATCAGCCAAGTCGTGTCGAAGCCACCAGAACCTGAGCAGGGTTGGAGCAAGAACTCCAGAGGCTTTGTTTGCACGCAGAAGGAAATGAAACTGTAAGTTGTTTTGATCGGTTTATGCAATAAATTAATGTTGATGATATATTATATATCATGATCATAATTTTCCTTTTTTGGTACTTAAATTATAACGAGTTGGGCACATGATTCTACTTATGATCAAGGAGGCCTGAGGTCATGTCTTCCAAAGGAAAATTCTAGCTAGTTGATTCATACTACCCAAAGTGCAAAGAAAACAGTAAATTTTAGAAAATTATTTCTTTTCCCATACTTGTTTGATTCTACGCAGTAAGTACCATTTGACTACAATCAGTTTTGGCTATATATTACTGGGAATTTTTTATTTTTTTTCTGAAAATATAAGATCAAAAAAGAAACAAATATTTTACATATATAAGTGGCTCTAAGCTAATACCTAATTTGTAATGGTAAAGATATAACTCTGTCTAATTAAAAGAGTAATAATGTAATACATACAGTTGTAAAGTATACAAATGTCGTATAATTCGCTTTGAAAAAAGAGTGGATCTATTGTTAAAAAATTAATTTCTTTTTATATGAATATCATTTTTTTTTTTAAATAATTACACGGCACTTGCACACTCACAATTTATATAAATATCATTTCTCATCTTAAAAATAAATATACAGTGGAATGTTGCTTAGTAAAATTTTTCAAATACTGAGTAACATATACCATTGGGGTGGAATATAGGTACCAAAGCTTGACACTCCGTTCCATCAAGATTAGCAATTCGACACGATTGTCTCCTTTAGAATGGACATCGCTTTCCTGGGCTATCGGCTTAATCGTTGCTGCTCCGGTGCTGGGCTTCGTTTCCTTCCGCCTTGACGGTGGCCGGCACCAACTATTCATCGCTGCATCCTCCATTGCCGTCGGAGTTGTTTTCTGCCTTCCCGCGGGATTCTTCAAAACCGTGTGGATCTTCCTGCCATACATTGTCGCCATTGTTGCCGCTCATACTGTTGCCAGATCCTGCCACACCCGCCACCTTGGCCTAATGGTTCGCGGCTTTACTGGGCCAAACATTCACGAACGCCAATTCCCCACAAGAAGAGCTATCTCCGGTTGGGTCTCCCTTTGTGGAACTGCAGCCGGCTGCGCAGGTTCGGCAATCATTGCTGCATTCACATACCATATGCTTCGAGAGTCGCCGGATGAGGAGCTTTTAAGCCTTTGGGTAGTCTCCATCTTCAGCGGCCTCAAGTGGCTCGTCGGAATATTCCATGTCGTCACCAGTGCTCCTAGAATCTTCAAAGACGATACTCCTTCGCAGTCAAGATCCCATGCTCTTTCCATATTTAAGTATCCTCATGCAATCGGAAGCCTTGCCGGAGTTTTCCTTTCTTCATTTACCACAATGTGCATCTTCACTGGAGGGGTGCTGTTTCTCGTGGGTCAATTGTGTCTGAAGCCGACATTTCTGCTTTATTTCTGGTTTATTTATTTCATCTTTCCTTTGTTTTCTCTGCCACTATTGCAACCACTGCAGCATCTTATCAAGGCAGACGCGGTGAAAATGCAGCTACTTGGCTTCTTTCTATCAGCGGCCACGACAGGGGCGGGATTCTTTTACAAGGAATCAAACTGGAAAAGACACTCCGTGTTGTTTTTCGCCGCTGCTCAGGGCACTTCCACCGGGCTTTTGCATGCTTTCGAACGGGTTTTGTTGCTGGATTGTTCGCCGCCGGGAAAAGAAGGTGCTTTCTCTCTCTGGTTCTCGTGGATTAAAACTCTTGGCGCGTTTGCTGGCTTTACAGTTGCATCTGTAGTCCCCGGAAACATTGGCACTTCTTTCGGTACAGCATTCTTCACCGCCCTGCTCGGAATTGTTATGCTGACTTTCGGGAATGTCAGTGATTTTGGAGGAGTCATGGCCGCCGGACATGTGAGATCATCAGATGATGATTGCGAGAAGGGATCGCCGGAGCACAGCATGGATCGTGGAGGGATGCAAGTTAAGGAACTTGAGCATGGAGAATTAAAACCATAGGGAACTGAACTCCATCAGTATTTTCTTCAACATTGTGATCAACAAAGAGATATCACCAAAAATGTTTTGAAGTAATTATGTCTTTTGTGTGACATTAATTCTGTGCTAATTAATAATTCATGCCAACGTGATTGTAATGCTTGTGTTGGTGATGTTTAGTGGAAGTGCTAAAGTCCATTATTGGATTAAATTTCTCGTTTTTCTCGTTGTAAATTGTAATTATCATTTTGTATTTTGTGATTAATGTATCTAATTTAAAACATAAATATTTCAGTCACAAAAAAATTTTATAAAAATAAATTCACAAACTGATACTTATTAACATAGTACGTCAGATTATAAAATTACTTATAGAAAAAAAAATAATACAATCAATTATATTAATGAAGTGCGTAAAAAATACATAAAATTGACTGTATATAAAATTTTTGTAATAATGTATAGTCTGATTTATTGATTATAAAGAATGAAAGGTGACTCATAAAAATGATAATCGATTGATTAGGATTTGGTAAAAAAAATATAGAAATAATATTGAAGTAGAATTCTTAAAATTTATATCATCATTTTGGTAATAAGATAATGAAATTATAAAAATTAAAATTAAAAAAGGGTGTAAATTTGGATAGCTAAACAAATAAGGAAAATGCTGTTGTGTTGTCCAGACGATACCTCTCAAATGAACTGTTTGGAAAAAAAATATTTTTTTATTTAGTGATTAAGAAAATAATTATAAATGTATTGATGTAATTTTTTTTATTTAATAATTAAGAAAATATTTAAAAAATTATTGAAAAAAATTAAAAATAATAAATAAATAACACTAGAAGGTGCACCCGGTGATAAAAGTGGGGGCGGCAGAGTAGCCCCACCCAAACAAATAATAATGCAGGCTCGACGACTTATACTGACTGCGGACAACATAAAACCAAGGCAAAAATACTCTTAACCCGGTGACTTGAGCACACTAACCAGATCCCCAAACAACTCTCGTTACAGCCCTCAAATCAATTCTGGGTCTTCTTCCAAAGAGCGATGCAAAAAACCGAACCTCGGTAAAACCATTCCTGTAAAGGCAATTCCCGACGAAAATGATGCAGAGATGGTGTGCGAAGCTTCGGACTCTGGCCCTTCAGTCGTCCCACACTCTTTCGTCTCTCTCTACTTCTACTTCACGTCGCCTTATTCACTCTTCCACACAGTTCCATCAACCCTTCCATTTTGCTGCCAGTAGATGCCGCTTCAGGCACCTCAATGCATCTTCTACGATCCATTATTCGATAGTTTTGCAGCCCCACTTTGTGTCTCCCCCAGTTTCTCCATCTGTAAGTTGGGTTTGTGTTTATTTTTGTTTTCAGTTTAATTTTTAGCCATTTCCCTTATTGTCTGTTTGGTTACTGAGAAAATGCCCCTGATAGGAAGATTCTGAATTTTGAATGCCATCGTTTGTTACAGAAATATTAATAAAAAAATTGCCTTGCTTGAACTGGCTGGTTCATTTTCACTATTGAAATTTGAAGTTTGAGTATTCTTGTGCTTGGAATGGAGAATTCTATCTGTTGTTGTTGACATGTGTGTAGGTAATTCAAGTGCGGCATGTCTCTTCCCGAGAGCGGAAGAAGAGGAGAAAGCCAATGACACCGGTCACGTCTAAGATAAAGAAAACTAAAATGAAGTTCTATTCGTAGGTTCACTCACTCATAACCCTTGTAATGAAATGAATGTCATTCTTTAATGGTTTTGGTATCTCTTTATCAGGTCTTACAAATCCAGGTTCAGGACAATGAGTGATGGCAATATCAGGCGCTGGAAGGAGGGAAAGCGGCACAATGCACATTTGAAGGTTTGACCGCATTAATACCATTTGCCATTTGGAATGTAACTATCAACTCTATCTGTTATGGGATTGAACGCCATATAAATCCCATCAAAATAATTAGCACATGTGAAAATGAATTTACATATAATATTAAGCTCCACTTCATTCGGAACTGTATATCGACTCCAGCAGTCTTCTTCAGGGCTGTAGTATCACCGTGTTAAATTTTTATTTCGTGTCATTATGGTCTCTCCCTTGGTTTTATTGACCCCACAGTATGAGTCTTGTCAAAGCAATTGATATGAGTTGTAAGTGTGTTAAAGTCTCTGTGTTTACCCATACAAACCATACAAGGAAAGCAGATTGTAAAATCACCTTTAGATTTATAACCTGCTAATGTCACTTGTGCCTTTTTAAATCAATTATGAAAGTCAAAGGAGTGATGCTGGATCTCCATCTCCTTTGGACCTTGGTGATTAAGGAGATACTTGTTTTGTAGCTTATATCATCACGTATATGTGATGACTGATTGGGGCTTATTATGTAAAAAGAAAATGAGAAACGCACTGCTCAATTTTGCTGCCTTACCTTTCTAGCCAGCTAGTACTCCGGTGCCCAGTGTCCTTGTGGCCTTTACTAGATTGCTTCAGAAGTCTTATCCTTCAGGCTAGAGCTGGTGTCATCAAAAGCTGATTTTTGTTCTTGAATTTGCCTCATACCTTTCTCAGCCTTACGACCTAGATAGGTTTTATCTCTTGTATACCATCTTGTGTACTTGGGCTTTTTCTATCCTTATTAATACTACCCTTTTAAAAAAAAGGAAAAAACCTTTCTCTGCCTTTGGACCAAGAATACTGAGTTTGCTGCCTAATCTAAGGATGTTGCTGTTCGAATGTTTGTTAGAGTATGTTAAAATTCTGTGAATAGTAATGAAATGGTTTGAGTTAAGATGTTTTATTAAGTTTTGGGAAAGGAGAGAGAACAAGTTGGATAAAAATATTATGAAGTTAAAAGAGAGTGTTTGAATATACTTTTTAATATTATTTTTGTTTTGAAGTTTGAAAAAGATATATTGTTTTTTGTATTTTGTTTTGGAGTTTGTAAAAGTATTGGTTTTTTCGTGTTTGGATAATGATTAGGTAATACTTAGATGAAAAAGTTAAGATTTGAAATTGAAAGGTATTTTGTGTTTGAGTGATGTTTGGGAATGAGATTATGAGAAGTTTTGAGAATTTCGAGAATTTCCTATGTCGTCTCCATGTCCAAATGTCCCGTAGTATATATAGTATTAAGCTATTTTATTTACTGTAGCGTTTTCTAGCTTGGGGTTTTCCCTTGCTCCAGAGGAGGTGCTGGAGATCCTATTTGCTTTTATTTTCTGTGTAGATGGGAAGGCATTAAGCAGGATTTATGCAGAGAAGGGAATTGATTTGCAGTTTGAAGGATAGCAAAGGAATACCTGTAATTCAAGTTGAAATTTGTTGGTAGTAATGTGCATGGGAGTGAATCTTAACATTGAACAGTTGCAAAGTTTTGAACTACAGAGTGAGAGAGTTGCCTTACAGTTATCTCACCTTTGCATTTGGTGCTGAAGTAGATCCAAGATGGTGAGGAAACCAGGAGAGATTTAGAAGTTTTGTCCAGTGTCGGTGGAAGTCATGCTACTAGTCAAAAGTTGGAAAGAATGTTCTTATTAGGAGCTCCTTGTTAAGTTTTTTTTCTTTTGTTCTTCTTTTTCTATATATTCACCTTTTGAAAGAAAATTCAAGAAGGGAGATGAATCTTAATACTATCTGATTGGTCAGTACGAGACTGGAGTTTTTTCTGTGAGAAGGGGTTTGGCCACTTGATGCTATGCACATTAGAACAATGCATGCAACCCTTCCAAATCAAAGCTTATAGAACGCTGCAAATGAAGGTGTGATGTTTTGGGGAAGAATTGTGAAATGTGGGGATCATTTAGAATGTGTGGGATGCATGTGCATAGGAGCATCTGCTCCTTACTCAATGTTGGGAGGGACAATCACATGAATGCCCTAAAATGCACTCAAAACATGGACACGATCTTAATTAAGATAGAGATATTGAACTGTTAAGAGTTCACTAATGTGTGATTTTACTTTTATATTTTTGCCTATTGTTAATATTTGACAGTGTTTCTATCATTCTGGCGATTCAAAATACAAAGCTGCAAATCATGACTTGAAGTTATTTGAGTTTGGAGCAATGAATTCAGTTGATGAAATTAATGAACTGGTGTTGTTTAATGCAGTCAAATAAGTCAAAACGCAGACTCAGACAACCTGCCATCGTCCCTGTAGCTTATGCCAAAGTGATGAAGAAGCTGAATTTTTGTGGTTAACATATCTGGAGTCGGCAATAGGTTCTGCTAGCTCCTTGAATGAAAGAGGAATGAGTTCACCTACGGTCTTCGCATTTTTTTTTCTCCCTTTTTTAATATTTGCATCTCAGAATCCCTAGAGCCCGCAGGTTGTGGAACAAGTTTCTATAGCTGGCTGATTGCTACAATTGATATGTTCAATTTGAGGCTATGGATCAAAACGATTAACGGTATCTTATTTGATAGACTTGTAATCTTGAAGAATTGTCTTTGTTGGGAAAATTTTTGGGGGATGAAAATAATGTTCAAGCTAGATCTGACGGCTGGAATAACATCACCACTAATTTTAACTCTGATATGCAACATCAGAAAGGTGTTGGAGAGGATAATGCTATGATTAGCAGACTAAGCTGTGGGAAATATATATTTCTCAAGAAAATAGTGAGAGTATGCAAAGGTTCAATGAGCAATAATCAAGTGTATTCCACCAATGCCTTGACTCATCCACCAAAATGAAAGGGAAATACTAAGAGAAAATCTTTAAACCGGTGCCTCCTATCATCTCTACTTATCGGAACCCAATAATAAAGTGACACGTAAGAGATGCAATTTACAGGAACAAAGTCGCGCTGCAGGGGATCCTTCTGTTTTGCACCCCCCCAACACATCTCTCCTTTGCACTGCAGAGATGAAAATCAAAATCAAAACCAAATCATCCCCTAACCTCTCTCTCACTCCCCTTCATGAACGAAAACCATAACCACGAGAACATAACATTGGTTCACGTCGATTCATGAAACTTGCTCAAGAAAATGTTCCCTCTCTGGAACTCAGGCCACCCACCAAAATCCCTCTTTAGAGCTGAGGCCACCGTAACCCTTCCTCTCTCCTCCATGAAACTCATACAAAAAAAATTTGAAGTAACTTTTATTTCAATACGATGCAAGTTCCCTCTTTGGGTGCTTCGGGTTCGCAATCCTCATATGGGTGATTTTGAATGTCTTTTTTATTTTGCCTTTGATATGGTGTGATGCGGTGTAGGGATTTCCTCTCTCTCTGATTTTGGGAAAACACAAACCATGTGAAATGATTGGTTCGTCCATGTGCAGACAGTGGGAAATCAAAGTAAAAAATCCTACAACAAAACATAAACCATTAGAAATTAGGGATTACAAAAAATTGGAGATTACAATGTGAACTACCCAAGTACTTGAGGTCCTCAACAGTTGCAGCTCTTGATTTTGGGAGGATTTTCGTGAGGGAGATCGAAGGAGAGAGGGGCACTCGGAGAACCCTTCAACCGGATCATGATCGTGTGAGGCCGACAAGGAGCAGCTGCCGTGGGTTTCCCAATCGCACTCCTGGCACAGCACCAGGTTGTCGGTGGCGCAGCAAACCGAGACCGGGTCCGAGCTACAGTTATCGCAGATCTGAGAGTGTAGGTGTTTCCGTGTTCTCTCCGGGTTGAACCACTGATTCGCCTGTCGAGTTTTTCTAGCGTTGATTCGGTCACTTGTGATGGATCGGCTTTGGAGGCCTTCGGTGTTGTAAGTCTCCCCAGCTCTTTGTTGGTTGGTGGGATTTCGCTTTTTATTTTTTTCAAGGATTTTGGGAACCTTAATGAGCTTCAAGCAAGATGCATCGAAGTCTCCCATTGGGGCTTCCTCTTCTTCTCGTTCCCACCTGTACGTAGAAATTTTGCACCCAGAGAGAATGAGAGCAAAGAGAGGGAAGGAGAGAGAAAGGTAAGGGATTTTCTTTCGGGTGAGAAAGTTTCAGAGTGAGAGAGAAATGAGATCCTTCGTGTGAGAGAATGAGAGCAGAGAGAATGGAAGGGGGGCATTGATTAACTATTGCGTGTTCAGCCGTGTTTTTGCATATGCCCCCTACGTGGCTATTCTTCATTGGTCTCCGATAATTAGAGATAAAAGGTGGCACCGGTCAGAAGCGTTTCTCAAATACTAAGCCACATAGTGATTATATAAAATAATTTTATAGATGGACTTGTTGACGGGATTTGTCAGATTGGAAAGTTATTTCTACTGTTATTTGTGATTTTTGTGTAATCTATGTGACTCTAGCATTCCAAAATGCTTGTCTAAGGTTGATGTTGACAGATATGCTTTCTGACTCCGAAAGCAACGCCACATATCGGTATGGCCAAGAATCTCAATGGCTGGGGTTTCTGTCTCTTTTCCACTACGAATCAGTAATCACCAAGAACACAGAATTCTCTAAGAACAAATTACAAGAGTAATTCGGCATTTGTTTGCATTCTTGGGCCTTCCAAAAAATTATTTGCAGGTAAGGGCCTATCCACTACCAGTCAAAACACAAGATGCCTAAAAAAAAACTGATATGTAAGAATAATGGGAGTAGATTTTAAAAATCTATTAAGACGTTACTTGGGTGTTAATATAAGTCGGTGTGTTAATATAATATTTATTATGAAATCGACCAATTATAATTTTAAAACATTCAAAAGATTAATCATTTTTAACGTAATTGATATATAGAAGATTTCCATGTCACGTAAGTGTCTTGAAAATTAGATTTGCAAATAGATTTTCTTGGTGAAGATCATTTTCTAACTCAAAATCCAATTGGCGTGAGTTACTGTTACTGGGCTTTTGATCCTCAAGCTTCTTAATAGCAACTGTTTATGACATTTGGCAGCCAATGAAATCAATGTTTTGAATTTTGTACCATACTAGTCGGTATGGCTGAAATATGTCATGTTGGCCAGGTAGCCGGTATAGAAAAGACTCTTATTTCGTATCCGTTAGAATTTCGGCCGTTTCCACCTATACCAGCCGATATTTCGATATGTATCAGCTTATATTTTGATCCATACCGGTCGATATTTTGTTCTTTACTTTTTTCTTCATTTTTTTTTCATTTTTTAAAATTGCAAGCTTGTTTTTTTACCTTCAATTCAGACCAGACTATTTATAATTTATATATATGTATTTATATATAATTTATTCATATATAGACTATTATTTTATAATATAATTTATATATATATTTAATTTATTTATATATTTACTATTCCAAAACGGCACAAGAAACGATATCAGTATCGAAATATTTCTTTCATTGACTTGACCGGTACGGTTTCCAATACAGCATTCAAAACTTTAAATGAAACTCCTTTTTGGATTTTTTTTTTTCCTTTTCCTGATTTAACTGAAGGAAGGTGGAGGGAGATTTCAAAAATAAAAATAGTATCTCTTTTTACGTATTTCTTATACACGTTATTGATGTAATTAATTGTGTTATTTTTTTAATATAAAATAATTAATTTAGTTAATCACATTAATAGAGTGCATAATAATATTAAATTTATGACTTAAATTAAGTGAAAAATACGTGAATATCATATTTTATTTATACGATGTAAATAAATTGTGCGTAATTTATATAGTCTAAAATTACAAATATCATTTATCATATATAAATGACATATATATTAACTAAAACTGACATTCCCTAATTTATTCAGTTAATCATATATTTTAGACTGTACAAATATCACAATTTTAGACTGTACAAATATCATTACACCTTTTAGACTGTACAAATATCATTTATATGTCATTTTAGATGTACAAATATCATTTATATCACAATTGTAAAATATCATAAATGTCAGTTTAGACTTTAAATTGTAAAATATCACAAATTTAGACTGTATACAAATATCATCCCCTAATTTTAGACTGTACAAATATCATTACTCCAAAAACGTAATATATGCTCTCTTTTTTCATGTTTTTGTGGTTCGTATGAAGGATGTTAAAAAAGTCAGTTATAAAGAGATTAATTATATAAAAATAATTTTATAAATTGACGTGATTTTATGTAGTTTCTTAAATTCATTTTATAATAAAAATAATTTTATAATTTAACTAATCACATCATCTCATATTAGTTTTTGATATTAACTTTGTATAATTTATTTGTATCTATAATGTTTTTTTTCATATTAAAATAGATCTTTTTTTTTTTGTAAAAAAATTATACTCATCATTCTCATACTATATATCACATATGGTGATTTTTTTTTTCTTACCAAATATATAATGTATAAATGATGATTATAAGAATTTAATTAGTTTTAAAAAATAAAATAAAATGATGTTAGATATAATATGTGAAGATGACGAGTAATAAAATTTTTATTTGTAATTGAGTGGACGGCTAAAATATAGGAATGAAATGTGTGGGATCCTGATAATAGATTCTGAGCATTTTTGTTTTATATTAAATTTTTTATTTAATAATTAAATAAGTATTTTTTATTAAATTTTTTATTTTTTAAAGATATTTTTAAAATACATTAAAAAATATATATTTATCAGATCCAAATTTGGATCTCGGTGGCTGTACAGCCACTCAAATACAGGTGCCACTGACTCTTCCTTTTCAGCTGGCAAGATCCCATGCTATTGGAGCGTGTTTCACACGTACTTATATGATGCCGTCATTAGCGTGGGCTGACCAATTTCACGGCAGTAAGAACACAGTTCTTCGAGATTTGAGAAACTGGCTGAGTAGTGGAGTCCCAGTCCCTTGAGATATGAGCAACCTCCCATCCCCTGATTCTGAAACCAATATTTCATACACGGAGAGTGAGAGAGCAAGCATTTCTTTCGGTCAGCTGCTGCAGTGAAGCATAGCACAGGAACTGCTTTTCCAGGTAAAACGAGAATGTTTTTCCCACTTAAAATGCAGCATTGAAAATCTATAGAAGAGAAAAAAAAATGTTTCCCCTCTGGTAGGTCTTTCTACTGTGTGAGAAGCCCTTCTGCTTAAGCTTTCGTGTTGATCTTCTTCTTCTTTAACTTTTCCTTTTGTTCCAATGAGGTAGGGTCTTTACTATCTACTTTTTGAAGCTTGCTTTGACGTTTGGCCTTGATGGGTTTCCTTATCTCTGTCTAACGTTTTTGAAAGACAAGTTTGGGTATGAATGGTGTCTGTGAGTGATGGTACTTTTATTTGGTGACGTACTTTACCTTTAATATTCGATCTTAGAGTGGGTTTCTGATATGGGTTTTTTTTTTTCCACATCGTTTCTCTCTTAAAGTTCTGTACTTTTCGAAGCTTGATTTTGTTGTGGTTTTGGGGTTCTTTTCTGCGTGGTAAAGCTTGCAACCTACTGCATTTGTGCACTTGTTTTTCCTTGCGAATGCATTCTGGAGAATTTGACTTTTTAATTTTAAGTGCGGCACGAGGGTGGAATGGTGTCTCAAATGAGTCTTCGAGTCGTTTTTCGGCCGGGAGCTCCTTTTTGCTCTGGAATTTTCGCACATTTCTTCGTAAAATTGTGATGTAATCTTTGGCCCTTTGGGTTGTGTTTTCCTTGAAAAGTTTATGCCTCTTGCTCCTATGGCTGTAGATTTTTCATTCTACTACTTTTGTACGAGTTGCTCATCAAATTACAGGTTAATTTGTTTTTTTAATATTTTGTTTTTAATATTCTTTTTTCTTTCCATTTTTCTATTAGGGCACATTTCAATTTGTCGACAAAACGTACGTCATTAGTTAAGGTTTTCAATTTCTTATATTTACGTTGTGTACATGCGCGTGCATGCATGCCTAGTTTGTTTGCGTCCATGTGCATGTGTCTGTCTGTATGTTTGAAGCTTGAGCACGCTGGCTTCTTCTGGGCTCTGAACTGTTTGAATATTTGTGTGAGTGAGGTTGTGGTTGATTATGTGATTAAATCCCACGTTGAGTAACGGGGATAAGTGTAAGCAGTTGATATAGACCTAAATCCTCTGGCTTAAGCTTCTGGCTTAATAAGGTGGCCTCTCATATTGTAACATGCCCTCACAAAGAGACTCTTCATGATGTTAACTCACTAACTCACAAAAAGAAATCCTTCAAGAATAGTTTTGCAACTGTTGAATTGAAAACTTTTATTACATTATAATTCGAACAGTTTGTAAGAAAACCGTGTGGAATGACTTGGGAATTTTACTTATTTATCATTCCAAGTATTTGTAAGGAGCTCGAAATCTTAAGATCTCGTGCATTCAGATTCCGATGTCTCTTATCCTTGGGAGGTCTTCCTCCACTAGCAGGTTTTTTCGGAAAACTTCATTTATTCTGGTATGGATGGCAGGCAGGTCTATATTTCATTAATAATATGGTATTTGTAGTAATCATGCTGAGTTAATATTTGTTATTCAAAGACTTTCTCATATTGTTATGTGATTGAAAAATTCAAATGCAAATGGTAATTTCTGTTCCTTTGTTCGAATATATTTTTTCTAGGTTCGTATTTGGGTTGGGTATTAATGATTCTTGGTTTGCTTTCTAGATTCTGATAATTTTTCTCCAACTCTTTGATGCTGCCCTGTTTGTTGATCTAGAGTGAAGCATTTATTTTTATGCAGATTTGTGTTTCTTTCAACAAAAAATACTGCCGAGGGCTGGGAATTTCATTATTTTGCTCACTTGTGTTGATACAGATGGCAGATAAGGTACTAGTATTTTCTCAGAGCAGTCTTTGGGTGTAGAGCAGAGTTAAGACATCAAGTTCTTGTGAAGATGGGAACCTACTCCAATAGAAACACTATGATACCTGAAGCTACTGCAGGGGCATCTGTTCCACATTTTACCTGGTTTTATCCAGGAAGTTTTCTCTCTGCATCAAAAACCAGCTCAAATCCTTTTCAAGGAACCCAAACCAACCCTGAACCCGGTCTTCCTGTTGGTCCCATCCGAACAATTGCTGCTACAACTGAACCAATGAAGAATGTCAACTCAACTACTAAAACTTCTAAGGGTAGGAAACAGAAGAATTCTATGAAGGGTCCTAATCAAATTTCATCCAAGGCTTTCGGGCCAAAGCAAGCCAAGAAGACTCCCAAGAAGACAAAGGGACAAAGTATGCCTGAAGGAAAACGTGAAAAAAAGATGATGATTAATATTGATATGGACAAAGCAGGCTTTGATTCCTCTGAAGTGCCACCTCCATACTGTTCTTGTACAGGTGTTGCTAGATTATGCTACAAATGGGGTGCAGGTGGATGGCAATCCTCATGTTGCACCATTAACATATCTGAATATCCTCTGCCTATGAGCTCTACAAGGCCTGGGGCTCGCATGGCTGGGAGAAAGATGAGCAATGGAGCATATGGGAAACTTCTACTTAGACTTGCAGCTGAAGGTCGTGATCTTACTCGTCCAGTTGACTTGAAGGACCATTGGGCAAGACACGGTACCAACAAGTTTGTCATAATCAAGTAGATCTGGTTTGTTGCTGTATCTTAAAGATAATCACATTAAGTTGTATGTATATGTAGTTTCTAAGATCTTTCCTACTTCTAGAACTTATTTGGAACAAATTGCTGCTTTGAATGGAGGAGCGTTCTTATGACATCACTTTCTTGCTTTGCCATGACTGTTGTTGCTTCCCTTCCATTGTCTTGTTGGCTTGTATTTTCCACGAGATTGTTAATATTGTTTCAAATACAAAATCAGGTAATGAACATGTTTTTCCACTGATTACTTCCACCGTTGGCTTGTTTTCCAATTATTTAATTTTAATGTCTGAATTAACTTTTTTTTATATTTACTCACATATACATTGAAATTAGAAATGTTATTAGCTTAAGATGCTGTATATTCAATGAGCTAAGAAAATTCAACCATGTTTTTAATGAGATGGTGGAATTCTGGTGGGGATTGCATTTGGGAGTACACATCAATGTCATATTTATGAATTATGTGGACTTAAAGACCATTTATGAATTTCTTTTCATGCTTTTGCTGTGTTATCATTCAAGTATAATGTTCTGAGTCCGTGTAGGATATGTACAAGTGAGAACTGAACAACACTTTTCTCTCCTCAGTTTGTTGCTCAGGTTTCTTTGGAGGGGGAGAAAGGAAATGTCTAAAGACTTCAAGTCCTTTCTTCTCTAGTACACTTCCCTTCCCTCCTTATTTATGTTGATCAGGTTTCTTTGACAAAACAAAAAAGTAAAGGTATATACAGTTAAATCCTTTCTTCTGTAGTTCTCTGACTGTTGTTCTTTGTTCATTCTACATTCTATAGAGCCACTTTTATTTTGGATGCCTTCCACTGTTCAACATACAAAACTTCAAGGATCCCGTGTATTCAACTCTCTGGGGCATGAGTTTCGGCAAGTAACAAGTGGGTTGTTTGGCAGTTTCATCTTCAGTGATTTTTATGAGATTTCTTTTACATTTTTAGAAGGTTTTGTCGATATAGTCTGTATGTCGTACCATATTCACTAGGTTTGAGCTAGTAGGATGATTTTACCGTTAATCCTAGTTTCCTGTATTCCTCTTGCTCTGATCTATGTTATATAATAGAATGCCTTTGCTAAAAACATAGATTCCTATAAATGTATTTCTATTGGTTACAAAGATCCTTCAACTTCGGTAGAACATAGGAAATGGAATATCTGTTTAAACTTTTTGGGTTAAAGCTGGAAAAATAGTTGTTGATTATTCCTTGTTCGTGGTTTTAAACTCAAGCATTAAACCCCTGCCTCTGTGCCTCCTTTCAGGTTCTCGGTATTGTCAATTTTTGTGCTTAGCATGCAACCTTGTTTTACACACACACACAGATGGATAGGCAAACGCAAACATTGTTTTACATCTCATAGACCTGCACATCGATGCCGAGATTTATTTCTTTATTTTAAACTCTTACTATTTCAGATTCACACAAAATCTTAAACCAAGGATGAACTTAGTACTAAAAATGTTACATATAATAAACTGTGTTATTAACCCCAAAGGATTGGTCCAAGTGGTGAAGGCCTTGGTCTTGAGGTATCACTTCCTTCAAAATTCAAAGATCAACACCTTATTGGTTCAAATAATCCTTTAGGGCCATACCCCTAGTGAAAAGCCAGTGATTTAACTAATTCCGTGTATGGAAACTTTCTGGATGCAGTGCATGGAACAGGAGTTTACTCTGCAGGGGTGAATTTGAAGGTTAGGACCATGCCTTGGAGAGGTTCTCCCCCAACATAAAAAATAAAAATTAAAAAAAATAAATAAATTGTGTTATTGTCTGTTTTCAAGCAGCTTTGCTTGCAAAAAAAAGATTGTACGTAATAAAAGCCGTGCCAATGGTTTTGCAAGTCTAGGACATTCTGTTCTTTTTTACTAAAAATTTTTTTTATCCTTTGTTACCTTTGTTGATGTGGTGCCGTTCAAGTGGTTTCATGCGTCAATCATTTAAATAAACAGTTATTTAAAATGTGTAACTAAAGATGATAAAATTAGAGTGAAGAGTAGCTTTGTTGTCCAAGAATATACAGTTTTTTAGTCTGCTAAAATTCCATCTGCCTTGCCTGGCCAAACCCTCACATGATCTGCATTCCTTGCCCAATGCCATTTCAAACCTCTTGGACCGTCCAAGAAACTTAAAGACAGTACTAGCTTTTTGTTATATTTTTGTGCATGAAAACAAAAGTGAAGACAACCATGAGGTCAACAGGAAAAAGAAGAGGTCGTCTACAGATTAGCCACTGTAGCGGTGTACACCAAAACACACCCTACGTGGCATTTTTTTTTTTCAATTAATCAAAACGTGCGTTTTGATTCAAATCAAAACACGTTTTCTCATTGTAGCGGACTAAACTCGGTTTCAAAATTGTCCCGCGAAACCCATCCCGTCGACGGAACCCGTTTGTGCAATCACCGCCCAGAGCCTGCCGGCGATGCCATGTCTCCCATCAGCGCGACCGAGGGCACGCTCCTCCGTCTGGTCAGTCTCGCCTATCCCCGCAAGGCCTCCGTCCGGTGAAAAGCATATCCGAAACCTGCGAAAGCCACACCCACCCGCTTTCCATCCAAGAACCGGCCGTCGCGTAGCTCTTCCCAGCGCCGCCTGGAGACGGCATGTTTATGTTTAGTGGGTGAAGCACTTGTTTCCGTTCAGGCAAACCATTGAACGAGAATCAGCCTATCAGCCATCTGAAAATTTTATACGATTTCTCTTTATTCCTTTTCTAGGCAGAGATGTATGTGAAAGAAGGGAAGAAAAATCACTTCTGAGGGTAAAAAAGAATATAAAGAAACAAAAAAAAATGGGCCAGCAATCTTTTCCATGTACCACTATTGTCATTATGCTGACAGAAAGTAATTCTTCAATATGAAGTGAATCTATTCTTTCTTCTTTAAATAATGCCATTTTGTGACAATCTTGGGTTACTGGGTCAATAAACTGTAAAATACTCTTCAGGGCGCAATTATTGCAAGCCTGTGAATTTGGTTGGCCATCAATTCAGTGTAAAGTCTCGTTTAGAGGACACCCTCTTTCCATTAGTTCGTGAGAGAGAGATTCAAAGATCTTAACTTTGATCAAAGATTTTTCCTATTAGTTTGATATTTATGTGTGATTCCTTCACCCATCTCGATCGTTGTTTCTCTTAGTGTTCATTATATGGCTAAGTATCATCGGACACTTCCAGAAAATATGTAAGTTCAGAAGGTCTAGTGAATGATTGAGAGAGATCAGCTATCCGCACGCACGCCTCTCCAAAGGAACAAAATTAAGCAAACAACTGCATATTTCATTTGCTTCAGTGTTCCCAGTAGATAGCACTTCATCATATTTCAACCTGACATTATAAATTCATATTCATTCAAAACCATCGCCGATGCTTCAACCAGACGAAGCAGATGTAGGGGTACTCAGTACAATGAGGAAACCGACTTGGACCCAAGTGGCCGTGAACGTATGAGTGAAGGAATGCTGTTTTATATGCCGGAAGAAATCATACAACATTATTTCTGATAATACAAAGTAGGTGATGTTGACCGTTTCTCACGGGAGACCGTTCGTAGGAACGGGTCTCCAGCTTCCCTTCATCTTAGGAACTCTTGAAGTGGTCCACATCTAATTCTTCATCACGTTTGTAGAACGTTGGAACTACCCATGATAAATGGAACACGTGGGACACGTAGCCAATAAAGCTTGATGGAAGCTTTGGCTATAAATAGTGCGGTTTGGTCCCCAAACTCACTCAACTCAATCCCTTCAGTCTTACACCATCTAAATAGAGTGAGTAAAGCTTGGAAGTGCCAAAACCGAGAGAGAGAAACAGTGAAAAACAGTGAACAAGCTTCAATGGCTGGAGGTACCATTTATTGTTTATCTTCAGTTTTGATTCGTTTTAAGTGTTTAATTCCGCATTATAGAATCATTTAGAGCTTACATTTGGTATCAGAGCCAGGTTTTATCTCTGTCTTGAAGCTTGTATAATCTACTCTGTTTTTGGCCGTGAGTTTTTGAAGAAATTGTTTTTTATTTTTGGGTTGTTTTTGATTCAAAACAACATCAAAAATCATATTCAAAACACTTGTTTTATGTTTTTTGAGAAGAAAATATTTGATTTTGGCGTCAAAAATGTGTTTTTCGAAATTCATTTTTCAGAGTTACTGTTTATTTATGAGGTTGAAGACGATGAAAAACGACAAGTAGCTTTGTATTTGAACAAAAACGACATGTAGTTTAGTGGGCGCTGCTGGTGGTTTTCTCTATAGCTAAACGACATGTAGTTTAGTGGGGATATCTAAACGACACGTCGTTTATTAGCAGCTTTGAATCCGTGAAAGAAAAACGACAAGTAGTTTAGTCAGTAAAAAAAAACAGAGAGTATTATTTATTTTAATTGTGTGCAATTAAGATGATTGTTGTGCAAAATTAATAATTATAATTAAAAGCATGAAATTAAATGTTACGCATAATATTACAATTTTTAATTATGCAATATTGTTTATGCTTAAATAATAAGAATATTATGTGATTATGCAATATTGTTTATGCTTAAATCATGAGAATATTATGTGATTATGCAATATTGTTTATGCTTAAATCATGAGAATATTATGTACATAATAATAACATGTTGATTTTAGTTAAAATTATGCAATTTATGACTATTCTCATATTTAGTTAATCCTTATGCATTAGAGCTATAATGTCTAGTGATCAATATAATTTTTGCTTAATTAAAGAATAGCCATAGCATCTTTAGTTAAATAAAAATCATATATTATGATTTACTAGGATCACATAAATAATATTTAGACATTAATTGTAATTAATCATACTTAGTATAATAAATTTTATCCCACAGGAATTTTTATTATATGATTAATTAGGATAAAATATCAATTTGTTCATAACTTACCCACAGGAATTATGAATTAATAGTTTGATAGTTTTATCATAAAGTTTAATATTGATAGAATATATATCAAATTATAATCATTAATGGACTATATGCTGTGGAAGTATGAATGTGTACATCTAAGGAGGTTCTGTCTAGGAGACTGGATTTTAAGCGGGACCATTGTGACCCCTCCAATCTTTCCTGGGAATCTTGAAGTTCTGTCTAGGAAAGAAAAATCTTTCCTGGGAACTTACTTAGTAGTATTATATTTCTTTCTGCAGTAAAATAGGCCTTACACATGATTATTGAGTACATAATTTGATAAATTCTATTATAAAGTATAATTGAATCTGCTTGAATTAAAAATTTAGCTCACAAGCAATTTTTATGTCATTAGATTCAATTTTTTTTTTTTTAAGTATGATTTACATTGGTAAACCATGAAATTTTATTTAGGCCTCAGTATTAACATAAGCATGTAATATATAATTTTTGCAGTTGTACAACCTGCAAGTCTCTCTGATATTCGTTATGATATCCCTGAACTTAAGGGAGATAACTATAAGGTCTGGAAGGAGAGAATTCTTCTTCATTTAGGGTGGATGGACATAGATTATGCTATTAGGAAAGACGAACCACCAGCACTCACTGATACCAGCACTGCAGCAGACATCACGCTTTATGAACAATGGGAGCGATCTAATCGCCTCAGCATGATGTTCATTAAGACAAGAATTTCTGCTGGTATTCGTGGTTCTGTTGATCAACATGAAAATGTCCGAGACTTGTTGAAAGCCATTGATGACCAATTTGTCACTTCAGACAAGGCATTAGCAAGCATCCTAATTATGAAGTTCTCATCCCTAAGGCTCACTAATGTGAAAGGTGTGCGTGAGCACATCATGCACATAAGGGACATTGTGGCTCAATTGAAGAAACTCGAGGTTGAAATGTCAGAATCCTTTCTGGTGCACTACATCCTGAACACCCTTCCGCACCAATATGCACCCTTCAAAATCAATTACAACACACATAAAGATAACTGGTCAATCAATGAACTAATGACCATGTGTGTTCAAGAGGAAGGGAGATTGGTGATGGAACAAGGAGAAAGTGTAATGCTGGCAATGCATGGAAAGGGAAAATCTCAAGCCAACAAGAAAGGGAAAGGTAAAATACCTATCCAACCTGGTGCTGGAATCAAGAAAGATTCTAAGTGTTTCTTCTGTAAAAAGAAGGGACACATGAAGAAGGAATGCGCCAAATTTCAGAAATGGTTTGTGAACAAAGGTAATCCAACCTCATTTGTTTGTTATGAATCTAATATGATTAATGTCAATATTAACACATGGTGGATTGACTCTGGATCAACAATCCATATTTCGAATTCCTTGCAGGGTTTGCAAAACCTAAGGAAGCCAGTGGGAAGTGAGCAAAGCATCTTATCAGGAAACAAGATGGGCTCGCATGTGGAAGCTATCGGAACTTGCTATTTAATTTTGAGTAGTGGATTTGTTTTGAAGTTAGAAAAGACCTTTTATGTTCCAAGTTTTTCAAGAAATATTATTTCAGTTTCAAGGCTTGTTATTTTTGAATATTCCTTTAATTTTTCAAATTCAACCTTTAGTTTATTTTATAAATCTGATTGTGTTGGAAATGGAACATTGTCTAATGGTCTTTACTACATTCATTTACAAAACAGTACCACTTATGATTCAATGCATGTTCACACTGACACTAAAAGATGTGTTATAAACGAGAATTCCTCAAAATTGTGGCACCGGAGATTAGGTCATATCTCCATAGAAAGAGTTAAAAGATTAGTAAATGAAGGAGTACTAAATACTCTGGATTTTACTGATTTTGAGACTTGTGTGGACTGTATAAAGGGAAAGCAGACCAATAAGTCAAAGAAAAGTGCCAATAGGAGTTCGGACATATTAGAAATCATACATACTGATATATGTAGCCCAGACATGGACTCGCATGGTCAGAAATATTTCATCTCTTTTATAGCTGATTACTCACGATATATGTATCTTTACATGCTTTATAATAAGAATGAAGCATTAGACGCCTTTAAGATCTTTAAGGTCGAAGTAGAGAAACAATGCGGTAAGCAAATTAAGATCGTGAGATCAGATAGAGGTGGAGAATATTATGGTAGATACACAGAGGATGGACAAGCACCTGGGCCATTTGCAAAGTTTCTTCAAGAGCATGGGATTGTTGCCCAATACATCATGCCTGGTTCACCGGACCAAAATGGTGTAGCAGAAAGAAGAAACCGAACATTGTTGGATATGGTGCGGAGTATGCTTAGCAGCTCCAATCTTCATAAATCCTTGTGGGCTGAAGCACTTAAGACGGCAGTGTATATATTAAACCGAGTTCCAACCAAGGCCGTTTCTAAAACGCCATTTGAATTATGGAAAGGTTGGAAACCAAGTTTGCGACATATGCGCGTTTGGGGATGTCCGTCTGAAGTGAGAATTTATAATCCACAAGAGAAGAAACTAGACCCAAGGACCATTAGTGGGTATTTCATTGGATATGCTGAAAGGTCTAAAGGTTACAGATTTTATTGTCCATCTCACAGCACTAAGATTGTGGAATCAAGAAATGCAAAATTTCTTGAAAATGACTTGATCAGTGGGAGGGATCAAACCAGGAACATAGTTTCTGAGAATGATCATTTAGAATCTCAACCTTCTACCTCAAGTGATAGATTGGTTATTGTTCACAGCACCCCTCAAGTACGAACTGGTGTTGAACAACCAATCGTTGAAGTTCCACAAGCTGCTGACAACATTCCAGTAGATCAAGTGGTTCAAGAGTTGCCAAGAACTTTTGAACAAGAAGTTGAACCACATACTTCTCAAGAATATGATGGTACAACATTAAGAAGATCTATTAGGCCCAGGAGATCAGCAATTCCTGATGATTATGTTGTATATCTACAAGAGCCTGACTACAACACTGGAGTCAAAAATGATCCCGAGTCATATTTACAAGCCATGAGTTGCAAAGAATCAGAATTATGGTACAATGCCATGAAGGAAGAGATGAATTCTATGAAGAGTAACGCAGTCTGGGATCTTGTTGAGTTGCCTAATTGGGTAAAAACCATTGGATGTAAATGGGTTTTTAAGACAAAGAAAGACTCATTGGGCAACATTGAGAGATACAAGGCAAGATTAGTTGCTAAGGGATTCACTCAGAAATAAGGAATTGATTACACAGAGACTTTCTCTCCTGTATCTAAGAAAGATTCCTTGCGCGTTATTTTGGCATTAGTAGCCCATTTTGACTTAGAGTTGCAACAAATGGATGTGAAAACAGCATTTCTCAATGGAGATCTAGAGGAGGAGGTTTATATGAAACAACCTGAAGGATTCCCCTCTAGTGATGGTGAGCAATTGCTTTGCAAACTTAAGAAGTCCATATACGGTTTAAAACAGGCATCCTGCCAATGGTATTTGAAATTCCATAATGTAATTTCTTCATTCGGTTTTGTAGAAAACATTATGGATCAATGTATATACCAGAAGGTCAGTGGGAGTAAAATCTGTTTTCTTGTTTTATATGTGGATGACATTTTACTAGCAACCAATAACAAAGGTATGCTATATGAGGTGAAACAATTTCTCTCTAAAAATTTCGATATGAAGGATATGGGTGAGGCATCTTATGTCATTGGCATTAAGATCTATAGAGACAGATTTCAAGGTATCTTGGGTTTGTCTCAGGAAACCTTCATTAATAAAGTTTTAGAGAGATTTCGAATGCAAGATTGTTCACCAAGTGTAGCACCCATTGTGAAGGGTGATAGGTTCAATTTGAACCAATGTCCAAAGAACGACCTTGAAAGAGAACAAATGAAGAACATTCCATATGCTTCTGCTGTCGGAAGCCTAATGTATGTTCAGGTCTGTACAAGACCTGACATTGCATTTGCTGTAGGAATGTTGGGACGATATCAGAGTAATCCAGGTTTAGACCACTGGAGAGCTGCAAAGAAAGTAATGAGGTACCTTCAAGGAACCAAAGACTACATGCTTATGTATAGACGGACCGACAATCTGGAAGTAATTGGCTACTCAGATTCTGACTTTGCTGGCTGTGTTGATTCACGCAAATCAACATCAGGATACATTTTTTTGATGGCCGGTGGAGCTGTATCATGGAGGAGTGCCAAGCAGACCTTGATTACCACTTCCACTATGGAAGCTGAGTTCGTCTCCTGTTTTGAGGCTACTTCACATGGTGTATGGCTTAAGAGTTTTATCTCTGGACTTAGAGTTATGGACTCTATCACTAAGCCATTGAGAATATATTGCGACAATTTAGCTGCTGTTTTTATGGCCAAGAACAACAATACTGGGAGTCGAAGTAAACACATCGACATTAAGTATTTAGCCATAAGGGAACGTGTTAAAGAAAGGAAAGTGGTCATTGAGCACGTAAGCACTGAGTTAATGATAGCTGATCCTTTAACTAAGGGCATGCCACCGTTGAAATTCAAGGATCATGTAGTGAATATGGGACTTGGTTCCATTATGTGATTTTTCATTTTATGAACAATATTATTTTAATGAAAATCTTAAGTATGCTGATGTTTTTCGTTCCTTGAAGGTACCTCATTACTTTCTTTGCAGCTCTCCAGTGGTCTAAACCTGGATTACTCTGATATCGTCCCAACATTCCTACAGCAAATGCAATGTCAGGTCTTGTACAGACCTGAACATACATTAGGCTTCCGACAGCAGAAGCATATGGAATGTTCTTCATTTGTTCTCTTTCAAGGTCGTTCTTTGGACATTGGTTCAAATTGAACCTATCACCCTTCACAATGGGTGCTACACTTGGTGAACAATCTTGCATTCGAAATCTCTCTAAAACTTTATTAATGAAGGTTTCCTGAGACAAACCCAAGAAACCTTGAAATCTGTCTCTATAGATCTTAATGCCAATGACATAAGATCTAGAAATGTATATCCTTCAGGTGAACATTCAAAGTTAGATACTCAAGCATGCCCAAATTTTGGGTCAAGAAATGTACAAAGGCAGTCCCCATGGCTCAGAAACACCTTACCCACCCTCCTCCACAACACTCCCCCTCCCGGCGAGGCTGCCAAAGAAACAACTCCTTACCTCCCTCTATAAAATTCTAAATGAATAAATCACAGCGGGGGGGCGGGATGGGGCGGGCGGGATGTGGGGTTCGGGGGTTTGAATCTGAGAGGGAAGAGGTTTGTTTCCGTGGGGGAGAGAAGTGGAATTTCACCAAGTGTCTACGTGCGGTGTGTTCTGGCTGTTTTGGAATAGTGGCTGATCTGAAGATTTATTCGAAAAAGAAAACAGAGAGTGGTTTTAATGGTGATGCATTACGGTGTGAGAAATTCGTGGGAAAACAATACCAGAAAAGGGTACCCAATCTTCTATTAACTTCTTAACATAACTTCATGTCTGTCTTCACTTCTCTATATTACACAGCTCCACAGCGTTACAATAAGTACGTACAGAGTGTTGTCTCTCCCATCAATAATAGGCTAACACTAAACGGAAACATGGCTAAGAAGGAATTGGGAAATCTGAAAAAAAAAAAAAAAAAAAAAAAACGAAAAAAAAGAAAGTGGAAGATGATTTTAGAGGCTTGCTTGCTGCATTGTCCAATACACAAGGCAAGTGTTTAGGCTTTTGTTGCTTCTACGGGAGTTTTGGTCTTGCTGGCTATTATCTGCTCGTAAATGTCTCTTATTTTCAACCCGACAATGGTTTGGAAAAGACCTGTTCCGTTGTTACTGCCTGGGAAATCCGAAAGCTTCAACATTTGTTGGGTGACTTCTCCATAGAACTTGGTAGAGATGCTGCTTAGATGGCTTTCCACGTAAATTAGCTCATCTAATCTGTCAAATTGGCCATCCATTTCCAGCACTGACACCTAGAAAGAGCACACATTACTGTTAATTAAGTCATTGGCAATATTCTGCAGCATCCATGCATCACAACCAGTTTTATATGATTCTGTTGGTTGATGTGCTTTCTGAGTTTTAGCAAATACAATCACTTCATCGAGATCATTAGAGAATCAGCCTGTAATTAACTGAGTTTTGACAATGATTTGTGCAAGAAATTAATTAATGAGAAGTGCTAGATTTATAAAGAAAATTATGAATAGAAAGCTTGCAACTGACGTGGTTTGATTAAAATCTGATGTATTATATCAAGTCCAGTCAGTTTTACAGCATTCTTATTGTAATTCTCTTTATGAGCTAAACATTTCACTCAAGAGATGGGTACCTCGTGGCCGAAATAAGAGTCGGGGCCATAGGAAAACTTGATGCCAGGGTAGGAGCAAGTAAGCTTTCTTCCGCATGGAATCCATGAGATGGAAGAACCTTCATCGAACAGGTAAACTGGGCTGAAAAAGTCCACCCCTTCCTTCATTATCAACTTAACTCTCAAAATCTTCCCCTCGTTGTCGTCCGGGATAAGTTGGGTAGGCAGCACTTCAATCACTGCATCTGCATATTGCTTTTGAGGGTCTGCGCACACACCCACCAGGCACAAACACAAACATTGAGTTTCCTTTTTTTGAGGAATAGCAAGGCAAAGCACAGTTTTGAGCTAAAAAATGTGCACAAGCTAAAAAAGATTACCGATATATGCGTCAAAATCAGGCTTTCTGGCTTCGATACTAGCTTTGATGCTTTCGAGACTGTGTCCTCTCTCTGCCATGTCCCTCTGAAATTTACATAACATGGTCGTTCGGTTCAAAGAAATCAATTGAAAAGAAACTTTGATACAGATATAGACTTTCAGAGAGTGGTTACCTGAATTTTCCATGCAAACTTAACCTCATTACTGATGTCCAAGTAGATACTGAAATCCAAGAGGTCCCTTACTCGCGCATCATACCTAAATGTGGGCAAAGATAACTGAATTATTGATCTGAGGACGTGCATGGACATAATTATCAGAGAACTACTGCTTTCTTCTCATATGTTTCGTTGTTTATTTGTCAAATGTACAACGTAAACGAATACAAAACAACAACATTCATAGGCTTTGACACATACAAACTCTGATTACTTAAGAGTGGCCAGTTCACTAACTGTTTAGCCCAAACACATAAATGGGATTAATTATTGGAGTTCATGTAAGTTTTTGTTTATGCCCTGCCTGCCCCCCGCTCGGCAGTTGCCAGGATAAGAACAGAAACATTTTTAAATTCTAATAATACCATAATGTTCTCCTTTAAAAAAGTAAAGGAAAAAACAACTTAAAAATTAACCCACATTCTCGTAAATTCCAAGAAAACGACCAAAACGGTTACAGGAATCTTCTTTTTCTAAACTATGCAAGAATAATTCCAGGATTTGATGAACAACATGTTTGTGTATGTGTGTGAGAGAGAGAGAGGGAGGGAGAAATTTCATACTTACATGGGGTGCAAACCTTCAATGACTAGGATCTTGGGAGGCTTGATGAGCTCGGGAGGATCCAAGAGACCAGAAACATGATTGTAAATGGGTTTGTCAACAGCAATCCCATCCTTTAGTGCCTTAACCTGCTCATACATAAGATCAAAGTTATTGGCTCTTGGGTCAAGTGCAGTGACTCCCTTCTGTTTCCTTCCAGTTCTATCCAGAGAGTGATAATCATCCAAGCATATCACAGTTGTGGTGTCACTAATGAGGGTGTTGGAGTCAGGGTTGCCGCCCTTGGGTGGCTCTGCTGCACCTCCAAACACATTGGTCAGCCTCCTCATGAAGGTGCTCTTCCCACAACCCGAGTCTGCTGCCAGACCAATCACTACTGTCTGCGAGTTACCAACCGAGCATGTTATCACATACGGGCTACTGGTGCTGCCTGATCTCTTGCTGGTTTTCCTTCCACTAGTGGTGTAGAAAACTACCTGTTTTTGGTGAAATCCCAAGTGGGTTTTTGATGGCGTGGAGATTGAACATGTGGAATGGAGGGACTGAGTTGTGTAGACTGCACAAATTGCCATTCCTTTCCCTCTGCTCAAGAATTAACAGAGACTCTCTCTGAGAGTGGAAGAGATGGTTGAATTGGCTTTTGGAAATTCTTAGTTAGTTTTGGGAATATAGATGGAATGGGTTTGGATTCTTGTATTCCTTCTGATTTTATATGAAAGCTTTGGAACACGAGTAAGAGAAAAAGGTAGAGGTTGATGGGAGAAGAAGGCAGTCTGGAAGGGAAGGAAAACGTTGGATTGGAGATGGGAGGCTGATATGTCTTTTTGTTTACAGGTTTATGTGACTACCCCTGGTTTTGGACAAATTTGGAGGTAATTTTCAGGTGGCGTGAGGGGAGACATGGGTGGCCTACACCAATGGGAAATGGGTAAAATAGTCCAATTTTATTTTTCTTTGCCCAGCAAAACAAAAGTCATGGCTGATATATTTCTTTAAGTTGCAGATTGCTCGATGATATTTGAGATAAAAACTGGCATGAAGAAGCTTGGTGGTGATTAATTGTACTTTGGATGTTTGAAATGCCGCGTGGCAACAAGAGAGTGGCTGGTTGAAGATGAGGGGTGGAGGGTGTGGAAAGGAGGAGGAGGAGAGATATGGGGCCTATAATCATACATTTCAATTTGGGACTCTTCTTCTATGAGAGTGTCTTTGTGTGGCTAGGATGTGGTCCTCACAACATGACCCACAAACTGTAAGATTAGAAATTAAAATATATATATAGAGATAAATAAAAAATAATAATAATAATAATAATAACCTTGCCTATAGAATTCTTTTTCGAATTATCATGAAAGCCTTCAACATCAACTATAATAAAAAAAATTATCGGTATGTAATTTATTTTAATTTTTTCTCATAATAATGACATAATCTTTATAAATAAATCAATGTACTCTGTGTGGAAGTTGGGTTTTAGAATAGAGTTTGGATGCAGTTGTATTTTAGGTATTTGGTTTTAGAGCAGCATTGCAGTTGCTGTGGGTGAGCCAGTTCCATCCATTTGCATTAGAAAAAACATTGGCACGAGGTGTGAGACTCCTCCTTTGACTTCCCACGTAGACGGGGCTGGTCCATTTTCTCTGACCTCTTTTGGAGCGAATATTTTTGGTACCATACCATTTAAGATTTCAAGTAATAAAAATCTAGTTATTAACATAATTATATATTAATTAGTAAGGCAATACCATTTTCTCTGACCTCTTTATTCATAATTATATATTATTAGCATAATTATAATATATGTACTAATATAATGTAATTAGTTACAAAATAAATTTTATTAAAAACAGCGCTAATTTAAATTTTGAATATGAAATAATGAACATTTATACATAAATCTATACACGACTTTATTTATACGTAACAAAACTCTCACGCCTCAACTTTGATTAGATATAATTTTACATGTTTTTTAAAATAAAATATTAAGATATATTATTAAAAAGTAATTTTTTTATATATTTAAATTTTTATTTTTAATAAAAATAAATTAATTAATGAAACTCGTTCATTTTAAGACTGAACGAATCATTTTCCTTATGTAATTAGATTCTATAATCATTTGCATGTTCAATTAAATTGATGAATGTTACGATGAGTATATTTCTCAAATTTCAACTACTATTATTTTTCTCTCGTGAGGTTGTGTTTGAGCAGTGAAGTGATTTTAAATATTTTGTGAATGATAATAAAATATTAATAAAATATTAAATAATAATAAAAAATAGATAATAAATAATAAATAAAAATAAAATATTCTCCAAATACTCTAATATAGAAATGGAGCCCAACTCTAGCAAGATGGAGGTACAGATCAGCGCACTTTACCTTGCATATATTAATGTACAATTATACTTGTAACTAGATTTTTTCTTATCATAATCTAACAAAGTATTAACATGTTTCGGGCATTATTGGCCTAAGTCTAATTTTTATTTATTTTTAATTAGATGTGCAATCTTCAAATGTATAAATTCCATGCAAGGTTTTTTTTTTATAAAAAAGTAGAATTTATGATAAAAGAATTTTATTTATTTATTTTTTTATGGAGCCCACATTTTTATAAAATATTTATACAAAATTTATACATTTAGAAGTTGAATCCAGGAGGATTACGACATTCCTCTCTCGTAATTAACCTATTAATAGAATCTTTATCCCGACAAAACTACCTGGTTTCTTGTTAAGAAGATAACCAGACACCGCCGATGGTATATAACTAGTCAGACATTAATATAATCTTTGTGGGAGGTTTCAAATGCCAGCCCACCTTTCTCCAGTGTTTCATGTTGTCACTTTTTGTATTTTGTATATATTTTTTTTAGAGTATTTACTATAAACTATTTCTGGTGGGACCTATGCATCATAAAGGCCTGTTTTTTTTTTTTTTGGTTTCCTTTCATTGAGTTAACTTGTTTTGAGAGAGTAAAATTGATGTTTCGAGTGCTATAGACATGTAATATTTCATTTTTAAATGTATAGTTTGATCATGCGTGACGCATTGTCTCGATTCGGTCCAACGTTTTAAATTTTGTTTCAGTGATTATCTCAATTTAAGCACTAAAATGAAATATTTTGATACATTAATATTTTAATGTACCATTTTGAGATTAATATATATATATATATATATATAAATGATAATTAATAAAATAAATGCAAGTATATTTAAGTGTGTATCATATATATATATATATTTATATGTGTCTATATATATATATAAAGTGGAGATTTATAAAAGAGAAACAAATATACGTTGAAAACATACAAAAAAAAGAGATAGAGATAATGATGTCAAATGATGATATTAAAAAAATACAAATTTGAGTTGACAACAAAAAAAAAAAAAAAAAAAAAAGCAAAAAAATATTAAGAATAATGTGATTTAAAAAAGAGAGAATGAGGGGAGATATTAAAAGTTACAAACAAAATTAAAATTATATAAATGACTCTTAGATTTTAAAATTATACGAAGGGCTATCTAGATTTAAGATTTATAAAAAATGTTATCTAAACTTTAAAAAAAAATTATAAATTTGTTATGAAAATAATCTGAATGACATAAAATTTAAACAAAACAAAATAAAAATATATAGTATACTGGATACTATACCGAAACGAATCGATTGGGCAAGTGGTCATGATATTCTAGATTAATAAACATTATTTAAGTTCATAAAATTCTAAGTAAAGCTTAAAATGGTATTGGAAATAATGTGTCGTTTTAATAATGAATTTAAATGAGGTAAAAATTAAAAGTTATATAAAATATTATTATAATATTATTTTTTTATAATTTAAAAAAGTTGAATTATTTATTATATTTTATATAAAACTTAAATAAAAATATAATAATAAAATGAGATATATTTTTCTTTTATTTGGTGTCTAAGGGCACGAAAGCACCGATAAAACGAGAGAAAAGGAAATGGTAAAGGAAAGGGATTGAAGGATTGTTGATACAGGGTCAAATGGTCAATGATCTTTCAACACGATTAAATGTTGTCACCTTATTAATTTCGTGAAAAATATCCAAAAATTGAATCTATCTCCTCTTATTGCATTTAAATGGAAGAATTTACACCTTCGTTCTTACCTCTTTCCTCCAAATTTAACTGCGCCAACTGGAAAAGGAATTTTATTAGTAACCAAACCCACCACCATCCGTCGGTTGAGGGGTCATATCTTCTACCCTTTGGTTTGTAAAATTACGACAAACCCAATTTACCATTTTATTTTATTTTATTTTTTTAATGCAATTTACCTCTTGGCTTCTCAACAAAATTCTTTCCTTATGGAGAGGGAGAGGTTGTTATGACAGCTATAGAAAATGTGGATTCTCTCCACCAGTATTGTGAATATCGGAGAGTTAACAAAATGACTAATAATATTTATTATTTCAATTATCATCATCATCTTATTATTTTATGATGTGATATTAGATGATTAGATATTGTTTATTATATTTTATTTATGAACCTATCATCTAATGTCATATTATGAGACAATGAGAGGATGATAAGAAAATAAATGATGAATATATTTTTTCTAAAAGAATTCATCAACCACAATATTGATATGCATACTTAATGACACAATGGACAACTATCAATATCACTTTTGATTGTATACTCCTAAATAATATTCCTAATACTCTGTTTGGTTACATAAATGAGATGAGATGTTTTGAATAGTAATAAATAAAATATTATTATAATATTAATTTTTAATATTAATTTTGTATTGATATTTGAAAAAGTTAAATTATTTATTATATTTTGTATGAGAATTTGAAAAAATTGTAATAATGAGTTGAGATGAGATTTTTGGTTTTGGTTAACCAAACAAGGCAATTTTGTACATTGATAGTACAATAGATCCACCTTGAAACAATATATATTAACTTTTAACTTAGACCACGTTTAGATTTTAAGATGAGTTGAGTTGAACTGTAAATAATAATTTTTTGTGGATTCCATTAAGGTGTATTTTACTTTTTTAGATTGAAATATGTGTTAACTTTTTAAATTGATATGTATGAAATAAATTTAGATAAATTTAAATTAAAAAAAAATTTAAAAATAGTAAATTTTATCATTAATGAATTTGAAATGAATTTAAAACAACCAACCTAAAGCATGCTTGATTAGAAAACTGATAATGTTATATACAATTGTTGGATGTATAAATCTCGTACAGTTGTATTGAAAAAGAATAAAATTTATTATTACAAAATTATTATTTTTATTTAAATCTCGGTATTTGATCGAGTGCGCTCATACGGCTGGTTACTTATTTCAAAATTCACCGCCAAAACGAGAAAGGGTAGCCAGTGTAAATATTTTGACATCTCGGTGCATATGTTTAAAACCAAACTTCCATTACAAGAAAATTTTCTAAAACTAATCCCGCTTAGTAAACAAGCTGAATTTAAAAGTGACAAGCACTCGCACGCTCTTCGATTGATTCTCTGTCTCCTCCTCAGAAGCGAGAATTTGGCACTCTATTCGGAGCTTTTCTCTGCAAAATTTTAGTGATCTGAAAAGTGGGAGTGACAGAGAGAGAGGGGGAGAGTGACACCATGACTCGGTACCACCACGACCCCAATCCATTTGACGAGGAGGAGGTCAATCCCTTCTCGGTATCTCTCTGTCTGTATCTCCTTTCTTTTTGGTTTCGTTTCAGTTTTTGCCTCTTGAATCACCCTCATTTTTATCTCTTAATGACATTTTTTTAAAATCTTCATTCTTTGTTTGCCTGTGTGTGATTGGGCTGGTATTCGGTTTTTTATATGTTTTGGGGTAGTTTGGGTTGTTTGTTTTGATGGCGGTGGGCGGGAGCGGGAGCTTTGATCTGGATCTGGAAGTCCCGGTTTTTGCTCCGTTTGGCTAAAATGCAATGTTTTGCCTTTTGGATTGGATTGGCAAGAGAGATTCCCACCTTGAATTATCCATATATTAGCCAAAATAATAATAAAATATTATTAATTTAATATATATATTTTTTCTAATTTTTTTTTTCATATTTTGCCAACCCTTCTTATAATGATATCCATAAAAAATTAAAATTGAACTGAAACTTACGATCAAAAGACATGATATCATCTGCTCATCTACCAAGCAATGTACATGAATAGAGAGAAAAGAGAAAGGAAAAATGAAGTTCATTTATAAAGAGAAAAAATCTGAGAACATCATGCACCTCTCATTCAGATCTTAACAAATGATATAACAAGTCATAACAAATGCTGCTCGAAATATAGATCTTATAACAACTCATTCAGATCTGAATGTTTTGATAATTATTAACAAATGCTGCTCAAAATACATGCCATAAATTCTACTACAACCAGCAACCAACAAGGCAAAAATTATGTCAGTCAATTACAACAATAGATGCTCCCTCAAAAATCTCAAGTCCATCATGTCCGGAAATATGAAGGTCCAGCAATGCCACCAGCCATCATCAAGTCCAGTACAATAGAAAACAAGAGGACCCACAAGCAAGTAAAAAAATAAAGCTTCACAAAACATTCTCTGCCCTTCACAAAACAACACAATAAAGCTAAACAAACCAACTAGGCCATGAGAAGTTCATATCTCTTACGAATACTAGCAGTCAACATGACTGAAAGAGAAACTTAGACATCCCTATAATTGCTGGAGTCAAATCAGTTTGTAATGCAACAAATTACTTAAGGAGATGATAAAAATCTAGAGCATGTAACTGATTTTAACCAGACCATGCTTGAAAACAATGCAAGTTCGTCAGCTTGAGATGGACATCGGATAGTGGCATTCCAAAACTAGATGGTCACAGTTTCCCCTCCCTTCTACACAGGACACCAATTTACTAGGAGCAACCTCAGACATCTTTCCAAGGCAGCCATCCAAACAGAGAAAAGAGACTTCGGGGACAAACCAAATATGTTTCAGATGAAAAGCATCACTATGACTTGCAGAGCAAAATAAATACTTGACTCCAATATCTCAATCCATTACAAACTCCAAAAAAGCACATCCTCCCAATTGAAGGCGGATAACTTAATGCTATTCAATTGAAGTCATAGGCTATACCATTCAAGAATACAAATGAAACTTGTGCTTGCAACTGGTAACCTGTGTAAAGACCAAAAATAGGTGTATTAAATCAACATATGAATACTAACTCAAGAGAAGAAAGATACAGAATTGCCTAAAATTAGGTGTCAAATGGGCTCAGACTTGTTGGTCTCCTCCTCCTGAACCTAAAAAATCACATCCCTAAAATTACTTACGTGATCATTCATACATTGTCACAACTAGAACCAAATAATTAAACTATTATATATTTTCAAGTAACAAATTGAAAGCAAAGACCAGATGTTCGATAAGGGTTGAATTAAGAGTTTCCTCCACTTAAAGAAGTCTCTTGCACTTATATATTGCGTTCTACGTTTTTTGAGGAAGCACCAGACAAACATCACGAAACTTCACTATTTTTTTTTGTGTTTTCTCGGCAAACTAAACTAGAGCAGAATTTCCAACAAAATGCATACAATCAAAACAAAACCCACAAATCAAAAGCACAAAACAAGCAGAAGGAACTGGGAGAAGGGCAAAAAAAAGAAGGAAAAAGAAAAGCTAAAGGTGGTCACCTTTGGCGCCAATTGAGAAAGGAATCCCAGAGATCCATTTTGAAAGAACTGAGCTTTGGTGCAATGGAGCAGTAGAATTTGGGGTTTTTCTGGGACAAGAAAGCGAAGGAAGGAAAGAAGCGAAGGGAAGCTATGGCTAATGCTTTCTTCCTTGGCGCAAGAAAATGGATACAGATGGTAAGTTATGGCTAATGCTTTCTTCCTTGTCGTATGAAGGATTTTTAGCTTGGAAAGGTATGTAAAGATGGGAGGGACTCTAGGGCAAAAAACCAAGATTGAGGGAAATTGCATGCACCTGGTAAGAAACCACCAGCTTAGGTTTAATGGACACAGAGACGGAGATAAAATGGTGAAGAGGGAAGAGTAGGATGGAGAGAAGAGGAGAGAAACAGGGAACAGAACAGAAAATTCCGAGGGGAGGAGAGAGGGTGGTTTGGACGGGATTTTGTTGAATAAATTATTTGTTTGGTCTATGGACAGTAACTCGCTAAATCTGACCGGTGGGTGCTTGTCACTGTAGCTTAAAGCCATGGACTTATTCCTTTGGCCAATCCAATGCAGGTAAATTTGAGACAAATGAGGTAAATGTTTGGATGGCACTGGCATTTGGCTAATCCAATGCCAGTGCTTTAGAATCACTTTCAGTAAAGAGATGTGGTTAAGTTAATTGCTTATCCATTGTGTCGTCATATGGGAGTTTTTTCTTTTGCAGAAAGGAGCTGCCGCTCCTGGATCAAAGCAAAGCATTCCATCATTAGGACCGGAAACCCTGGGCTTTGGTCAAAAGCATGATGCAACGGTGGAAATACCATTGGATACAATGAACGTACTGAAGTTGCTATTTGCTTTACTTTTCTGTTCTGTTCATTGGAACCTTTTGAGAGTTTTGAGCTATGTACTTGATGGTATGGCTTACGTAGGACTCTAAAAACAAAGAGAAAGAACTTGCAGCTTGGGAATCAGATCTCAAAAGGCGGGAAAAGGTTAGTGCCACAGTTCTATGATTAGGGTCTTTTCTGAAAGTGTTTTTTTTTTCTACGTTGGAAGTTATAGCGTTGATTTCTAAAATTGAAGATTTTGTTGCCTGGTGACAATGGTTTTATAGCTTGTGAGTTGTGATGCGTGATATCACTTTTTGGTTATGGTCACAGTTAAATGTGATATAGGCTTTGACCAATCATTCTTGTATTTGAATGTACTCTAACTTGCCTTTCACAGGAAATAAGACGGAGAGAAGATGCTGTTGCTAAAGGTAAACTATGACGCCACAACATTGTTTCTATAAGTAACTATGATGTCATACAGCATCTACAGGTCATTATGCATTTTAAAATCTGTTTTTCTATTGTCTTTTTCTCTAATTTGGTAATTCTGCTTTCAATTTTGTGTTCAGCTGGTGTCCCTAATGATGATAAAAACTGGCCTCCATTTTTTCCAATTATTCATCATGATATAACCAATGAAATACCGGTCCATGCTCAAAGCTTGCAGTATCTGGCTTTTGCAAGTTGGCTAGGTATGGGAGGTCATACATTTTAATGCGTAAACTTGTGTGTTCTGAAACTATATTTATATGGATGTGTGTCTTGTAAGCAGCATTGTGTAGCTCTTAACAATCACTGCTTATTCTTACATTTAGATCTATATTTTTTCATTTATATCGTCTACTAAAATTTTGTTTTTTCCCATAAAAAAAACTTATTCGACTACTGAAATGAAGGAATTGGCAAATTTGATACCTTTCCTTTTCTTTTCCTTTTTTGTATCTATATCAGAAAATTTTAATTCTAAACGAAGTTACAGCAGACAAAATTTAAACTAACATATCTTGTTTATGAAGAGTTGATGTGGAGGCAAACTCCATCCACTCAGAACAGCAAATTTCTTTCCAACAAAGAGGATTGTTTTGGTTCCATTTACTGTTTAATTGCTAGCGTTTTGTTCTTTTCTCTTTGTATATATTCTTCATACTTAGTTTGTACTAATTGGCACATTTAGTGGATAATAGAGACTAAATGGTTACTAGAAAAAAGACTTGATTTTTTCCACTTGCTTTTTTAATATAAGTAAACGATTTTATTCTCACTAATAGAAGAGTAGGCATAGAAGACAAAAATTTCCCCTTGTTCTTTCCAAAAAATATCTTAGGGCTGATTTGGTTACCTAAACCCAAACTATCTCATCTCATCTCATATAATCATTACAACTTTCACAAATTTCCACACAAAATATAATAAACATTTCAAACTTTTCAAATTCCAAAACAAAGCTAATATTAAAAAATTATATTATAATAATATTTTATTCAACTTAAAAAAAAAAATCTAATCTCATCTCATCTGAAATGTATAACCAAACAAGGCTCTTTTCTCTAGTTTTTATATTAGTTTTTAATTCTGAACTCAGCTTCATTTGTGTCATTCCCTCTTATCTTTGGACTATTTTTTTCTGCCTTTTCTTTTGTATTATTTCCTGTTTCCACTTGCCAAACTGCCCCTTTTTCTCTAAATGATTTCAAGATAATAAATTCCCATTATAAGGCTCCAGTTGTGGTTTTTTTCTTGCTAAAAACTTTGCTCAGAAACTTTTTATTGTGGAAGCCTGCAGTTATATGTGCTATTGTTGTAGTACTTTTTGTGCAGGTATAGTTGTTTGTCTGGTTTTTAACATGATCGCCGTGATGGTGTGCTGGATCAGAGGCGGGGGTGAGCTTCTTTTGTTCAATCATATCTGTGCATTCAAGTATGGTTAGGCATTGGTTTCAGTTCAATCTGACTCTTCTGACGAGGTGCAGTCACTCAGGTGTCAAAATTTTTTTCCTTTCCACAATCTATGCTCTACTTGGATGCCCAATGTCATATGTGCTATGGTACAGGCCTCTGTATCGTGCTATGAGGTTAGTGTTAATAATGCGGAGAAATAATGATATGGAAACTAATTTTCTTCTCTGCAGTCTTCTTTCCAAGTTGTGTTTTGACCTTCCTTGTTGATATGGTGGTCTCTCTTACTTGAACATTAATCTTATAAATTTCTATATATGGATGTGTCTTCTTAACTGAACATGCATATTGATTTGTGGCTTAGCTTGGGTGTTGATAGGCATGGTAGTGTGGTGGAGGTAATAGTGGTTTGATAGAGGATGAAACTATTTTTCTGCATGAGAAAAGAAAAGCTCCAGTCCTTCCTCCTATTTGTGAAGAGATGATAACATATAACTTTGAGTCTATTTTCCCCACTGGAGCTAATAAATACAAGTCACAGTCGCTAATTGGTTGGGATGTTTATCGCTGCAATGATATTAGAAGTAGATACAGCTCAAGGCACATGAGGCTGGATCAGTGACCTTACCCTCCGCCTATTTATTGTGGAGAGGATATTTTCTGGTCTAGAGACCATGGGCAATATCTTTTGTTTTGACACTATTGTTTGTTTGTAATGATTTTCTTTTGTTTCAAAGTTCAGCACTTCAAATGTTTGCTCTCTCTCTCTCTCTCTCTCTCTCTCTCTCTCTCTCTCTCTCCTGTATGTGTATGTGTGCGAGTCAACCTTGTCAGAGGAAACAAATTGTTCTGTACTAAATTCAAATAATTTCTGCAGTCATTTCATTGAAGTGTGGCATTGAGTGTGCTGATGGTTGTTGTGAATGGATTTGTTTGCATTGCAGGACAGATAGTGCTCTGAAATTTGGTTGGTTTTTCCTATTCTACTTGGTATGTGCCATATTTTATATCATGCTCTCTAAGCCATTCTCCTCATGAGTGGGTGTCTCATTTTTCTGTCCATCAATCCATTTGGCATAATGCAGATTCACATTGGGTTTTGTATATTCGCTGCCATTGCACCTCCAGTTGTCTTTCATGGGAAGTCATTGACGTAAGTTATTGATTTATAGGCTGTATGAACTTAAGCTCGAAATGGTTTTGATTCTGAATAATATATCAGACAAATATGTTTGTAATTAAGTATCTTGTGAAGAGAATTGATAAAAAGTTGGAGAGGGTTAAGTGCCAACCCATAAATTGCAGCAGGTCAAAGATGGTTCTTTATGTGCCCCTTATGGTATTTTTGAAGGGAAAAGATGGTAGGAAATTTAAGGATCATGAGCTGACTCTGGAGGAGTTCAAAACTTTATTTTCTATTATTTTTTGTTTCCTTTGGACAACTTCCATAGACTTTAATAGGCTTACCGTTCATGATTTTCTAATATCATTTTCTCCTTCTAGATGGATATTTCTCTTGTATACTTCCTCTGGACCTGGGGTGTACCTTTTGTGCTTCTTAATGAAGTTTTATTACTTATCCAAAAATAAATAAATACAGATGAAAAGAATGCTCGAGCACTTTAGTTGCTGCTTTACACATGTTTAGCGACTGTATAAAAGTTTTTAGTTAATCTAACAATGTTACAAATTATGTCTAAAGTTAACTAGGCCAAAGAAATAAACTTGTCCTTGGTGAACATTGATCAGGACTTAACCTTCTTGATATAGACCTTTCAAGAACATCTACACCATTAGGCCTTTTATGAGTGTCAAATATCCTTAGAAAATGAATATTCTGACATTTAATAGTAAAGAAACTTACAAACTTTTATAGGCCTTAGTCGTCCTCCTTTTTGTAGAATTTTCATTGTTGAATCTTCCTCCTCTTAACCCCTTTATTAGAGGAAAGGGACTGGGTTATTACTTAAAAAAAGAAAGTAAAGGGATTGGATTTTTATATGGAATTTTTTATCACCATGTTATTAAATTGTAAAGTAACACGAGAGAGCCTGGTGTTGCGGTGAACTTGATTTCGACCATTTAGAAATTCTGGTACCATATATAACATGCTTGCATCTTTTCCATAGAATCTTTGTAAATTTGATACAGGTTTGTTGATGGGCTTTGAGCCCTGCATGTATGGTGCTTTTCTCATGTCATAAATTTTTAACTAATATATCTATTTTATTTTATTTTATTTCTAATTTAGGGGAATTCTCGCTGCAATTGATCTCTTCAACGGTCATGTAATGGTTGGGGTAAGTTGTTTAATGTATGCATGCCTGCATTGCTGTTCTTATTTTCTACGTATGTTTGAAAATAAAACTACACAAGTCATGAAGTTGTTCGTATGATTTTAGGGTAGTTATAATTGAATTCTATTTCTGTCTAAAAACTGTTTCTTTCTGACCATTTTCTGATCTGCATCATGTGATTCCTTTAACATGATGCTTGCTTTCTGATGCTTCTTACTTTAAAAAGCAATTTACTCTGTTAAGGCCTCAAACAGTGTAGACCAAAATGCTATTAAGAACATTGTGTAACTTTTGTTGAACTGCAACATATTAACAAAGATGGTTTTTGTAAGTTATCTGATTTGGTGCTAGGTTTTGCCTAATGTGTCATTTGGTTTTACTGCAGATATTTTACTTAGTTGGCTTTGGCTTATTTTGCTTGGAGTCTCTTCTAAGCTTATGGGTACTTCAGGTCAGAATCAGAACACATACATTGTCTTTTTCCAAAGTGTTCAGAGTGGTTATGGTAGCCCCTCTGGGTTCAAAATTCAAATACTGTACATATTCTTGCACCTAAAGTGGGGCATCTGTCGTGAGTTCTTTCTGTCTTTTTTCTTTTTCTCCCTCCCTTATATTGCTCTTTTCCCCGTAGGTGCTGAATTTTTTGTGGCCAACATAGATACAAGTAGAAAACATGATATAATAAAGGCGAAAGCAAGTGAAATGAAAAAAAAAAAAATTGTTAGAGATTCAGGTAGAAATAATTGCAATGGGCATGCACCAAGAAATATTTAGCATTTTAAGTGCTTAAGAAATCAGTGAAGGTTCTACTTATCAAAAAAGAAACCAGTGATACTCTACATATATGCAATGTAAATATCAAATGTTGACTTTTACTTGTAAAAAAAAAGGATCAAATGTTGACTTTTGATTTGAGGTTTACCCATTCACATAAGTTAGAGTAAACCTCAAGTGATCCACGTAAAACCCTAACTTAAATAAAATAAAATAAATAAAAATCTCTTTCAAATTTTAAGCAAAAATTACTACTGATTCTTTTTGGAAAGATGATGTGTGGTTATTTTATAAATATATATGCCTCCACAGTAGATTTTGTCTATATGTCCAAGACTGTTAAAATGAAAGGATATAGCAATTAGCAAACACAATGACTTAAGTCAACAAAAACAAATTTGTGAAAGAGTCCGATGAAATAGCAAAGCATTTCTTGGGAATATGACATGGGTGGTAATTATTATGCACATTGCTTATAGAAAATTTAGATTTGTGCGCGTATATTTTTTCTTGGGAAAATAACATGCAGGGCAATTATAATGCTCATTTCTTATAGAAAAATCTCTCTGACTTGGTTTACATCCTTTTTATTCTTTTGTTTGTGCAGAAAATTTACATGTATTTCAGGGGGAGTAAATGATGGAATTCTGGGTTTTTGTGATCCATCTTGAATCATACAATACCGTTGCTTCTCAGGGGTGGCTCAGTATATTCTTCATTCTCCTATTTACATTGGTTTCTTTGTGAGAGTTGATTCAAAGATTTGCATGTTCTAATGATCCCAACTACCCATGTATATGTATATATATTGATTAATTCTAGGACTGCCACCACCGGATTGGAATGCCACTTTGGGGATCTTCTTGAAATCAAACTAGACAACATTGATCCGACACCACCACCGGGTTGTCTTTGTGATCATGTTGATATTGTGCTTGTGCTTGTTTTCTATCTACACCTTTTGTTTGATGGATGGAATGTTGATTACGAATTCAAAATCAAGAACAAAGTGATGGAGGAATTTCTTGGGACTAGATAACTCGGATTTTCACCTTCCATACTCCTAAAATTTTGAAAATCAAGGTAAAGAGAATGTTGAACACTTTGGTGCATGGTAAAAGCGTTTTTTTCCTAGCCGAAGGAATCTGTACGGGCAACCATATAAGTTGGAGATAAATTATACTTGTGAGTGTGTCAGAGTCACACAATCATTTTGAAAAATAATTTATATTAAAAGAAAATTAATTTTAAAATAATAAATTTTACTATTTTTTTAAAATGACTGTATTATAATTACACGTAATTTTATAACTGAATGTAACATTTTTCTTTCAGCAGGTTTACTAGGGACAGACGGTGCAATATGCACAAGGCTGTATGCAGTCTTTTTTGCTACAAGGTTTGAGGACGTACGTACGAGGTTTGAGGATGTACGAAGAGTCTTAGAGGGGTCCTACCTCCCTAACTGGCCCACCATACATAAATGTGATCCTAAATTCACATCATTAATGCCTATCTTTTGCTAAACCATAACATGATCCATCCCTAATATCGTCTTAATGCCTTCAGTTGGAATAAAAATGGTTTAAATTAAAATAAAAAATAAAAATAACCATTGATGGATTTTTCCGCGTGGTTGGAGTCAAATAATATGGTATAATGACCCACGATGATGGTTTGGGTGTCATTATAAGAGAGACAAAAATTTACGACATTCAGCATAAAAATATACGTTCACATATTATTTTGGAATTCTTCCAAAGAGAGAGAGAGAGTCCCACCAATTGTGAAGTAGTAGTCTTTTTATTAGAGTTGATATATCTTCATGTTTGTAGTGATCCTCTCATTTTATAGATATCTCGTTATTTTTTTAGAGAAATTGAGTCATATTTATTTTATGTTACTTTTATCTTTTTTTCTCTACGCAATGAGCTTCCAATGGGTTGGAACCCAATTTAATATATCCAACAAAAGCTACAAGCAATAAGCAATAGAAATAAAGGTGGACAGCAGGGTGCGGACCTTACGCTCCATTGCCCTGGCCTTGCATGGGCGTAGGCCTCGTGCCGCCACCATGTAGGAGGCGGGGGGTGGACTAGGCCTAGGCTCACTATTATTTATAGTTATATATACATATATATATATATTTTTTTAAAAAAATCGTTAATAAAACCATGTCATTTTAACTTAGGTTTTATTTTGGCACGGCAATAGGCAAAGATTGAGTCTTCCTTCTCCCGAAAATGCCTCTCTCTCTCTCTCTCTCTCTCTCATGAGGTATTTCTTTATCATACTCTCTCTCTCTCTCTCATGAGGTATTTCTTTATCATATGATATATACATTGTTTTAATTATTTTTTGTTTTTTTTCGATTATTTTTCACTGTAAATGGGTGGTGGGCGGCACGAAACGAATGAACCAGGGGCCAGTCCACCTCCTAGCATGCAGATGGGGCACCCCACTCCAAGGTGCGGGGCTGGATTCCGAGGAGAATTTATTTATTCGGGTGTGGATAGCATCTCTAATAAATAAATAAATACAATAGATTTTACTTTTAATTATTTTGAATTTTTCAACTAGGAAGTTAAATTTCGCATGTAAAATTAAAAATTATGATAGTTGAGTAGTTTGGAATATAAATTATTAATTTTGATAGCTTATAATATAAATTTTAAAAGACATAATAGTTTTTGTAAAATAAATATAGTTTTATGGGAATAAGAAAACGAAAGAGTATTTTTTTGTTTTTTCTAGTAGAAATATTTATATTATCTCGCTGTAGTCGGTGTCTGTTGACTTTGATGGGATTCTCAACCCTTTTCCCATTCACAGCTTTATTTGCGGTGACTCAGAAGTGTATGATTTACTGCAAAGGGACAGAGAATCCAAGTAGACAAAACCCATTACGCCAAGTTACCTCAGCAAAGCCACTACCTTATCATCTCCTCTCCCATATTCACTATATGCCTATTTTTTCTCTCTCTCTCTCTCTCTCTCTCCAAGTCTAGATAGAGAAAGAGCTGTAGAGAGAGACGGTGGAATTGGTTTTATAGGATAAAATAGAACCCCAGATTAGAACACGCTTTTGCGTCTGAAAGGCGATTAGGAAGCGACTATTCGGATTGCCTTATGTACTGTACTGAGACATAGACGATAGCGCGAGATAGAGGTTCTTAGGACGAACAAAGCCAACATCCGAGGATTCTCTTGTCTCGAATTGATAGTTTTTTTGGAGGAAAGGGGTATTATGGTGGGTATTTTCTCAAGGTTGTCTGTCAGCAGGGCTGGACATCGTCGAACTCAGAGTGCCCTTGTAAGAATACAGCTCTCTCCTTCGTAAATGATTGGTTTCTTCTTCTTTATTTGCATTCCTGTAATCTGGTCTTTTTATCTTTTTCTTTTTTCTGGCCGGGCCTAAAAGATTTTCGATGCTGGACTGGGTTAACCGTTAAACCATTTCATTGGGTCCTACGATTTGTGAAGTTCCGGTTTGATTTGGTCTTGCGTTTTGGAGATATTTTCGGGATCTGCCCCTTATGTTTGATGATAGATATTGTTATTAAGCTTCATACTTTCTGAAATATTATAAATTTCTTCTGTTTGGATCTGACTGTTTGGTCGTATTGTATATTTTCCTTTTCTTTTTCTTTGAGCTGGGCCTATTGTATCTAGCCGGCCTGATCTCGGACTTCTGACCATTCACCTGCTGTCAAATGAATTACCCACAATTCTCGATTGAATTTTCAATCCGCTTAGAGGACTTGGAATAAGGAATGTGCTATTTAGGGTTTATCAGGATGGGGTTCCGGTAGTTAGCTGCCTATAGCCTAGATCAGACGATTGGTTTGAACTGTTTGACTGGCGGAGACCAAGGTCTCCGAAAAATTTAGGACCTTCGTTTTTTTTTTTAATTGAGCTGGACGTGCTATTCCTTTTTCTACGTGGAGGAATTGTTTTTCCTTGTTACCTTTCGAATGAAACACCTTATCCTGCTTCAACTGTAGCATATTTATATGATTTTTTCGTCCCCTCAACTTTTTTATGTGTTTTCACATGATTTGATGTTTGTACATGGGAATTTTTTGTAGATATTTTGGCTTAATAGTGCTTTATCCGATGCAGGATGAGAGGGAAGCATTGCCTCCAAACCCAGTAGTTACGGGTGTAGCTACCGGTGCCATTACTGCTTCTCATGGGATTGAAGTAGCAGTGGAGTTTAAACCGGTAGAGCACCCGACTGAGCCTCGTGACAATGATAGACCTATTCAGTGTCCATTACCTGAACCTTCAATTCTCAATGTAAGCTTGAAACTTGTTGTATCTTTTATTATTTTTTGTTATACACAGCAAGGGTGTAGGAACATTTGTTTCTGTGTCTCTTTGTGCAGTGTGGTGGCTTGCTCTAGATAGGTTGGTTTTATAAGTGTATACCACACCAGTTTTTTATTTTTTATTTTAAATTAAGTTGCAATTGACACTTTTTATTACCCTTTAATCAGTGGTAAATTCTCTAATGGAGATATGACCAAAACATTTCTGGATAATAAAAAAATCACAATCAGCATGGATAATGTATAAATTGTTTTGTACATGCAGCAGATTCATAAATCCTTTATGATTTCACTCCTGGTCAATAGGCCCTAATCTCCCCTTTATGATTTTATTCTTCAGTTACATTTACACTTTGTCAGACTGTTTTGGTTTTCTTCCGTCTCAATTAAATGACAGCATTGTTGGTTGAAATTGTCAGAGAAATGTAATCGATTTCTCTCTCTCTCTCTCTCTCTCTCTCTCTCTCTCATGAAGTGGTTATTGCAACATTTTCATGTTGGTAATGTGCATTTGACAACCTGGAAAAGTATGCCAAATCCAATTTCTGAAACGATCATAACCCATTTTTTTAATCAAAAAGTTTTCTCACTCTTATTTTATTTATTCTGCTCATATTGCTTTGGGATTGGTTTGGATTTAGAGAAAAGATGAGATGAGATGAGATGGTTTTAGATGAAAGATAAAAGTTAACTAAAATATTGTTATTATTGTTTTGGGATTTGAAAAAGTTGAATTATTTATTATATTTAGTGTGGGAATTTGGAAAAGTTGTAATGATGAGATGAGATGAGACTACTTCCCAATCCAAACCAAGACAAAAATGTAGATGTACTCTCCACCATGGTCCAAATCCAATCTGGGGTTTACAAAGCAAAGGATGCGGGACCTATTCTGTAGAGCTAAAGCTCAGACAAAGCTCCTTATCTCCTTTAATTGGTAATATATATGTTTCATAAATCCACCGGTGCTGCAAGACAATCCGCATTGTCACCTGAAGTCTGAATTTCTTATTTAGTATTTTATGTGTGTTTCCACATCATGATTCATTACTGGTGAAATTATATGAAGTGTCATGTATGTATTCCAGTGTCTGCTTCACTTGCACAAGAACGGAAAGTGTAAAGCAGTATCCAATGCAATTATGGATTGCACAGGATGGCTTATGTAGATGATGTTAATTTGTACCATCTAGGATGTCCTTTTGATGCTGCATGCACATGTTGCAAACTAGGATTTGAAAAAAAGCATAATGGACATGGGTTCACTAAGACTTGGATAGGAGAAAGACAGTACAATCTTTCTTCCTCCATACATTTTGTTCTACCAAAATTACTTTGAATGGGCCATGTAAAGTGGCTTTTATTAGAACCAAGAAATGTTCTGGAATTTGTATAGAACTATGGCATGACTGATGAAAATCAATGTAGGTGTTGCATGCATTTTTGTGCATGACTAAATAATAGCCATATTTTGTTGACACATCCCTAAAACTTATCAATGAAGACTGTTACATCCTAACTTCTTAAATTTTGATATCTACTTTCACGGTCGTCAGGATGGAAGAATATGGAAGGAGAGAGCATCTGCAGAAGTGCTAAGGAAAACTGATGTGCCAGTGATGAAGGAAGATGCCGACCATGAATCTGAAGCTGCCGAGACAAAACAAAGGTCAACCCGTTCCAATCGCATGATTCTACCGTCTCTCAGTGCTCCTGAACACAATCTTCTAAACCTACTTGAAGAGTAACACATCTGGGATTCAAAACCCGGTATTGTTTATTGATTGTGACACAATTTCGATTCAATCATATGCAATTTCACCTCTCTTTTTTTTTTTACCTTTTTGTAGCTTTCTTGTAATATCTATTTTCACTTTTTTATATTATTGCTTGAATATATTTGTATGTATTTTCAAATGAATTCTTGCAAAGTCAAACCCTGTGTACGTTTACTTATGAATTATATGGAATTGTCAGTATACACTCAGAGGTTCCAAGTTCCTTTTCTTTGATTTTTTTTTTATTTTGCACAAGATTTATTAGTTGATGCTGGGATCATTGAGTCTTCTTTGATTTGACTGAATAATCTGGGGTCCTTAACTCGATGCTTAATCACTCTATTAAGATATAGCTTATCATGTATCACCACCTGTTGTTTTTTTTTTTTTTTGGATAAGATATCACCACCCGTTGTCAAATATAGGGTTATATGCATATTTGGTCTTTGTTTTCCTTTTCATTTTGAACCATGATGGTCATTCCATCTATCCGTTAGTATTCCATTTACCACTTGTACTCACTCAATATGGGATATCACACACCGGCGTGCCATATCAACACCAATAGAATCGCGATAGTTGCTAATTTACGTCTCAGACCTGTCAGATTGAGTATCTAAAAATAACCAAAGTGTTTAAAATTGAGAGAGCCCATGTTGGTACCAACCCTTGCGAGATGATTGTGCCATCTTGCAATTCAAGAACCAACTATGTGTATAACTAGCGTAGAAATGAGATTGGATTTTATGGCTCAACATTTTGTAATATATCGCCACCATTATCCATGAAAGCACATCCCAATTCGTGTTTCTTATTATTTTTTTGGTAATTCTCTCTTAAGTCCCAAGTTTGATCTTACTTTCGGATTTAATTCTTAGTAGTTAAAACTCTTTTTTAATGATTTACAAGTCATATTTTTGCTACCAAAAATTCTCTTTATAGTGAATGATCTTCCAGTCAAATGACACACGTCTCTATCTTTTCCCATAAGAATGTCAGAGAATCGAGTCTTGCTACTCTTATAATCCCTCGTCAAAAAGAAGAAATCTTTCCCTTCTAATTATGGGTGACGCAATTCGTCCTGTAAACAAATATTACAAATGCTTAATCATTTGTAAACACAAACTAATGAAGGTTTTTTGTTATTGGGTGTCAAAGGGCTCGCACCAAGTAGCTAACAGGGGACTCTCCGAGGATTAGATTACTAGGATTTTGAAACTCTTTGGTGTTCATTATTGAAACTTTTAAGGTTTAATTTGGAAAGAACATCAAGCTATGGAGATTATTACTGTTGTTGGTATTATTGAGATTATAGATTTGTTTCCATCCGTAAGTGCCCTGTTTCACCCTGCCTGTGCACTTGGCTTATTTCCCAGTCTTTAGGTTGAAGTCTTTTCTTTGGCCGTCTATCCTTTGCTTCTTGCTTCTCTCGTGAATCAACAGGATGCAAATCGTTACCCCCTCCATATCAATTATCAACCCAAAACACAAAAGACATGAAAAAAAGGATGATAAAGAGTTCAGTATAATCCGGCAAAGAGAGAGAATTAGTCAGATTGCTACTTAAAACTTGTTTATTTCCTTCTACCTTTTCCTAATTAGTGCATTTATTAAAATAAATGCTTAAATAGCAGGAAAATCACGTTTTAGAGGGGAGAACTGTTTGGTTGTAGACTGGAGTACTTGAAAATACCGATGGTTTTCCCAAAGTTTCTGCTGTTGGGTCCTTGAACTTGGTCATCAGAGCCAGGACTTGTTTGATTACTTACGCCCCCACTTCTTTTTTAATTAATAGACTTCTCAAAAACATGGCAGATCAAAAAAGCCTATATAAATGCAAGGCGCTCTCTCTGAATCAGAGACTCACGCAAGCAGAAAATCAGAGAGTTCAATTTAAAGTACAAAGTCTCTATTTTTCCCGTGTAACAAACAGGGTAAGAGTTCCACAAATAAGCAAGTCGAATATAACATGAACATCAAACAGTAAAAATCATTACAGAAAAAGGCAAATGAAACTATACAGGGAACTCGCGTGCTTGAAAGGGGTGCTGGACAGTAGGGTTGACAAGTTGCTTTCGAGGGCCTCGGAAACTTCCATGATTCATCCAAAGCTTCCTTTGCCATTTTCCATGCAATTCCCTGACTCTGACATGGTTGCCTTCCTCCACAACTGCACCACCACCAACTTCAATGGCAGCTGAATGGGTGGTCAGGATTATCAGGGCTGTGAAACCGAGGAGGAAAATTATAAAGGATGCTGCAGATAAAGATCTCAACTCCACCATCTTGTTTGCTTTTAGTTTCTGCATTTGTGTCTCAAGAGTATGGGGTGGGAAGTGTTTGCGTGTTTGTGTGATGCTAATAAAGTGTGTTAAAGAATAACTTTGCTTTGCTGGGAAGTCACGTATGGAAATCATTGAACCATTCACTGCAGAAATTGATGGATTGGCTCCTCCTGTGTGGTTTTGGTTGCCAAATGCCTCACGGTGGTGCGGTTGGTCGGTTGGTGTTTCCTATTTTTGTTTTGTTTTGTTATGATTCTATTAGAAGACTTTACACTCAGATACAAAAGCTAAATCATAAGCAATAAGAGCAATCACACTGGTTTCCATTTTGCAAAATGGCTAATAATGATTCAAAAAATGTCTCCGTCCTAAGAAATGCTAAAGCCACATATGGGAATCCCGACAGTGAATTTTTTTTTTTTTTCGGTACTACGTTATTAAAATAGTAGTTTTTAATAATATTGTGAATTTTTGTAATAAATAAATAAATAAATTTTTTATTATATACTAAATAAATAAATCATAAGTGGCTTTCAAGCATCCATCATTAACCTTGGCTTAACTAATAATTAGCATGTTAGAAATGAAAAACATCATTATGAAATCCCTAAAAGCAAGGCTGTCACGTGCACCTAAACCACTGTCATCATTATCCATCTTCCAAATCTTGTGAGCAATTATCTAGTCAATTTTATCATTTGTGAGAAAATATGCTCTCCTCTCTTCCTCCATTTTCCAATTGCTCCTCTCCTCTAGTTTCATTCCCATCTTCATATTTTATTACAAGTCTTATTTTTGCAGGTGAGATGAGTTGAAAAAAAAGTTTAAAGTTGAATAAAATATTATTAAAATATATTTTTAAAATATTATTTTTATTTTGATATTTAAAAAAGTTGAATTGTTTTTTTTTTTGTATAAATTAAAAAAAATTTATAATAATTAAATGAGATGATATGAGAATAATTATGAAAACAAACGAGGCTAAAAAATTATATAGACTATACCTTGTTCCTTTCATATTTTACTACATTGATGTGACATTATTCATTAATTTAAAATTTTATAATTTAAGAAAACGTTAATATGATGGTTGAGGGGCAATACCACATCGACATAGGGTGTAAGCATGGTATAAGACATAAATGTCTAGTAATAATAAATTTTTGAAATTTTTTTTTACTCTGTTTTTCACTCTCAATACAAACGTTAAAATAATTTTCATCTTAATTTCTATGACAAATTAAAATCAAAACAAGCTTTGTAAAACTTCAAAAAAAAAAAAACTATTAAAAGAAAATTTCTCCCTAAAGTATTTTCAACCAATCCTAATAAAATCATGTCTTAATGAATTCACTACTTTCACAAAATCTTTACCTAAAGTTGGTACTGACCAGTTCTCTCTCCCAGTTGGTCGGTTCTAGGCAAATTAAAACTAGTCGATTCAATTTTCAACCCTAGATATGATATCATCAACCTAAAATTTATAATTTAAAAAAAATTGTTAGTATGATGGTTTGGGGGTATACCATATCCACATAGTGTGACGAGAATATGATATAAGTATCAAAACTTTTATATGTAGTCACTTTTGAGTACTCTTTATGCACTCCACTTATGTGATTAGTTCTATTACTTTTTTTAATATAAAATAACTAATTTGGTCAATCAAATCAATAAAATATGAGAAGAGTATGCAAAAGTAATTATATACAGCAAAATTCTTAAGTATAGTATGCGATATAACTCTAATTTATCCCTACGTGTCTTTAGATTATCTAAGAATTAAAAAATAAAAAATCACAAAAAAATGCTACAAACCTCAATGTTTGGTAATAAGAAGTTTTTAAAAATCCTTCAATTTTTTTCCACTCTCAATACAAACATTATTCCATCAATATAATTTCCATCTTATGTTCTACGAACCAAAATTAAAACAATTTTTATCAAACTAAAAAATGATTAAAATAAAGAGTTCAGCTATATATAGTTATTTTTACGTATTTTTTACACTTTACTAGACTGAATGGCCATAACAATTATTTTATATAAAAATAATAATATAATCAATCATATTAATAAAATACGTAAAAAGCATAAATCACTGCGTATAATCTTAAAAACTTCATACTGTTATGAAACTAATGAAAAGATAGAGAGCAAAAGAGAGAGAGATGTTTAGAAAACTTTGTTTTCTCTTCTTTCTTTTTGTGTCTTACACAAATGAGGACTCCCTCTATTTATAGGGATCTCTTGGTACAAAGAATGGTTAGGATTGTTACACTTGTCATCAATCCAATGGTAAAGAGTACAAAGGAGGTTAGGTGTACCTAAAATCACTATTGGGGGGTAGGTGTACCTAAGATTACTATTGGGGGTAGGTGTACCTAAGATTACCATTGATGGCTAAATGTGGTCATACAATACAATTTGAACTTGGTTTATAACACTCCCCCTTTGGATGACCACATATAAAGAATATGCCTCGTTAAAACCTTGTCATGGAAAAACCCAGTGGGAAAAAAAACCAATGACGAAGGAAAAAGAGTACAATATTCTGTATATCGCCAAGTGCTTTAAGATTGCCTCATTAAAACCTTGCAAAGGAAAACCCAGTGGGATAAAACCTTAGCGAAGGAAAAAGAGTACAATCAGCACAAGTTTTCAAGACTTTACTCCCCTGAAAAGTACATGATAATATGTCTTCAATTCTCCACATTCCAATGTTGCAGTTGGTAATGCTTTAGTGAATAAATCTACCAGATTATTTCTTGACCGTATCTTCTTGACATCAATTTCAACTTTCTTCTCATGAATTGCAATGATCTTCTTGTGTGGATCTGATAGATAACTCGCATCTGTATATCCATCTAATTGTGGACTTGATCCAAATAATTACATATTCAGGGCTTCAATTGAACTGGAGATAAGGTACTTCAGGACCAAAAATTTCTCCATCGTCTTCAGGACGAAATGGATTTTTCTGCTCATCAAATTATCGAGCAACCATTGGAGTAATCAGGACTTTATAGTGAAATTCACCATATTGATCCGAGATCATTGAATTCACTACTCTTCTGGAGTTCTTGTAAATAACATAATTACTAGAGGAGTTATCAAAATTAAGCCGCAAACCTCTATATTCAAAAACGGTGGCCATCTTTTTAGGCCAGACAAGCATCGCGGGATTTTACAGTTCTTATGTACCTGTCAGGCGCCGAAAGGCTATAATGCTACATCTGCTATCAGGCGCCGCAGGGCTATGATGCTACGCCTCGTCTCTTGTAGAGAGATGCTTCACGAGGGATGCCGTGAATCAATAGAGGTGCTTAGTTTTTCTCTATAAAAGAGATGTTCAGATCATCTTCATTCGCATCTCATCTTCTTCACTTTTCTGTAATCATACTGCATTCTTACTCTGCAATTTCTTTCTGCATTTTTATTCTGCAATCTCTTTCTGCATTCTTTTTCTGCAATGGCTCAGCAATCTTCTCATGGCCAATATATAAGGTATTATGCACCTAGCTCATCAGCTGTTCCTGCTTCTACCACAGGTGCTAATCTGACTAATAAGTCAGATGTTGAAGCTATCTATGAGCTTGTAAATCTCGGTGCCCATTACTCTTCAACTATTTATGCATTTTCTCAGCGACTACAATCCAAACCTTATGATTTGGACAAACTCCATGAGAAAATTTTTATCCTTCAGCGACTTCTTCAGGAGTCTAACGTGAAGATAGAATCAATAAAGCAAGAGAATAGGAAATTAAAATCTCTGCTTAAATCTTCTTTTAGATTGCCTACTCCTTTAGACAGAGATGCCATGCAGATTCTTGAAGAACAAGAGCGTTTAAAGAATGAGGCGAAATGTCTCAAATTTCTGTAATTTTTGCTTCAAGATAATAAAATTTCACAAATATTCATATTTGTGTATCTATCTTCTGGTAGATATTCTGGATGCTTTATTTTATTTCTCATGCACATTTATCTCCCCCTTGAAACCGAAAGGGTTTTATATTTCAAATATGTGCAGTTCTTCTGAACTCTTCAGGAGTTTCAAGAAGATTTAAATCATCAACCGCAATAATAACAAATCCGGAATCTCTTAATAAAAACACATGGGTATATTGGATTACTTTCAAATCTTTCTTTCAATAAATATTCACTAATGCATTTATACCACATGTATCCGGATTGTTTTCTGGATGTAACCAGATAACAAGCTTAAAGCATTTTTATATCCTTCAGGGATTTTCATATATATTTCTGGATGTATTCAGATTAGAAGCTTCAGGCATTCTATATCCTTCAGGGATTTTCATATATATGCATTGGTCTAATGACCCATATCAATATGCAGTGACCACATCCATTAACTGCATATCCAATATTTTTGTAACTACCAAATTAGTCAAAAATCTGAATGTGATTGCATCCATAACAGGAGATTATTTTTCCTCATAATCAATCCCTGATTTCTGCAGTTTTCATGAGCTCTTCTGGAGCCTCATAATCAATCCCTGATTTCTATAGTTTTTATGAGCTCTTCTGGAGCCTCATAATCAATTCCTGCTTTCTGCAGTTTTCATGAGCTCTTCTGGAGCCTCAATGACATTTAAATTATCTATATAAACTGCAATAAAATATAATATAAATACTGAAAATATATGAAAATAGTATGTTCCACATACGTTTAGCTTGCATTAGATCATATAAGGATTTTAAGACTTGATAGAATATGTACTTCAGGACTATATGCTTCTTGCATACCCAAATTCTTGGTAACTATCAAGTTAATACAAATCTCAATATGATCTTTTTAACTTCAGAAATATATCAATATTATTTCTGCAGGAAATATATTCGTGATTTATATATCACATTTTCATTTCCTTTATACAAATACCCACTGATATTCAACAAGCATCACCTCATAGGTGTTTGGATTTCAAGTCCATATGCATCACATGATAACAATTCTGCAGGAATTGTTTATTTCTATTTTGGCCAATATTTTACGTCGGTATTCTTCGACGGTTCTGAGCTCACTTTCTTTATTACTTCTAGTAATATCAAATGTCATCTTATATGAAAATACGTTGTCGATAACGGTTTTATTTCTCTCCATAATTTCTCATTTACTCATGAAATGTAATATCGAGATCTCATTATTTTCAGGTACCTGTCCCTCTTCAAGGGAAGACATTTCATGAAAACCTCTTCAGGAGGTACTCTTCAGGAGTATTATACTCTTCAGGAGTTTTCATTATGAGAGAATTTTAGATGGACTTTATTGCTTGTTTTGTGGGTATGGCCTCTTCAGGAGCACCAAATTCTTTTCTTTATGCTTTTCTCTTTCCGAGATGCTTTATCATTTGTATCAATAGGTCTCACATGCTTTCATACATGTCTTATGTTCATTAGACTGCTAAATTTCTTAATTGCCCTGCAGGGACTTCAATCCTCACTGGGATTTTAGCAGCTAGAATATGAGACCTTTTATCTTATTGCATCCATACATTAATTATCATATGAACTTCCAGTTCACCTATGATAATCATGATAACGTCGAATTATTTCATCTTATTTGCTTCTAGCAAATTTTTCTTTCCACTTCTGGTGGTAAAACTTTCTTTCCACTTCTGGTGGTAAAGCTTTATAGTAAAAGAATCTTCTGGTTCTTTTATGGACGTCCATATGAAAATCATTCGACTTATCATAATTGATTTTGGATGATCAAGATAATCATGAAAAGATACAAATATTTTGAATCATATCACTTTTGATTCATCAACATAATATCATCTCAAAGAGAAAACTGATAATATTTTTAATAGGAGCTTCTGGCTCGAAATCATTGAAGTACTATAAATATATTCATCACCACGTCCAATCTTTTGGATTCTTTGAAAACAATTCGTCATTCTCTTCTGGGAATGATATAAATCCAATTTCATTCACTTCAGGGAATGATGTGAAACTAGTAGGACGTGGCTCATGATTTCTTATCAAAATCTCATTATTTTGCTTAGCCACTACAAAATCAGATATAAATTTAGAATATATTATGAACTTTTACACTCGATATTGCTACTTCAGGAGCACATTCGAGGCGTTCATTTTAAACATATATTCTTTAGTGGTTTTTCTCAACACACTTTCAATTATGCAACTTCAGGTGCATAAATCATAATGAGCCTTTTGGTACACATATTGCTCACTTAAATTATCTCACAGAATCAATAGATCCTTTATTATGAGATACTCAATAAAATTATTGATTTAAATCGATCCTTCAGGGATGCTCAATTTCTATTCCAAGATAGATCTTATCATCAATAATTCATAACAAGTATATAAAAATAAATAAAACTTGTATGAAAAATATGTGAATAAACATAAAATTTAATCAAGTAATAATAATGAATATAACATTTCATATTCATTTGGAAACTACAAATAATATATTGAAACACTTACTTGAAGTATAAGCCTACTAGCTTCAAGATCGTCAGAACCTTCGTGCTGATAACGTGTTATGAAACTAATGAAAAGATAGAGAGCAAAAGAGAGAGAGATGTTTAGAGAACTTTGTTTTCTCTTCTTTCTTTTTGTGTCTTACACAAATGAGGACTCCCTCTATTTATAGGGATCTCTTGGTACAAATAATGGTTAAGATTGTTACACTTGTCATCAATCCAATGGTAAAGAGTACAAAGGAGGTTAGGTGTACCTAAAATCACTATTGGGGGGTAGGTGTACCTAAGATTACTATTGGGGGTAGGTGTACCTAAGATTACCATTGATGGCTAAATGTGGTCATACAATACAATTTGAACTTGGTTTATAACACATACTGTGAAGTTCTTTTTGGAAGGTTTTAATTATTTTTAAAACAGTTTTACGTCCAAACATATAAAAACCCAATCCAGTTCTAACAAACTTGGGCCCATCAGCATACCACCCGACTTTCGAGCCCAGCCCATTTCTCTTTATTCTGGGACGACAATCTTTCCATTAGCAACAAAGGCTATGCAACCGAGATTAACTACAGTTACTAAATAGCTATCCGAGCTCGAGGGAATGCAAAAGTCTAATTGTGAGCAAATATACACATTAATATATTAATATGAATAAATTTAATGTGATTAATTCAAAATTAAATTTTATTAAAAATAATACTAATTTAAATTTTAAATATGAATGAATCAATATTGATACACAGATTATTATAAACTTTTTGTACATAGTAAACTCAAAAATGAATGACATGTCGCGAATCATCTTGAAAGGGAATGGTGCATTCGGGAACGCAGACACATGTAGTGCATGGCTATCATCAGCTCGTGCCGTAAGGATAATTTAATAGTTTCGAGATGAAAAACACATTTATTTATCAATTTAATTATTTTATTTATACAGAATAACTTTACAATACTAATATTTCCAATGAGTAATGCTACTTATTTTTATAAACTATTTTATAAAGGAAAATTATATTTAAATTTTTTTATACCACACACTATTCATGTTGTATAATTTAAGAAAAAGTAAAAAACATTTATAATTTTAGTATTTGCAAAGCTCATGCACCATCTTTAAAAAAAAATGGTTAAATCTAGCACCCACATAAAAAAGAAGAAGTGATATTAGATACAAGCTTAGGGTGCACAAGCTACGCATATTTTTTTTGAAAAAAAGTAAAATCTATTATTAAACAAATGATTTCTTTTATATGAATTCTAGATTTGATCATTTTTTTAAAGAAAGTGTAGAATTTGTACATTTTAAAACTGTAAATATGAAAAAATAATAATTTTTTTAATATTATATTTTAAAAATAATAAATACACAAAAATTAATTATTTCAAAACTATATATATAGCATTATTGTATATAAAAGTAAATATCCGTTGTTTAAAATATAGTTAGGGAAGAATTCTAAAAACGTTTTCCTTGTTTTGTTATGAAGATAGAAAGGTCTTCAAAGTAAGAAACCGGGTTGATCCAGAAACGAACCGAAACAGCAGGTAATACCAAGGCGTTCCTGTACTTTCAGTATCGTTTGTTCTTTTCTTCGAACTCAAGAAAAAGAAGCTTCTCTCTTATAAATACAAACCGCCCCTCTCTCTCTCCCTCCTTGCCTCACAGACATGGCTGCGCCGCTGCAATACCTGGAGTCGCTGCGCAACGCGCATCCGGAGCTTGCCGACTGGTACGCCTCTCTCGCAGATCTGTACCAGAGGAAGCTCTGGCACCAGCTTACCGCCAAGCTCGAGCAGTTCGTTGCCCTCGCCGTATTCCAGGTCTGCGTGCTTTCTTTCGCTGCCGAATTCTTCTGCTCCAAGTATGTTCGTGCGTGTATGCGTTTGAGGATTAGGATTTTTGAATCTCAAAGCGCCCCTTTTTATATGTGAGGCGGAGTTTTGTGTTGTTTGCTTCCTGGATAATTAGGGTTTCCATTGAAAATGAAGATTGGGAAACAGGGTTCTGCGTTATGAACTGAGGTTTTACGTGGGAATTAGGGGTTTTAACGTGCCGCTGATCATAACATTGAAGAAACTTTTTGTAGTGTGCATGACAATTACATTATTTTTTTATTTCGTGTTTAGCTTATTATTGGTTACCCTAGATATGAGTGGATGATGTAGGGCAGCAGAGAAATTGAGTCTTATGTCTAGAATTGAATGTGAGGGATTGAAATTAATCTGCAAAGGTATTCTCCCGTGTAACTGGGCTAAGCCTATTATCATTATCAATAAAATCTTGTTTTCCCATCAAGAAAAAAATTAAGAGGGATTCAGTTTTGGTTGTTTGTGTTACAACTGTAACACAAAACATATAGTAGTTTTTCTCAAGTTAGAATACTTATATAACGTGTTACACGTGACTTTAATACTTTCTGTGTAAACTGGTTCAATGCGCGCACGCCATGGACTTATATTAAGATGCATGGTTAATGGATCAAAGTTGTCGGAGTAGAGTTATAGTGTTTACTTGATTTGTAAGTGATTATTCTGAATTTGGAGTAATTGAAGGAGCGCCCTTTCACCTTTATGTCTAGAATTGAATGTGAGGGATTGAAATTAATCTGCAAAGGGATTCTCCCGTGTAACTGGGCTAAGCCTATTATCATTATCAATAAAATCTTGTTTTCCTATCAAGAAAAAAATTAAGAGGGATTCAGTTTTGGTTGTTTGTGTTACAACTGTAACACAAAACATATAGTAGTTTTTCTCAAGTTAGAATACTTATATAACGTGTTACACGTGACTTTAATACTTTCCGTGTAAACTGGTTCAATGTGATCACACCATGGACTTATATTAAGATGCATGGTTAATGGATCAAAGTTGTCGGAGTAGAGTTATAGTGTTTACTTGATTTGTAAGTGATTATTCTGAATTTGGAGTAATTGAAGGAGCGCCCTTTCACCTATGTGTATATTGTAGGTCATGAGGTTTGTCTAAACATGATAAACTCCAACAGATTGTGCAGTATTCTAAGGATAGGGACACCCATAGAAGTAAAATGAGTCTGTCAAGGTCTTTGCAATGAATGGATCTTGTGAACTGTGCACCCCAAGGATGGAGTGTCATTGGTTATTGGACACTAATTACATGCAGAAATGAGTCTGTTGATATCTTTGCTATGAATGGATCTTGTGAACTGTGCCCTAAGGGTGAGGTGTGATTGGGCATCAATGACATGCAGCCAAGGCATATTAGTTATATTTGGTCATTTAATAATTCTCCTATTCTTGCGTGATGACCCCAAGCCCTTAGTCGTTATGATTGCCATGCAAACTTTTGGCTATCATTGCTTTGTTTGTATCCTCTACAAACTATATTGATAAAAAAATCCCCCAGCGTAAGGACCTCTGAAATGTTAGTTGCTGCATTATATAAAATGTGATAAGGCTATGTTATTAACATGCATATGCTTAAATGAGGTTAGATTGCACACTGTCATGTTATCAATGACTAACAATGGACATTATTGTAGATCCAGTGCTATATTTCCTATTCGAATACATTTTGATGCAGAGTATCCGATTCAATTTCCAATTCAATTACATCGTCCAAGTGATTAACCATGATTTTGCACTACTACTATGTTTTGATTTATTGGCTTGGGTACTATGACTTGGACATTGCTCTCCTCAAACATGGTTTCCCAGCTTGTTGGACTTGGAAAAGATTAAATGTGATTTATCTTTGTCTATGTTTCCTTTCCATATGCATCTAATACTTCTTTTTTCCCGTTAAATTCAATTTCAGGCCGGTGATGCTCTGATACAGTTATATCACAATTTCATCACCGACTTTGAAACTAAAATCAATCTTCTCAAGCTTGCACACTTTGCTGTCATAGTTTCTAGGCAGTATGCAGAGAAAGAAGCTGCAATTACCTATCTTGAAGGGGTGATTGAGAAACTTCGAGCCACCAGAGAGCAGCGCATTGAAGAGCCAATACTTTACATCAACATGCAAATAGCCACATTTAAACTCGAGCAAGGGAACCAAAAAGAGTGCAAGAAACTTCTAGAAGATGGAAAGAGTGCCCTTGACAGTATGACCGACATTGATCCATCTGTGTATGCTAGCCATTACTGGGTTTCATCTCAGTACCATAAATGTCGTAAAGAATTTGCCGAGTTCTATAAAAGTGCTCTTCTTTATTTGGCATATACATCAGTGGAGTCTCTCTCAGAATCATTTAAACTGGTATGTGATTTTGATTGTGCTCTTCTTTCTCTATCTTACATGTCAGTGGTTGTATAAAATAACTGTTGGTTTGCTTTCTCTTACCTAGGTCATTTTGGCATGTCATCTTACGTTCATACCGGAAGGTTTCAAATGTGTGATTGTGACCCATTGATGGTTTGCTAAGTTGTGATACCCCATATGATAATGATAAGGGTAGGTGATGTATGATATTCCACATTGTTTGGGAATAAGAAGTTTTTGCTCTTTCTAAGGTTTAAATGGGGCTCCAATTGTATCATTGAGTAGTCCTTGTGGAGCATAGGTTATGTGGTTTGGGTCTTCCATTGGGACGTTTTAAATGGTATCAAAGCCTATCCCAACCAGAAATGGTGGACTTGGGTCGTGCCAGCTACGATGGACTGGCCCGACGAGGATGTCAGGAATTTAAGGGGCGTAGATTGTGATATCTCATATGATAAGGATAAGGGTAGGTGGTATAAGAGATCCCACATTTCTTGAAAATGATAAGTTATTGCTCTTTATAAGGTTCAAATGAGGCTCCAATTGTATCATTGAGTAGTCCTTTTGAAGTATGGGCCATGTGGTTTGGACCTTCCGTTTGGGTGTTACAAAAGTTACATGGTAGTGGTTGCCTACAAGATCTATGGAATTGTAACTAATAGCACTGTATGAAAATAAAATGTGTTATGCTCTTTGGTCAAAGTATTATCCGTGGAAGGTTAATCAAGATTGTGTCCTGGTTTGAGTGTGGTGATTATGCCAGGCCCATGTTCAAGCTGAACAATGTGTGAAAACCTAGTGGCAGTAATGACTAGTGTATAAAATAAATAAATTTAAATTCAGGGCCTGAACATGCTAAGCTTTTAATTACCTAGGATCTACTCAGAATTTGTTCATCATGCTGCTTCAGATAATTGTTCTAGTGGCTCACTTGGTCTAAAATCTACCGCCTGAGGTCATCATGGAAAGAAATGAGGCTAATGCAACTAGATATTACCTAAATCTCCATTTTCTTTGAATCCTGAAGCACTTCTCTATTTTCAACCTTTTTGAATGCTGGTCCTTTTTCTAACATAATTTTTGTGTCGTTTGATTCATATATTCAAAATTTATTGTAATTAGTGCGCAAATGGTAACGTCTATTGACATCCTGCTTAAACAAGATCATTATAAGACTCATTAGATTATATTTTATTTTATTTTTTATTTATAAAGATAACCTTACTTACATATATATATATAAAGATTACTTATAATATATATATATAAAGATTGTTTGCTCATTTTTGTGTCTGTTACGTGATTCTAACCTTTGGATCCCGAAATTCATATTTTAGGATTTGGCATTCGATTTGTCCCTTTCTGCACTTCTGGGCGATAACATCTACAACTTTGGAGAGCTCCTTGCCCATCCTATTGTAAGTGTCTTCAGTAATGTTCTTATCATCTGTGGTGCTTTGGATTGAGTATAGGAAGGGTAGTGAATGGAATAATACTATAACCTGGGAGGCAAAGTATAAAACCCACATGTGGCTTGCAACTTTCCTTGAATCGCTATACTTTCATACTGGTTTATGACTATATTTTCATTGAATCAAGTAGTACAAGGCTGCTTATACATTTCCTTCATTGATCCTTATTACAATGCTTCAGCAAACTCAATTATATTATCCTTCATTTATGGACACACCGAAACCAAAGATTGGAATAGTAGTAATAGTAAAATGTATTTGCTATGCCTATTTTATATCAATAAAATTTCTTATTACTTATAAAAAAAATAGTAAAATGTATTTGCAAGATTTGAAGAACGTTCCTGGATGTTTTATAGATTCCTTGTAATTTTAGAAATAAGAGTACATTTTGATATAATGTTTACTGCCTGCGAAGCTGGAAAAACGATAGAATGATTTGGACTTAGTTTCAATACTATAGGATCTTCTCTTACCAAAACTTCTGCAGTCTTCCATGTTGGGGAATGACATCTTTCAACTTCTGCAGATTAAGAGTCTTCTGGGGACAAAGGTTGAGTGGCTCTATTATATTATGGAGGCATTCAACTCTGGTGATTTAGTTCGTTATCAGGAACTATGTCGGGTGCATAATGCTGCTCTGAGGGCTCAACCAGCATTAGTTGAGAACGAGAAGAAGCTGTTGGAAAAGATAAACATTCTCTGCTTGATGGAAATTATTTTCAGGTTTAGAACCTTTATGTTATTATCTTTTACTTTTGATTTTATGCCAGTGAAGATAAGTTTTTTGGTTTTCTGCTGCATAGGATTAGTATGAATCATTGTTGGACTGAATTGCTACATGTTCCCTTGCAGCCGATCTTCTGAAGATCGAACTATACCTTTGAGTATCATTGCTGAGCGCACAAAAATTTCTATCGAGGATGTAGAGCATCTTCTTATCAAGAGCCTATCTGTAAGTCCCTGCGTCTTTGAATATCATTAATGAGCAGTTGAGATTCACATGCTTTGTAAATCATATTACCTTTACAAAGTTTCCCGCTTTGCACTTGTATCAGTCAGTTTATTTGATTATTCACTTTAAATATTTTAGGTTTCTAACTTATCAAGAAAAAGATATTTTATATTTCTCATTAAGTTTGGTGTAGCTTTTCTAATTTTCTGGGGACGGGGAAAAATTTATGCTCACTGTTCTTGTTGGTCAATTTTCATTGTCAAAGATGGAAAATCCAGTGCTTTCCCATAGACAAGCGTTGCGTCTTCTTTTTTTTCACTTGTTATTTTTTTATTATGGAAAATTGTCTATTCAATACTTAAAGCTCTGGGAGAACCACGCTGCAGGTTCATCTAATTGAAGGTATAATCGATCAAGTTGAGGGAACCGTGCATGTATCCTGGGTGCAGCCAAGAGTTTTGGGGATTCCACAGATCCAATCCTTGCGCGACCGTCTGGACAATTGGATGGATAAAGTGCGCACAGCTTTGGTTTCCATCGAGGCAGAAACGCCCGATCTTGTTGCATCCTGATTTTTGTTTACTGATTTGCTCATGCCCATTGTAACAACTCCATGACATAAGTGGTGGAAAATTGCAAAGGCGACCAAAAAGAGACACACACTCCTTAGGTCACATGGTCAGTACCGCCTGTTGTATGCTTCCTTTCTTTTTGCCTATTTTTGTTTTAATCATTTTCCTGGAAGGAGCAGCCCTTATTGTAGTTCACTTCAGGGTCATGGGTTCTATAGTGGCATGCCTAGAGACATGGTGCATCAAATGAGAACGAACGGCTGTTCTTATGCTTTATTTGGAATTTTTCTTGCGTACAATCAGATGTGATCTTTGTACTGTTGAAATGCATTTCTTTTTCTTTGATGGTTTTCATTTTATACTTTTTCTTATACTGCTACATCTGAAGACTGAATAGGCTAAGGTTATGCAATCTTTGAAAAATTGTTAGATCAATAAGGGGATCTTACTATTAACTTACATGGTTTCACGTGATATGTTAGGTTTAGGTTTAGTTTGGATAATATGATATGTTGAGATGGTTTTAGATGAAAATTGAAAGTCGAATAAAATACTGCTAGAATATTTTTTTTTTAATATTATTATTATTTTGAGATTTGAAAATGTTCAATTGTTTATTATATTTTGTGTAGGAATTTGAAAAAATTGTAATGATGAGATAAGATGAGATGAAACAGTTTCTGTATCGAAACTATGCCTAAGTTTATGATGAAAAGAGTATTACAATTTAAGGTAGTATATCAACTCACATATGTTTGTAAGCTTATTTTTATAAAATTTATTTGTCGATAAAAGCATTTATCTTTTCAAAAACAGTATCTTCTTCCTATTTATCTTTGAGAAATGTCATTCTAAATTTCTAAGGTTTCTACACTACACATCATCATATGTTATAATTTGATTTGTAAGATTCAAATTTTAGAGTAATGCTAGATATAAGCCCTAAATAAACAAGTCCCATACATGGGTTCCACTAATAAATAATAGCTTTTTTAACATTCTTTTTAGGTGAAGTCTACTTTTTTACAAGGGTTTGCATGGGATTTCTCTATTTAGAATTTACACATTATTTCTCTTTTTACTTATCTTTTCCTTTACGCCCATGTGTCGATGTATCTTACAAACATACAAAAAATCCGAACTTGCCAGGATTCTTTTTTATTTTTATTTTACCCTTTCTCTGCTTTGCCCTCGCCAATGTTTTCAATGTCTCAACGAGAGTAAACTCCCAAGGTCTCTCTTTTGGGTTGTTTAATTGTAAGCTAGACTTTTGATAATGAGTAATGTTACGTATAGTCATAAACTATGCAAATATCATGTAGTCATTTTGAGAACAAGTAAGATTTATTATTACAAAATTAATTTTCCTTTCACGTGAATTTCATTTTTTTTTTAAATAATTGCGTGACATTTACACACTCAAACTATACTTATTATTTCTCTACCTGATAAAACATCATATTATTTTTTTAAAAAAAAAATTTAATATTTAAGTTGGTGCTATCACATCAACATAATAAAATAAGGAAAAATTTAGGTGATATATATATATTTATTTATTTATATCAATTTTCTTGTCTAATGTTTTGGACTTGGAGCGATTATCTTTTCAAGATGCTTAGACCTTAAAGGTTTGCTATGAAATAGTTAATACTCGTAATAAAATCTCAAGATGAGAGCTACAACATACTTTCATTTGAAACTTGAGAAGAGAAGCAACTCAAAAAGTAGGATGATAGCATGATTTGAGAGCAAATCTTATAAAAAAGTAATGTTTTATACAGTCACTTTTACGTATTTTTTATGCATTCTGTTGATGATATTGGCTGCATTAATTTTTCTTTTAATACATAATCAATCACATTGGTGAAGTGTACAAAAGAATACACAAATATGATCTCACATATAATTTTTGTTTAAAAATAGTTTGAAGAAATAAATTATTTAATTTAGAAGTCTTAAACTACCGATATATATTGTCTTTCTTTATTCTCAGCAGCCAAAAAGTCGTCTTTAAGTTTTATGTAACCTAACCTTTTATATTTCCAATGTCATACTCAATGTCACCGACTGGTATTCTTATTTGTTTATATTTTTCCCTTGCATATTTCCAACTACTCCAAGTTATAATTTTCTTTGAATTTTTTTATTGCTACTGTTGAGCGAGTATTTTCTATTATAAAATTTATAAAAATTAGATTAGGTACTCGAATAGAATATGAGTTTCTTGTAGATAATTTATTAGTATATATTGAGAAAAAAATTTCCAAAAATTTCACTTATACAATAATAATGGACGCTTCATTGAAAATATTGTTGATGGTTCGTCCGAGTTATAAATGTAACAGACTGCATTGTCAAATTATCATTTGTCGCTAAGACGATTAAAAACAAAAAAAAATCACGACATAATCCTTAATTTTAGTTGTGTGCTATTTAATTTGTGGCAATAAGTAAGTGGAAGAGTGAGTGATGTTTTTTTCTTTCTAAATTACAATAAATTAATATGCAAATGAAATATTATTAAGAGTAATGCTACTTATTGTTACAAACTAAATAGCATATAGCGAAAATTAAGGATTATGTCGTGAAATACTTTTTTAACCGTCCTAGTGACAAATGATAATTTGACAATACAGTATGTTACATTTATAACTCGGGCGAAAAATATAAGATAGTTTGATAGTTTTGGGATGAAAAAAAAATGTATTTAATTTATCAATTTAGTTATTTTATTTGCACAATTAAAAGTATTAACTTTTGCGAACGAGTAATGATTCACGACTATTTTTATAATTACCTTGTAAACTGAGGGTTTATACGTCAAGTGATATTATTTTTAGAGAAATAATATTTCTAGATTTAGAATGTATAAATTTCATGTATTCTTTTTAAGAAATAAATAAATTTAAAATCCACAAAAAAAAATCTTAAATTATATTGATAATGTTAGCATTGTTAGGTGTGCTCATGTATAGGTAATGCTATATACACACTTTGAGTGTGTAGTCTCCAGGAGGTAGTCTATGTTAAAAGAAGTGGAGCTTATTATTAAAAAAATAAAAATTTTCATTAACTATTTTTTTATTTTGTAAAGAATATAAATCCAACACTGTAAATATCATTTATATGCAAAGAATTGTAAACACATATCGTTGTAACGTATGTAAATGTCGTATATTTATTTAAAAAAAAAATAAAATCTATTATTAAAAACTTAATTTTTTATATAAATTCTATATTTATTTATTTTTTTTTAAATAATTACACAAAATTTATATTTTCACGACTGTTAATATCATTCCGAGTAAGAAAGGTCTTCAAAAATAGAAAGCGGGTTGATCCAGAAACGAACCTAAACAGCTGATAATACCAAAGGCGTTCCTGTACTTTCACTCTTTCAGTATCTTTTGTTCTTTTCTTTGAACTCAAGAAAAAGAAGCTTCTCTCTTATAAAAACGAACCGCCTCTCTCTCTCTCTCTCCGTGCGTCACGGACATGGCTGCGCCGCTGCAATACCTGGAGTCGCTGCGCAACGCGCATCCGGAGCTTGCCGACTGGTACGCCTCTCTCGCAGATCTGTACCAGAGGAAGCTCTGGCACCAGCTTACCGCCAAGCTCGAGCAGTTCGTCGCCCTCGCCGTATTCCAGGTCTGCGTGCTTTCTTTCGCTACCCTATTCTTCTGCTCCGAGTATTTTCGTGCGTGTATGGGTTTGGGGATTAGGGTTTTTGAATCTTCAAACGCCCATTTTTATATGTGAGGCGGAGTTTTGTTTTGTGTTCTTCCTGGATAATTAGGGTTTCCGTTGAAAATGAAGACTGGGAAACAGGTATGAACTGAGGTTTTACGTGGGAATTAGGGGTTTTAACGTGCCGATGATCATAAGATTGAAGAAACTTGTTGTAGTGTCCTTGAAAATTACATTATTTTTTGGTTTCGTGTTTAGCTTATTATTGGTGACCCTATATATGAGTGGATGATGTAGGCAGGAGAGAATTTGTTTCTCTAGAATTGAATGTGAGAGATTGAAATTAATCTGCAAAGGGATTCACCCATGTATTTGGGCTAAGCCTATTATCATTATCAATAAAACCTTGTTTTCCTATCAAGAAAAAAACTAAAAGGGATTCAGTTTTGGTTGTTTGTTTTACAACCGTCATACAAAACATATAGTAGTTTTTCTCAAGTTAGAATACTTATTACATATCACATTGGATTAATATTTTTCGGTGTAAACTGGTTCAGTGTGTGTTTGCGCACACCATGGACTTATATAATTATATTAAGATGCATGGTTAATGGATCAAAGTTATCGGAGTATAGTTATAGTGTTTACTTGATTTGTAAGTGATTATTCTGAATTTGGAGTAATTGAAGGAGTGCCCTTTCACCTATGTCTATATTGTAGGTCATGAGGTTTGTCCAAACACGATAAAATCCAATAGATTGTGCAGTATTCTAAGGAGAGGGACACCCATAGAACTCCAAGTGGTTGGCCCAAGTAGTGAAGACCTTGGTCTTGGGGTATCACTCCCTTCAAGGTCCAAGGTTTAACACCTGATGGGTGCAAACAATCTTTTAGGGCCACACCCCTGGTGAAAAGCCAGTGATTTAACTAGTTCCGTGTAGGAAAACTTTCGAGGGTGTAGTGCACGGAACCGGAGTTTACTCTACAGAGGTGGGTCCGAATGGCCCTGCAGTGGAGAAAGGAGAGGGAAACCCATAGAAGTAAAATGAGTCTGTCAAGGTCTTTGCCATGAATGGGTCTTGTGAACGGTGCACCCCAAGGGTGGAGTGTCATTGGTTATTGGACATTAATTACATGCAAAAATGAGTCTGTTGATATCTTTGCTATGAATGGATCTTGTGAACTGTGTTCTAAGGGTGAGGTGTGATTGGGCATCAATGACATGTAGCCAAGGCATATTAGTTATATTTGGCCATTTAATAATTCTTCTATTCTTGCGTAATGGCCCCAAGCCCTTAGTCATTATGATTTCCATGCAAACTTTTGGCTATCATTGGTTTGTCTGTGTCCTCTACAAACAATATTGAGAAAAAATCCCCTGGCGTAAGGACCTATGAAATTTTAGTTGCTGCATTATATAAAATGTGATAAGGCTATGTTATTAACATGTGTATGCTTAAATGAGGTTAGAGTGCACACTGTCATGTTATCAATGACTAACAACAGGCATTATTGAAGATCCAGTGCTATATTTCCTATTCAAATACAGTTTGATGCAAAGTATCTGATTCAATTGCCAAGTCAATTACATCGTCCAAGTGATTAACCAGGATTTTGCACTACTGCTATGTTTTTATTTATTGGCTTGGGTACTATGGATTGGACATTGCTCTCCTCAAACATGTTTTCCCAACTTGTTGGACTTGAAAAAGATTAAATGTGATTTATCGTTGTCTATGTTTCCTTTCCATATGCATCTAACACCTTCTTTTTTTTTTTCTGTTAAATTCAATTTCAGGCCGGTGATGCTCTGATACAGTTATATCACAATTTCATCACCGACTTTGAAACTAAAATCAATCTTCTCAAGCTTGCACACTTTGCTGTCATAGTTTCTAGGCAGTATGCAGAGAAAGAAGCTGCAATTACCTATCTTGAAGGGGTGATTGAGAAACTTCGAGCCACCAGAGAGCAGCGTATTGAAGAGCCAATACTTTACATCAACATGCAAATAGCCAAATTTAAACTCGAGCAAGGGAACCAAAAAGAGTGCAAGAAACTTCTAGAAGATGGAAAGAGTGCCCTTGACAGTATGACCGACATTGATCCATCTGTGTATGCTAGCCATTACTGGGTTTCATCTCAGTACCATAAATGTCGTAAAGAATTTGCTGAGTTCTATAAAAGTGCTCTTCTTTATCTGGCATATACATCAGTGGAGTCTCTCTCAGAATCATTTAAACTGGTATGTGATTTTGATTGTGCTCTTCTTTCTCTATCTTACATGTCAGTGGTTGCATAAAATAATTGTTGGTTTGCTTTCTCTCGCCTAGGTCATTTTGGCATGTCATCTTACATATATACCGGAAGGTTTGAAATGTGTGATTCTGGCCCATTGATGGTTTGCTAAGTTACATGCCGGTGGTTGCCTACAGGATCTGCAGAATTGTAACTAATAACACCGTATGAAAATAATGTGTTATGCTCTTTTGTCAAAGTATTATATGTAGAAGGTAAATCAAGATTGTATCCTGGTTTGACGATGGTGATTATGCCAGGCCCGTGTTCAAGCTAAACAATGTGTAAAAACCTAGTGGCGGCAGTAATGACTAGTGTAAGGAATAAATAAATCAAATTCAGGGCCTGAACATGTTAAGTTTTTAATTAACTAGGATCTACTAAGAATTTATTCATCATACTGCTTCAGATAATTGTTCTAGCGGTTCACTTGGTCAAAAACTTACTGCCTGAGGTCATCATGGAAAGAAATTATGCAGCTAATGCAACTAGATATTACCTAAATCTCCATTTTCTTTGAATCCTGAAGCACTTCTCTATGTTCAATCTTTTTGAATGCTGGTGTTCCTTTTTATAAAATATTTTTAGGTTGTTTGATTCATATATTCGAAATTTATTGTAATTAGTGAGCAAATGGTAACATCTGTTGACATCCTGCTTAAACAAGATCATTATAAGATCACTAGATTATGTTTTATTTTATTTTTATTTATAAAGATTTTCTTACTTACATACATATATATATAAAGATTGTTTGCTCATTTTGTGTGTGTCTATTATATGGTCCTAACCTTTGGATCCCGAATTCATATTTTAGGATTTGGCGTTCGATTTGTCCCTTTCTGCACTTCTGGGCGATAACATCTACAACTTTGGAGAGCTCCTTGCCCATCCTATTGTAAGTGACTTCAGTAATGTTCTTATCATCTGTAGCACTTTGGATTGAGTATAGGAAGAGTGGTGATTGGAGAGATATTATTACCTAGGAGGCAAAAGTATAAAACCCAGATGTGGCTTGGACTTATCCTTGAATCACTATATTTTCATGCTGGTTTATTATTGTATTTTCCTTGAATCAAGTAGTATAAGGCTGCTTATCCATCCTGTTGGCGAAATTCTTTTCCTTCATTGATGCTTATTACAATGCATCAGCAAACTTGATTATATTATCTTTCATTTATGGACACCCCAAACCCAAAGAATGGAATAGTAGTAATAGTAAAATGTATTTGCAATATTTAACGAATGTTCCTGGATGTTTTTATAGATTCCTTGTAATTTTTAGAAATAAGAGTACATTTTGATATAATGTTTACTGCTTTGGAAGCTGGAAAAACGTTAGAATGATATGGACTTAGTTTCAAATCGGATTTTCTCTTACCAAATTCTTCTGCAGCCTTCCATGTTGGGGAATGACGTCTTTTAACTTCTGCAGATTAAGAGTCTTCTGGGGACAAAGGTTGAGTGGCTCTATTATATTATGGAGGCATTCAACTCTGGTGATTTAGTTCGTTATCAGGAACTATGTCGGGTGCATAATGCTGCTCTGAGGGCTCAACCAGCATTAGTCGAGAACGAGAAGAAGCTGTTGGAAAAGATAAACATTCTCTGCTTGATGGAAATTATTTTCAGGTTTAGAACCTTTATGTTATTATCTTTTACTTTTGATTTGTGCCAATGAAGACAATTTTTTTGGTTTTCTGCTGCATAGGATTAGTATGAATCATCGTTGGACTGAATTGCTACATGTTCCCTTGCAGCCGATCTTCTGAAGATCGAACTATACCTTTGAGTATCATTGCTGAGCGCACAAAAATTTCTATCGAGGATGTAGAGCATCTTCTTATCAAGAGCCTGTCTGTAAGTCCATGTGTCTTTGAATATCATTAATGTGCAGTTGAGATTCACATGCTCTGTGAATCGTATTACCTTTGCCAAGTTTCCTGCTTTGCATGTGTATCAGTCAGTTTATTTGTTTATTCATTTTAAATATTTTAGGTTTCTAACTTATAAGATATTATATGTTTCTCATTAAGTTTGGTGTAGCTTTTCTAATTTTCTTGGGACGGGAAAAAACTTATGCTCACTGTTATGGTTGGTGAATTTTCATCATCAAAGAAGGAAAATCCAGTGCTTTCACACTGATGTAATTTGTGTACGATAAACGTTGGTTATTAGTTCTCTAGCCATAGACAAGCATTGTAATTGTAATGAAAAAAAAAGAGACATGCTTCATAGTTGATAGGGTTTGCTTTTATTTTTTCCACTTTTATTTTTTATTATTATTATTATTTTTTTTTTTTGGTATTATGGAAAAGTTTCTATTTGATACTTAACTCTTGGAGGATTCATACTGCAGGTTCATCTAATTGAAGGTATAATCGATCAAGTTGAGGGAACCGTGCATGTATCCTGGGTGCAGCCAAGAGTTTTGGGAATTCCACAGATCCAATCCTTGCGTGACCGTCTGGACAATTGGTTGGATAAAGTGCGCACAGCTTTGGTATCCATTGAGGCGGAAACACCCGATCTTGTTGCATCCTGATTTTTGTTTACTGATTTGCTCATGCCCATTGTAACATCTCCATGACATAAATGGGGGAAAATTGCAAAGGCGAACAAAAAGAGACAGAAACTCCTTAAGTCACATGGTCGGTACCGCCAGTTGTATGCTTCCTTTCTTTTGCCGAATTATTTTGAATCATTTTCCTGGAAGGAGCAGCCCCTATTGTAGTTCACTTCAGGGTCATGGGTTCTATGGTGGCATGCCTAGAGACATGTTGCATCAAATGAGAACGAATGGCTGTTCTTACGCTTTAGAGTGGTTATCAGACATCTTATTTGGAAATTTCTTACATACAATCAGATGTGATCTTCTTCATACTGTTTAAATGCGTTTTTTTTCTTTCAGGGTTTTCATTTTATACGTTTTACACATTCTCCTACATCTGAATAGGCTAAGGTCATGCAATTTTTGGAAAACTGCTAGACCTAGACACAGATTTTACAAAACAAAGTTTATAAATAGATGTGGCTTAATATTATATGTTAGATCTAGTTTATAGCGAAGAGTTTTACAATCTACCGTAGTATATCAAACCATGTCTATCTGTAAATTTACTTAAATAACATTTCTTTTCAAAAACTGTATCTTCTTTCAACTTGCCATGAGTAAATGGAAGCTTAGGGAATCCATTTATGTGGGATGTACCTGGATTAAGCTTACAAGGGCAATTTCATATTTCAGAGAAAATGATTTAGCAGTCTTCTCTCTTTCTTTCTTTTTCCGCCCCTTTTTTAAAGGAAATTCATCAATATCTTTTTTCCCGTAGTGGCAAATTTCTCTTCTCTCATTTCCAAATTTTTAATTTTAATATAGTATAGGGTTATTAATTTTGTAAAAATCTTATTTGGGGCTGACTTAAAAATTAGGAGTGATAATATGTTACACGACCCATTAATCCAATATGAACAGGACACGATAATAGCGGGTTAGGGTTTAGTCTTAATGGGTTCGGGTCAAAACATGTTGACCCGTTAAGACACGATTGCTTAAAGGGTCAACCCGTTTTGACACGTTAAGAAATTTAAAATTACAATTATACCCTTATACCTAAAAGTAAAATTGTTAAAATTTCAATTTCAATATTTTTATTGTTTGGATTGTAATTTTGGACTTATAGTTAGTTTTATAATTTTTATAGATATTTTGATTTTAATATTTATATAAAATTATACTAAATTTAATCAGGTTAAACGAGTTATTTTCGAGCCTATTCAACCCATTTACATAAATATTTTAAAACGAATTATATTATGTCATGTTAACTTATTTCGTAGCATTCATTAATGGGTCAAAACGGGTTGACACGACATGACCCGTTAGATTAATGGGTCGTGTTAGAGTTTGAAATTTTGACACGATAAGTTTAACGAGTTGAATTAGGGTTGACCTATATAGTATAATATATATGCTTTGACACGATACGAAAACGACCCCTTAACACGATTTAACACCCTCATTAAAAATTGGATGTATGGTAATTTAAGATGGGATATAATATTAAGCCACATCTATTTATAAACTTTGTTTTGTAAAATCTACCATAGTATATCAAACCATGTCTATCTGTAAATTTACTTACATAACATTTCTTTTCAAAAACTGTATCTTCTTTCAACTTGCCATGAGTAAATGGAAGCTTAGGGAATCCATTTATGTGGGATGCACCTGGATTAAGCTTACAAGGGCAATTTCATATTTCAGAGAAAATGATTCAGCAATCTTCTCTCTTTCTTTCTTTTCCCGCCCCTTTTTCAAAGAAAATTCATCAATATCTTTTTCCCGGTAGTGGCAAATTTCTCTCCTCTCATTTCCAAATTTTTAATTTTAATATAGTATAGGGTTATTAATTTTGTAAAAATCTTATTTGGGGCTGACTTAAAAATTAGGAGTGATAATATGTTACACGACCCATTAATCCAACAAGAACAGGACACGATAATAGCTGGTTAGGGTTTAGTCTTAATGGGTTCGGGTCAAAACATATTGACCCGTTAAGACACGATTGCTTAAAGGGTCAACTCGTTTTGACACGTTAAGAAATTTAAAATTACAATTATACCTAAAAGTAAAATTGTTAAAATTTCAATTTCAATATTTTTATTGTTTGGATTGTAATTTTGAACTTATAGTTAGCTTTATAATTTTTATAGATATTGTGATTTTAATATTTATATAAAATTATACTAAATTTAATCAGGTTAAACGAGTTATTTTCAGGCCTATTCAACCCATTTACATAAATATTTTAAAACGAATCATATTATGTTATGTTAACTTATTTCGTAACATTCACTAATGGGTCAAAACGGGTTGACACGACATGACCCGTTAGATTAATGGGTCGTGTTAGAGTTTGAAATTTTGACACGATAAGCTTAACGAGTTGAATTAGAGTTGACCTATATAGTATAATATATATACTTTGACACGACACGAACACGACCCATTAACACGATTTAACACCCCTATTAAAAATTGGATGGATGGTAATTAAAGATGGGATTTGTGTATTTTTCCAAAAAAAATAATAATCCACTCAAACCTTGTGATCAAGGAATCTCCAATCCACGTGTATGCATAAAATCAATCAACAGCCACCAAAATTCCAAGATGAAGCAGCCCCACCAATATCATTTAAACTTGGCGATTTGAAGTGGAAACATAAATAACCAGAGGAGCGGATGATGGCTTAGCATATTACATTCTTTCCTATTTTCACTTTTGCAACTGTAAAGCCAATACAAATATGATTCACTCTTGCCTGACAAAAGGCGAGGAGCTCACATCTGTACTATAAAACGAGTCCTCTATTCCACCATAGTTGTCATCCTTCTCTTCCTCCCACTTGAGAACCTCTCTTATATACTTGAATGCCTCGTCAATGGTCACCCGATCCCTTGCCCTAGCCTGCCACACAAAAAGCTTTCTACCTGTTATGGAAGCATAGAGGTCTTTGAACTTCACTGCGATGTAGAAGTATGCCTGATGTGCCGACATCTGGTTGTTATGATGCGTCTGCACCGGACTGAAGTCATTGAACCACTCACAAGAACTTAAATGCACCCGACTCACCTTGTCCTCGAAAAGGTCATACTTGTTTAATATCAATAAAAATGGGGTGTCCTTAAAGCAAGGGTGTCTAACCATACTCTCGAACAGTTCCTTGCTTTGCATCATTTTGTTCTGAAGCACGGGTCCACTGCCACTACTTTCTGAGGCAAGCCCCATCTGATCATAGTCACTAAGAGCAACACAGAAGACTACCACCCGAACATCTTCAAACATTTCCACCCACTTACATCCCTCGTTCATGCCTTTGGTGGCATTTACCCTTATAAGTTGGTATCTGTCAAAACACAAGAATGTTCAAGATTCTGTCAAATTCATACACCACAAATAATATTAATTACATCATATATTAAAACAAAAAATATAACCTTCCAAAACAATAATTACAATATGAATGCCCATATTTTAATAATAATAATAATAATAAAATTAGAAAGGATCTTGGTAGGTGCAACTTGGCCACATGGGATCAGAGATTAGGTTAGTGTGGTAGCTTTTCACAATACTCATGGAAATCACCAGATTGCCATTCCATAGACAGATGCCACACCAGATTTATTCAGACCGAGTAGAAGGATCAAGCAGGGATTTTATATGACCATACACAGAATAGTGAGTAGTGAGATAAAATTACTTGGTCATTGGTGGAGGTGGAGCCCCTAGATTGTCTGTATAGGTTTCAGACATTGGACTACGATCATCAAGAGAGAATTCTATGAAAGCCAAACCATTTCCTTGAGTCACCCCTTCTGCATAGATTATGTCTCTCTCTGAAGGTTCATATTCATTGCTCGATATCTCGACAGCCTGAAAGAACCAAGATTAATTTATGTAGCCATCCAAGATGAGTAATGCTTATTTACTTTATCTTAATCAGGGAGATTGTTGAAAATAATAAGAATAAATCTGATTCACATCTGGCCAGCAACCACTGCAAAAGGTCCCAGATTGAACCACACTGATGGAAGACCAACACAACATTTTTTGAATGGGAAGGATTGGGGCACACTTGATTTTCAGGAATAAATCAGTTTTTGCCAAAAATAAACAAACAGTTAAACATGTGGTAACTACATAAACATGTAGTAAGGTAAAGATTTGCAATGGAAGGTTGTAAAATGAAAAATAAATCAAAATGAGATATCAATGAGAGTCTAAATGAAATACCCTGCTTAAGAAGTACTCTGCAACATCTGGGAGGAAGTGAAGCTTATCTTTTCTTCTATATGTTTCCTGTATAGCAGGATCCTTCCACACATCTTCAACTAAGGGAGCATACTCCCGAGTTGCTGCAGGGAAGAATTTATCCAAATCTCCAGTGGCTATAATATCCAGAAGCCAATCAGAGAAATGCTTCAACTTCGGGTTTATGGAATAGATACATTGACTCGTTCCATTAGGATCAACTTCTCCATCTGAAACAAGATTGAGATCAGATGTTACATATTCGAAGCACTGTAATGCAGTTAAGTAACTCCTTCTTTCACTTTGCATATGGCCTGATCAACATAATCGTGACATCAACATTAAGAAAGAATTACTAGCCCTTAACAAATTTTAAGGCTCTAATTTGAGAAGCCTTGGACTCCATACCACCTCAACACACCTATTCTATTTAAAGATACTTGTTGACGATACTACATAATAGAAACTTCTCATAGAATACTTTCCTTGCTTTTAGGCTTAAAACTATTGGTAAAAGTTGAAATCAAGCTATGCAGCCATGAGGAAAATGGCTCCTTTATTTATTTTTTGGGGTATATGGTGTGAAAGAAAAGAGACTTTTTGAGGATAATGGGCGTTCCTTGGATGAGTTTAGGAGTTTCTTCTGGAAGACTTTGTTTTTGTGGGCCATTTCTTTAGATTTGAATGGTCTCAGCTTCCATGATTTCCTTGTAACTGTTTCTAGTTCTTAAATAGGTGTATTCACATGTATACTTCCAGTGTACCTGGGCTATGCCTATCTTTATATCAATGAGATACCTTATTACTTATAAAAAAAATAAAAGATTCAAGGCTATTGCTTTCACATTGCTGGCAAATTCAACCATTTCTTTCAACTGAATTTAGTCTAAGAAAAGTTCTTTCTGTCAATTCTGCTATTATGTCCAAGCTTAAGCAAAAATAACGTGATCAATAAGATTCTCATCCCGGAAATCATCTCATTGACAACATTTTATTCAAATATACACTCAAGTTTTGTTAAGAAGAGAATGGGAAGCTCTTTTATATATATATATATATATATAAGTATGGGAAGCTCTTTTTGATGAGTAAAGATGGAAGTTTCTTAAAGCTACAAAGATTTCACACCTAAGTACAGGAACAATTCACTATTGCAATGAATTTAAACCTTATAGACATGCAATACATGGCCAACAAGTCTTGATGCATTGGCGGCCGAAAGGGCTAATAACTCATAGGGCAGTCTGCATAAAAGTTGCAAGTTGGGAATAACGTTTCTTGGAACTAAGAAAAATCATGTGTAGTGCATTGTCTACTTACGTCAAAGATTTGAAGTTTCTGGACTTCAATCAAATACTTTCGTAAAGAATGGTAGCGTGAGATGTAAACAAAAATTTCTATCAAAGTATATCTCCTGGCAATGTCAAATTCTACTCATACAACTGAAGTATCAACCAAGATAAAATCTTCTAGAGTCTTTAGGCTAACTCCAATGTGGAGTTCTTATAATCATAACAGTTATTAGGATCCATCAGCTCTTTCTCAAAATTTTAAGAGTGCCAATGTAATAATATATATATAAATCGGCAGATGGGGCTTTCATGTGGGGAGCAGTTGTCATGGCATTTTCTACATGATCCGAAAATCACTAGCCACCCAAACCTAATTCATGATGAACCCCACTGAATCAAGTTTTACGTGATTTCCCAGTTGTTGAAATGTTGTCACCTGAACATCTAGCTTAGCAAGAAACAATGAATCAGAGGAAATTTTGAAAATTCTTGAGCTAGTAAATGGTGAGAAAATATATGAAGAAACCTTTTAATTAAAAATAATATGTAAGATGGGAGTTACCAAAAGGAATCTAGAGGATCTTAATCTGCATATACTACTTAACCTAATTAAACATTATATTTGCAGATATTACCTGTATCGTTATTCTGATCATGGGAACTTAGTGCTCTCATCCTGTACACAGCCTCCTCCTCAAAGCGCTCCCGCCCATCAAGCAAAATGCTAATATATCTATACATGTTACTCTGGATCATCAGCTTAATATCCTGCAATTCTTCTAAGGCAAAATTGTTCCCATACAAAAATTTGGCCTGCTCAGTCATTGATAAAGTACCAAGGGAAGTGAGCATCAATACAACAAATTATGCAGGGGAAAAAGATGAACATCAATGCAAAGATGAAAGGCCTTTGTGGGAACCCAGTGGACATGACATTTGATAAAAGAAGCATGCCAACTAAATATGCTTGTGATCGTATGAGAAAAGTTGGAACCACAGAATGAACCAGGGAGGGCCTAACGTGAATGAATGTGTGCACACATGTCAAACCCCAAAGAATAAAATCCTTCAAACTTAAAAGTCCATTCATTTTAAAAGCAAACATCCCTGGCCATACACTGTAATAAAATAAATAGACAATATTCAGTCCATTGTGTTTTTACAGCCTATTTTCCCAAAGAGGTGCTAAAATGAGGGGCCCCACTTAGAAAATTCTCAAGCCTGTCCAATCTTTATGAAACTTTGTAATTGATTTCTGGACATGCAGTAAAGTATCCATTAATGTACGGTTCTTAGCTTTAAATGTTCAGTAGAACTTCCTCAGCAATTAGGTTTCTAGATCTAAAATTCATTTTGTTATAATCATCACCAGATTTTACAACTTCAGTGATGATTGAAATAAAATGATTATGACATGTAGACTAGGCGTGAACCCAGCAGTATGAAAGGTAATACAATATGGAAATGAGTTTGCAGATGCAGATATCATTATAGTTGTGATAGGTATGGATGCGGCACCTGCTTAAAGATAGTGCTGGTTCCAGAGCCTTGAAGCCCAAGAAGAAGAAGCTTCTGAGTGTTTTTCTGTTCCGGATAATTTGGAACTGTTGTATAATTGCTAGCCTCATCTCTTGGTCCAGGAGGTTGACCATGGGGTACAGGCAAAGAAAAAAGGGTACAGATAAACCGTATTGAGGCCTGTCTAGCAAGAAGCAAATCCAAACTGTTTCATATAAGGTTCCCATAATCCCATACAGAGAAATTCAAAACAAACTTTTTCAGAACATACCTTCTCCCAAATGTTTCCCCTAATGTTGTTCTGACCTTCCTCTTCATAACGACCATCATCATAGACCCAAAAATGAGTGTCACGTGGACACTGCACCTTTGCCAGCTGAAAGTATTAAAAACTAGACTAGTAAGGATATTAGATCGACTTTAAACCCTTCTCTTTTTGATAACTAAATATAACTACAAACTAAGGAGTGTAAGCTACCATATCAAAGCATTTAATGAGACCAAATAAAATAAAGTAAATGAGATGTAGAGCATTAGAATCAAAGCTGGAAGGATTCATCATCATTATGCAATCCCATTCTTGTTAAAGAAAGTGCGTTGGAACAAAACTGTCATCTCCCGTCATTTTCAGTTACTAGATTTTTTTAAAAATTTCAAAACTGACATCTGAGAAGGTTGATAAGTGATGTCCCAAAAAATATACATCAGCACAGCAATTCTAAGACGGAACCAACAAGGAATATCACAGGTGCATACACAAATAAAAAAACATATACATCATCAAAGCAATTATAAGACAGGGAGCCAACAAGGAATATCACAAGTGCATACACAAATAACATGTATCCAATATTCAGATTGAGTGAATATTATCCATTATATGTAAATGCAATGAGTTACAGCTTATGACAATGTCCTTTTATAAGGACAAAGAGCTTACCCGTAGAACCCTCAATTCGAGCTTTGTGATTTCTCGGCCATTGATGTAGACTTCAGTATTCCCATTGCTCGCATCAGGGCAAAGTTTCCCAGTGAAGTTTAAGTTTGAACTTACGGTTATATCAGGTTTTTCCCCCTCCTGTCAAATCAACAACGATAGATGCTAAAAGAAACTCAAACCCATTTGGGAAAAATAAGATTTCTGACCCATGCAATTGCAGAATGCCAAAACTAAAAAGAAAGTGAATCAATTGTGTTGAACATGCCTCACCTTTCCCCACAGACCAGATTCCTTGTCATACCAATATCGACCAGGCTTCAACTTTCGAGGAGGCAAAGGACATCCAAGTAGTTCTGCCATCTCTTCTGATTTAAGAGGGAATCCATTGACAATTAGCTGTTCCGGCCGAAGCTGATTAGCAGAACATTCTTTCTCTGCTTTCATAATCTGCTTGACTTCCAAAGGGCTGAGTAATCGGGATAATACCCTTGAATGTCTACCCAATTTCAGCCGCTTTGATTCATCAATCGGCTGACCAATGCAAGTTACACACTTGCGCCCTTCGGGCATTGATCCCATTGCTCTAAGAACACAATTGCTGCAATACTTTGCATCGCACACTAAGCATGACTCCTTTGTCTCCCACTTCCCTTTTCCACACCGATAACACACTCTACTCTTCTTCTTCTTCTTCTTTTCTTTTGACACGCCAACATAATTTATAAAATCTGGCCTCTCAACCTCAATCTCTTTCCTGTCAGATCTATTAACCGTGTTAAAAGTGACTACTGGCGCTCTCCTTACTTCATTAGTAACCTTTTTAGGAGGATTATGGACTGAATTTGGAGAAACTGATGGAGAAGCAGAAGAAGAATCGGGGTTTTGCAAGACAGAAGCTACAGACTCTGAACTGCCCGAGACCCCTGGGCTGTGAGTAGGCAAAGTCGTAACACCAGCAATACAAGACACTGGCAAAGGTATAGGTTCAACGACTGGAGGACCTGCATTGGCAGCGGATCTTTGCGATTCAGATAGGGGTTCTGCAGTTGGGATCGCACGTAAGTTTACATTCAGGGGTTCCACTCTGGGGACTTCATAAGTAACCGGTGGGCCCTCATACTCGATGGCAATAGAGTAATCAAGATCACTATCATCTTCAGGGAGAGAAGCTCCTGGTGGGAGCATCTTTGTCACCAGTTTTCTCCAGCCCTCTCCCCCTCTTTGCTCCACTTTGGCCATAACACTACCAAATTAACAGATCCTCAAGAAGGGCCTCAAACTATAACTTCATTTAATATCACCAAAAGCATGCAACTATGTCCTATATAATCTGAATTAAAAGCCCAAGCATTACAACTTTATGTAACATTCAGCGCCAAATATAAGAGAAGCACAGAGAATAACCAGGTAAACAAAGGTGAATTACGACTTAGAACGGGTAACAGCCATTGAGCAACCGCAACCGACCGGTCATCCTTTGAAAACCTCCAAACTAGAAAGATATATAACAAACTGATAAGAAATTTCAGCCAAATTAAAAAGGAACGAAAACGAAGTTGCGAACTTTTTTGAGTCGAAGCACGACTTTCAAACAAATCCCACAACAGGATTTGAATTTATTTGTAGTCAGAAAAGGGAACCCAAGTTGATGTAGCACAATTCAATAAAAGGTTGAGACTTATTCCTAGCCCGAGTTTTGAAGAAACCATAGTCAAACAACTCGTAAACAAAAACAAAACAAAACACAAAATTAAAAAAATAAAAAAAAACAAGAGGACGAAGAGGCAAAGTCCAATAAACTAGAACAAAGAACAATTCTAAATTCAAAGGAAGATCAATCACCCAAAAGAAAGATCAATGAAAAGGAAGTGATAACTGGACTTTTAAGGAGGACAAATATTCGAAGCAAAGCAAGTACGTACCTGAGGGAGGAGGTGGGGCGTAAAAAGACAAAACGAAAGCAAGAAATCCAGATGAAATCGAAGCAGCACTTATATCAGCTTCTCTTCTTTTCTCTTCTTCTTCTTCTTCTTCTATTGTTTCAGTTTTGATGGCTCTGAAGAACCAAAAAAGTCAAAAGCTCCTGCAAAAGCCCACGTTTGCCCAACCCATTCATCGATATCAAAGAGTTTCCCTGTTTGGAGAGAGAGAGAGAGAGAGAGGGAGCGAGATTGAAAAAATGGACCCCACACTTCCCACTAGTAGTCGGGATAGCTCCTACCCAGTTTGTCTGACTTTCGTGGAGTGATGAGGACAGGTGAGCTGTGCTCCACGCGTCGACACAGCGCGTGTCTGTAAATGATGCCACGACCAATTTTTTTAATTAAAATAATTCTAGGACTTTAGAAAATAAAAATAAAAATACACGAGAATCTGTGCACATCCCATAAATATCTAAAACAATAAATAAAGTTTATAAAATAAAACTTAAAATCAAAAGTCCTAACCATCAAAACATTTGTTTGAATAATCTCATCCCATATCTTTTGCAATTTCAAATAGCACTAAAGAGATTGGTCTCGTTATTTTTATTTACATATAAGATGAGTTAAAATAAAAGTTAAAAATTATATAAAATATTATTAAAATATTTTTTTAATATTATTATTATTTTAAGATTTAAAAAGTTAAATTATTTTTTTGTGATAATTTAAAAAATTTGTAATAATTAAATGAGATGAGATAAGATATTTTATAAAAACAAATGAAACCTAAAGAATAAAAAGAGCATATAAGTACCCGAACAAATGCCGACGAAGTTAAGTGCAAGGAACTTAGACAACACAACTGACAACCAATGTTAGTTAGTTTGATGATGGTGTGGCCTCATGGGTCAAATAGGATTGATTATTACTAAGTGTGGTGTGCTGCTTTGCAAGCCAAGTCGTGATAAAATAATGTCTCCCCAACTTGCCTTCATCTTTTACTATGATTTTAAGATTCATATGACACATCATCAAGATATTCATAATTTAATGATTATTAATGTGGAGTGGGAACAAAGCATATTCTTGGAGAACTTAGAGTTATAAATTATCATAAGGAATATGATAGTCAGTCGCCCAATTTGTACCGTTTGATTTTGACCACTCGATTTTTTTTATTTAATAATTAAGAAATTAACTATTTTCTTAATAATTAAAGATGTATAAAAAATATTTTAATTTTTTTTTCAAATACGCTATGGGGCACGCCAAATGGTACAGGCTGGGTAATCCCCTAACATTGTCATCATCATAATATAATGTCAATTAATTAAATTTTGACCATTTGTATCTACTAACACAATTCAAAGTCTATATTATCGAAGAGTAAACTCTTTCTTTTTCTTGCACTTATTTGAAAAGCTTTGAATTATGAACATATAAATATAAAAAAATAAAGTTTTGTTACATACAAGTAAAATTGTGTACTAATTCGTGTACCAATACTGATTATTTCATATTTAAAATTTAAATTAGTATTATTTTCAATAAAATATACTTTTTGACCAATCACATTAGATTGGTGCACATATTTGTACACAATTATGCTTGCAAATAGATTTTTTTCAAAAAAATATATTCTATAAAATTTATTGAACATTTAATGCTGATCAAAAGATTTATATGGGCAATAATATATATTGTAAAACCCGTTAAAGATAGTTTACAGATAAATGATATATATATAAAGAGATCTTAATAAATTTACAAATTAATGTAACTCAATGTAAGATATTTAATCTACTTTACGATAATACAAATTTTATAATCTGACATACTATATCAATATAAGTCAATTTATATATATATATTTGGTTTTATAACATTTATTTATAGGTGAAGTATTTTTCTAACTTAAAAAGAATCTATTTCAAAATTTGAAACCTTCTTCCCATAGTGAAATGATGTATTATTGTGTACCCAAGGCACGTTCTGTTGTCTGTTGTAACGTGAAGCAAGAGATTGTTTGATGGCTTCTGACTCACTGTTTTTTTGGGCAATTAATGAGACTAGTAATTGGGAAAAAGAAAATCAAATAAGAGTAAATAATAATAATAATAAAATGTTGGGGTGTAGGTCACGCGCTTTGAATATAGAATAGAAGAAGAGAAGGGTGCAGATATGTTGTCATCGAATGCTCGATTAATCATAAGAGAGAAGATCGTTATACTTTTGATCGGTTGACAATTTGAATGAAAATTCAGATGATAGAATTAGTTGCAATGCATCACGATGTGACCGACATGGAGCGCCAATTCTTTTTTGTTGCTCTCTAGGTTACCAAGAATCATGTTTTTTTTTTTTTTAAGGAAAAAAGAAAAAGAAAATGTAATTAGATTTTTTGTTTTAAATAAAAGTTTAAAATATTATTTTTTAATATTATTATTGTATTGAAATTTAAAAATATTGAATTATTTATTATATTTTGTGTAAAAATTTAAAAAAATTGTAATGATAAGATGAGAATTTTGTGTCTTATCCCATTTGCCAAATCTGTCCATATTGAATTTTAGAACTATAAAAAACTATGATGTACATTATAAATTGAACTGTTTTTATGATTAGTATTATATCATAAATTATATTAAATATTTCTCGCCGTGTTAGTGCTCCATATAGGATGATCCGATCATTGAAGATGTGTAATTTTTTTCCTCTTAAGGATTGTTTGGATAGTGAGATGAGAAAAGATAGTTTTAGATGAAAGTTAAATAAAATATTTTTAAAATATTATTATTATTTTGAGATTTGAAAGAGTTGAATTGTTTATTATATTTTGTGTGAAAATTAAAAAAAAAATATAATCATAAAATGAGATGAGATAATTTATGAATCAAAACAGACCCTTGATATTCATATTTTAAACTGCATATTACTATTTATACATTACTATTTATTATAATGGTACGGTTGTATTGCTTCCGGTCATGAAAAAGACGAGTTTTGCTATGTACAAGTAAAGTCGCATACTAATCTACGTATTAATACTATTCATTTATATTTAAAATTTAAATTATCACTGCTTTCAATAAATTTTACTTTTTGACCAATTTCAATAAATTGGTATATATATTAGTGCACAGTTGTGCTTGGAATTAGATTTTTTCATATTGAAAATAGACGCTGCTACGTCCACATAGAAACGCCACCGAAAAGGCAAAAAAAAAATTTTCATTTTATATATATATATTTTAATATATTTAAATATTTAAAAAAAATCACAACGTTATTGAAAAACACTTTCTTAATCACTAATTAAAATATATATATTAAAAAATATAAAAAGTACAATCGGTGGCCACCTTTTGTTGATAAAGCATTATCTATTGAAAATGGGTATACAAAGTCCTTCCCTTTAAAAATAAAAAGTTGTTACTTTTTATAAAAAATTTATGTGCAATTATTTTTATATATTTTTTTGTGTATTTTATTGATGTGATTAATTATATAGTAAAAAAAATTAATACAACTAATCACATTAGTAAAGTATGTAGAAAATACATAAAAGTGATTGTATGTAGAAAATACATAAAATTGATACAGCCAATCATAACAGTAAAATATGTAGAAAATACATAAAAATAACTATATATAGCATTACTTTGTTTTTTATAATCTTTATATTGGAACTCAAATTATATAATTGATTAATCATTTTAAAGTAAAGGCTATATAATTTGAATTTTTTATTGAGACGTTACACTTCTTTCTCTAATAAGGTTTTGAAAACTATTGTCTTCAAGTTTTTTTCAAAGAAAAACGCAAGAAGATGCAAGCTCAGAAAATTTTCCAGTAAATGTGATGTTAGATAAAATATGCATGTTGACTGTCTGCAGGATGAGTAACTTTGTCTGGACCATCTTTCACCGTTAGATTAATGTTATTTTTCTACTAGCTTGGAAGTATGGGCTCATTCAATATGAACTAAAGAAACAACACCCAAAACATTATTTTGATCAAAATTTTCAAAACTTTTTATAATTTTATTCCCAAACATCACTCAAAATATAAAATAATTTTTAATTTTTAATATTCAACATTTTCTTTTAATTATTACCTATTTGTTATTCAAACATTAAAACCAATACAATTTTTATAAAATTAAAACAAATACAAAAGTTAATACAATTTTTCTCGTCACCCAACTGGGCGAGCACTCTTAGCCCCTGGCCAAACCCTCCATGCTCTTTCACGATGCTCGCTAAGGAGGCGAGTTTTTTTGCTCTCCATGATGCTTGCCTTGAGCGCAAAAACTTTTGTTTGCTTTGTGGGAGTTGATGTTGCTCTCCCTATCGTTTGGGTTCTCTATACTTGCCCCGGGGCTCAAGCACTCGATGCTCGCCGCCTGGGGTGCACTCTTTTGCTCGCATGGGGTATGACTTTTCCTTGCTTGCATGGGGTTTGAGCACTCCTTGGTCGCCTTAGGGTCTGAGTACTCTTTCCTTGTCTGCAGCATGGACACACCCGTACAAGCACTCATTGCTCACCCATAATCTCAAGTAGTTTTTCTTGCTCCTAGGTTCAAGTCGTTTTGCTTGCCTCTAGTTGTGAACATTCTTTGCTCGCCTCTAGGTCTGAGCAGTTTTGCTTGTCCCTAGGTCCGATCACTTGCCTCCCGTCGTGTTTTGAAAACATCACTATGGTTTTACTATTATTTTTTAAATTTCAAATAATTTTTATATGAGGATTTGAGCACATGCCTCCTAATAGTGATACTCTATATTGCTTGAAATAAAAAAAAAAAAAAAAATTTTTTCGCGATTATAAGTTATAACTAAACTTGCATTTGCTTTGGATAGCAGACCAATATAGGCCAACCAGTTTCTGCTGTGGGCTTTAATTGGGCCCAAATATCTCCTCCGTAATTTGTCTTGCATTTTCCATTCTGATTCATTTGGTTTCTCAATACCCAAACAAACGTATACGTCCTTCCAAGTTTGATCGACCGAACATTCCAGGAAACCAATCCTCCAACGCCATTGCTCAGAAGCTCAGCAGACTCAATCAATCTCAAGAATCGTGTTGTTGAACTCTAAGGTACTGATTCACCTTCAAAGCTCACTGACCCTTCTTCGTTTCTTTTGGCTGAAGTTTTGTTTTGTTTTGTTTTTGTTTGCATTCTCTTGCATTCCCAGCATGATTCAATTGACTTCACAGACTATCTATACGTCTGCCAGTAAGAAGCTATAATAAAGAGAAAATAAAATCCCATAAAAACTAGGGAAATTGAGATAGAATGATTGAAAATTGATATTTTCAATGTTTTCCCTTGTCGCTGAATACAATTCAAATTAGTGGTTATTGAGGGAGTCTCAGACGAGCTATAATTCTTTCCGTCAAAAAGTCTGAATCTGTATGATTTGGTACATCCATGCTGTATTAGCACTACGTAAGAGCACTAGGCACGCTCATCAAATTTTATAGCTAGAATGATTACAATTCGTCTACATTGAACTCGCCAGGTTTGAACTTTCAGGTACGGTAATTCCATCTCCTCTTCCAAATTTGGTCAGTTACTGTAGCTGGACCAAATCTTATTTTTTAATTTTCGCTGCACTCCAACGTCTATTTTCTCTCCGTCGATTTTCAACTCCTACTTTCTTTCCCTTTCTTTCATTTCTCTTCTCTCCTCTTCTCTACGCCGAAGCTCTCCATCTCTTTTCTCCCTCCCAATCGCGACTGCAACAATTTATTTTTCAATTTGCTCTATTTTCTTTCTCTTCCTCCTCTCTCACGCCGACAGTTCCATTTTCTTTCCTTCCAATCGACGGCTTCCATTTGCATCGTCTCCCTTCCATTTCCTTTCCCTCCATCTCATTTTAGTTCATTTCCATTTGCAGAGAAATCTTACCCAGCTTCCATTCTTCCATTTGCGTATCTGGAGTCACAAGGGTAAATTACACCCAAGATTTTGCACCCAAGATTTTGCCCTAGACTGCCGAGATCAACACAGAGGGACACTCGACGACTGTTGGCTTCACAAGGGTAAATTATTTGAACCTTTTTTCCTTCAAATATCGGTTTTGAACCTAGCTTATTTTTGGTGGTTTGAATGTATGCGTGGAGTATGCCTATTGCAGAGTCCATATACTCTTTGTTTGCAATCTTTTGTTTTTTTGTTTTTTTTTTTTTTTCTTTTGGATTTTCTGTTTGGTTGGTTTTTTCCCTTTTTTGGTCTAGCACGTTAATATTCACGTCATGTTATTGGTCTGTTCATGATTTACATGATCATGGGTCGATTTGCTCAGTGATGATTTACATGATCATGGGTCATCAGATAAACCATGGGTACTGATCCAAAATCATATTTTGAAGCAAATATGAAAGGCAGAAACGTCATAGTTTTTTTTTTTTATTTTTTCAATCCAATTATATAACTGATATATATATATATATATATACTTGAGTTTGTGGAAGGGAGGTAGCATATATTGGGAATACACAACATGGCTTATATATTGGGAATACAGAACATGGCTTATATAACTCAAGTATGTATACTTGAGTATTTTTCAATCTATACCATCTGCTAGCTGAACTAGAGAAATCATTCAAGGGTATTTATTCTATCACTTTTGGATCGTTGTGATAATTAAAGGCACATCAAAGCTAAACATTGTAATTTCATGCTAATTCCCAAAAAATGTTGCACCCTTGTTGTGCTACATTAATGGACCCTTGTTGAATTGATAGTTGATTGCTAGAGTCATATTTTTCTATATCATATGCAGGCCATGTGTTTTCAGCAAGCTTATATTCTGAAGTATATGAGTTCTGTAGTTACTTATAAAAAGTAAAAAATGAGTTCTGTACTATACTTCTGAGCAATATTGTTGGGTAGAACATATCAACAGATTTATACTTTGATTTAGTGACATTGTTTTTTTTTCTCCAATTATTTTGAGAATTTAATATAGATGTTAATGACCTTTTTCTCATTTGCTCAAGATTGTTATGGTCTGTTATGAACTGTTATGGTCTGTTATGAACGATTTTGCATATTGGGCTGCTCATTCATAACAATTGTTGTCTGGTTGTGCATACTCTGGTCTGTTATTAACTATTTTGCATACAGTGGCTGCTCATTCATAACAACTGTGGTCTGGTTGTGCATACTCTGGTCTATTATGAACTGTTTTGCATACTGGGCTACTCAATCATAACAATTGTGGTCTGGTTGTGCATACTTTGGTCTGTTATGAACTATTTTGCATGCTCTACTGCTCATTCATAACAACTATGGTCTGTTAATAGCATACTCTGGTCTCTTATGCATTGCAGGTTTACTTAGTTTTGTTTGAGTTGCTGGTGCATGGCCGCAGTGAGCCATTTTTTGGAGAAGCTCCATTTTCTTTGAAATAGCCTTTTTTGGTACTGCTAGTGCATGGACTTGCTGGTTTATTTGTATATTTTGTACTGCTACTACTAAAATGTTGATGTTGAACTATACTGTTAGCGCATTGAGTTGATGTTTTGTACTGCTAGAAAGGGAGTTGCTGGTGTATTAATGGGCCCTGAATTATTTGCATGGAGTTGATATTTTGTACTGCCAGTGCATGGACGTGCTCCCTTCTATGTTTTGTACTGGTTTATTTGTATGTTTGGAGAAACAATGTACTGCTGTGCATTGTTATGCTGGTTTGGAAATGTTGGTGGAAATGTTTAGTAGAAACTAGCAGGCCCCATCTTGGTGGTCAAACATCCAAGCACATGTATTTTTGTATTTGTCTTGCTTTATTATATTTAATTAGAATATTTCTCGCTTAAGGTAGCTGAGATGAATACTGCATATGCATATATTCATCCCCCATCTTATGATTACTTATGATTCGTTTTATTACTATAGAGGATTATCCACCAAATTCATGTTGAAGGACCTTAAATATATTGATGTTAATGCTAGTATACATGAGCTTGCACCAACACCATGCATATCCCCGAGAAGGTAAGACCTGGAAATGTAAACATTCATGTGTAGACTCGTGCTTAGCTGCAAATGCATAAAGATGATATGGTACTTTTTCGAATAAAGGAAAAATACTTAAATCTATCTTAAGACTCTCCAATAAACATTTTATTACTTGAGAATTGTATTTTTCTGTTCCTATATATAAAGTTGCTACACATTCAAACATAATCAAGTGTCCATTACTTGTAAATGTGGATGTTGGGTAGAAGAAAGGTTGGCAAAAATTGTAAATGTGATTGTTGGGTGTGAGAATGATTGGCAAATGTGTTTGTTGGATAATTTGGTTGAGGAAAAAAATAGTTGGGAAACAATAATTTTAAGTAAAAATTAAATTATTAATTAATATATGGAGAGTGTATTTGCAAAATATTAAAAAAAATTAAAAAATTATTATTTAAATATATAATATAATATTATTATTTTAGCTTTTCAATGGCTAGTCCAATGTGGGTCACAAAGTCTATTAGTTTAGACTTTAGCTAAAAGCTCTAACTTTAGCTAACTTTAGTCAAAATTTGGAATTGGCAATGGCTAGTTCATTGCCAATGCTCTAAAGGGAAATATCCACCCATTTTCCCAGTTTATGTTCCAGTGTTTTTGGATGGTTGAGTACACACTTACCCGTGGAGTTGAAGCCACAACGGCACCTCCTAGCTTTGCCCTAGGAGGTGCTGTTTAAGCTAGAGCTTATTGGTTTTAATATAGCTCTGCTTGCCTTTACCTTAGTTATTAACTACATTGGAAACTGATGTCAACTTGCAGTCAACTTAGTTTTTGTTCATGATGAGTGGTTAGTAAGCTTTTTGGGAAGTAAATTTTTTCTTTTTTTTAAAGGTAAATAAATCTTTATTTATTAAGAAATATCCATAAGAGATGGATCAAGTCAACTCTGAAAATAGAAATAGAAAATAAACAAGAAAAGAAAAGAAAAAGCGTAGGAATGGAACTATTGATTATGGAAATGGGAGTTGAGAGGTTGGTCAAGTGAAGCCAAAAACAATAAAGAAAAATTAACTTACAAGGATTTCTTTTTTAATACTTTCTGTGCATTTTTTCTTTTTTAATTTGGAAATCGACTAGGAAACATTTTAACTTATCAAATAAGAAAAAAGAAACACTCTTTCAAGTCTAATTCTACCATTTAAATTAAATGCTTTAATTGCTAAACTGTATTAGATTCATCATTTGAATTTTCCTGTTAAGATTACATCTCCATCCCAGAAAGGAAGCACGTTGCTTGTACTTTTGAAATTGGAGTGCCCCTCAACCTCGATTAATGCAGCCGTGCATCTGAAAATAAAAACAAGGAATCAGTGTTTAGAAACGAAAACTTATTACTGATCTTACATTTTCAGATGGGCTGTTTATCTTCCATCCTAAAAGTTTGGTCCTCTTTTATTTTCTTCAATAACCAATTTGCTATTATAGGTCTCTTCTTGTAGAGGAAGCAGTAGAGATGCAGAAATTGGGTGATTTCAAGCTTCCTCACTTCTTCAATTATCCACCATATTTCACGTAATCTTCACTTTCTTTATATTGTTATTTTTCCTTTAATAAAATTGCTAGTCTCTTTTTGTTACTCGGAGTCCTAATCTATTTTTTTCCTCCCTTATTATATCTCATCTCCTGTTAATCTTTTCTTATCGGTATGTACACTTTCTTTAACAGAAAATACATTGTGTTTTGGAGGTGTTTGACTTTTTTCCCCATCAGTACATTGTAGTTTAGGGGGCATCCATTATCACATCTTAGTTTGTTAGCCTAATTCACATTGTCAATGTTTAAGACTTAATAACATTGCACCAATTAGGGCTACCACCCTTTTAAATCAGCACCAGTTTTAAATTGGATATGGGAGACTGCCTCAAATCTGTTTGTGGTGTTCATAGAGTACCGATGGATAGAAGAAGATAAGTTCCCAAATCATAATTTAAAGAAACTGAACACAAGCTTCAATTTTGCTTCTCTCCGGGGGAAGGGGTAAAAGTTAACAAATGGTGATTTCTTGCTTTTTGGACTGAGAGTTAGAGAAATTGGAGTTGCAGACCATACAGGAAAACTCGTTGCAGGATCAGCCTCAAATGTTTGCTCTAGTCCAGCTCTGGAGGTTTTAACTTTGCTTGCTACTCTTGCTGGAATAGGAAAAAGAGATAGGAAGTAGGTAGGCAAATTAGAAAGAGTACTCTTAATCAGAGTGAGTCTTCCCCCTTTCGATAAATACATTCTCTTCCAGCTCGCCAATCGTCTCTCTATTTTCTCAATCACTGGTTCCCACAAGAGAGGCGACCTTGCCCCTATCCCCAAAGGCAAACCCAAATATGTCATCGGGAACGAGGCTATTTTACACCCTAGCGATCGAGCCAGTTGTCTTAAATTTGGCACCACTCCAATTGGTACTATCTCGGACTTGTCAAAATTCACTTTTAATCCAGACACTGCTTCAAAACACAGAAGCATCGCCTTCAAAGTCCGCACCTGACTCTGATCTGCATCACAAAGAATAAGGGTATCATCTGCAAAGAGTATATGAGAGATATTAGTAATGCCTCTCGCCTGGGTTCCAACCGAAAAACCGCCCACCAAGCCATTTCGGCTTAAAGCCGACATCATCCTGCCCAATCCTTCCATCACAACAACAAACAAAAGTGGCGACAACGGATCACCCTGTCTCAGGCCTCGTGAACTATGAAAGAAACCAGCTGGACTACCATTTAACAACACAGAGAATTTCGCCGTTGACACACACTAGCGGATCCATGCTCTCCATTTCTCGCCAAAACCACATCTCCCAAGAATATAAAGTAGGAAATCCCAATTTACGTGATCATAGGCCTTCTCCATATCCAGCTTGCAAATGATTCCATTACCACCATTCTTCATTCTACTATCCACACACTCATTTGCAATGAGAGCCGCATCGAGGATTTATCTACCTTTAACAAAGGCATTTTGAGGCTTAGAGATAATCTTCCCTACCACCTCACTAAGTCTGTTTGCCAACACTTTGGAAATGATCTTGTAAACACCACTAACCAAGCTGATGGGTCGATATGCACTTACCTCATTAGCCCCTACCTTCTTCGGGATTAATGCTATGAAAGTTGTATTTAGGCTTTTTTCGAATTTTCCAGCCTCATGAAGTTCTTGAAAAACCTTCATAATGTCTTCCTTAACCACATCCCAGCATTCTTGGAAAAAACCCATAGAGAACCCATCCGGTCCCGGAGCCTTATCCTTGGCCAATTTTCGCACAACCTCCGCCACTTCCTCTTCTCCAAGGTGGTCTGGGTATAAAAAATGTGAAGGTTTTCAATCAGGCACTTTTGAGTAAATGGTTGTGGAGATATAGCAGGGAACCGGATGCCTTGTGGCGAGGGGTGATTGGGTGCAAATATGGAGAGATATGGGGTGGATGGTGTACGAAGGAAGTTAGAGAAGCTGATGGAGTGGGGTTGTGGAAACATATCAGGAAAGGCTGGATGGTCTTCCTTCGGCATTCCCGCATTCAGATGGGGAATGGTACCCGGATCAAATTCTGGGAAGATACTTGGTGTGGTGATGTGTCGTTACAGGAGTTGTTTCCCTCTCTTTATCAAATTGCCAGCCTTAAAGAGGCTTCAGTGGCGGAGGTAATGGATGTAGCGGGAGGACATCTTCATTGGAACATAAACTTTATCAGGGCGGCACAAGATTGGGAGGTGAATCACTTTGTGGCTTTTTATAGTCTCCTTTACTCCGTGAAGCCGAGTAATCACCATGAGGATTGGTTGTGGTGGGTCCCGCACAGGAAAGGCAAGTTCTCAGTTCGCTCCTTCTATGTAGCTCTTGAGCAGGATACCAACTGTCAGATCCCTTGGAGGAGGATATGGAAACACAAGGCGCCTCTTAAGGCGGCCTTCTTTGTATGGACTGCGGCTTTGGGAAAGATCCTTACAACTGATAATTTGAGAAAAAGAAGGGTTATTGTGGTAGATTGGTGCTGTATGTGCAAGGAAGGGGGTGAGTCTGTAGATCATCTTTTACTTCATTGCAAGATTGCAAGGGTTTTGTGGGATGAGGTGCTAAATAGAGTTGAGATGGGCTGGGCTATGCCGGGGACAGTGGCGGCAGCTTTGGCTTGTTGGCCCAATATAGGAGGCCAGACTCAGATTTCAGCAGTCTGGAGGATGGTACCTATTTGCATCATGTGGTCTTTATGGTAGGAGAGGAATGCTAGGACTTTTGAGACATGGAGCGAACACGAGAGGAGCTGCTGGCTTTTTTCTTTAGTACGCTTTGTAAATGGGCCATTGCTGTTGATTTCAATGGGATGGTCCTTCATGATTTTCTTCTCTCTCTTGTTCCCGCTTAAAGGGGTAGTTTCATGTACATACTGGGCTAGGCCTGTTTTTGATTAATACACTTTTGATTACTTATCAAAAAAAGTTATGGCTACACAGGACACACTTTTTATTTTCTGCTTTTGAATATCAGGGGGAGTTGGGTCCTAGCCCTCACCTGGTACCTAATATCATAGGAATCTTTTTGAAGCAGACAATGACGAGCTTGTATGGGCCTTTGAGTCTTTACTATTCATACGAAGTATATGTGGACATAAGGAGGCGCTGACAACTTTATCTCTTTCCAAACATGCAAAGTAAATCAGTCAACTCTCAAAGTGGTTCTAAGGATACGTTTTCACATTTTGATCATGCTGTTTATACATGAAAAAAAAGGAAAAAGAAATATAAATCCTTTTAACAGATAGTGTTTCATGGAAAGAGGTACATAGATTATGATGTCTGGATATTACTCTTTCATTGTAAATGTCTTTATTTTTTCTTGTTTACATTTTAATCCTAACATATCTATTCAACGTTTCATTATTGATTCTTTTTTTTCTTTTTCATTTGGAAAGCGTGATTCATTTTATTACATGACTTTTGGTGTATGCTTCAGTTTGCAGCCAGTAAGGGACACCCGTGATAAACAGGTACAACTTTGGAAGGAACTCATCCTTGATTACTGTAGAACACAAAAGATATTTGTGGTTGGACTGGAAGAAGATTTTCCGCTATTTTCAAATCCTGTGGTTGAAAGTAAGTTCCTTGTTCTTGTTAGTTTTCATATATACTATTTGGATATGAAGGGCTGTGAATGCTAAGATGACCTCTATCCATACTTCTCTGCAGGATCTCTTAGTCATGAAGCCAGGGAAGCATTTCTCTCAGCATTAGTATCAGAAGGTTTGATTCGGTCTCAATGGCTTATTTTTCCTGCTGCTCAGTTAAAAGACCCTGTGCTACAAGACTATTATAACAGTTATAATTTTGTGTAGGAGGTTTGTTAATTGCATTCTCATGTAACAGGACGTGCAGAATGGTTGGATAAAGGACATAGGAAATGTCTAATTCTCTGGCACCGCATTCAAGAGTGGGCTGACATTATTTTATCCTTTGTAAGTTAAGAATTTTGATTGAGATAATAAAATTTCCAAGAAACTTATAAAAAAAAAAATCCAAAGAAATCGCTAGTAATTACTTCTAAATTCTTCCAATTATCAGTTCTTTCGATTTAGTTTTCTTGTATTTTTTACTAGGTAAAAGATAATGGGCTAGAGGACAGTGTTATGACAGTTGAGGAAATACGTTCAGGGACTGAGTCTCGAGGAACAGGTAAACTTTGGCTTTATATAGTGTAAAAAAGAAGTAATTTTGGAGCTGATTCCATAAACTCAGCTTTTTCTGGATTATATTGCTTGTGCTACCAAGTATTGCATAAAATTAGGAGAATGCTTTGGGAAGATGAGGAAGAAAATCCCGTTGCTCCACTTTTCTAACAGAGATTTTGCCACGTTGAAGAAAATTAAACGTGAGAAACAAGATATTTTCCCTTTCAACCACAATGGTGGTCGGAAAATTCTGGAGGGGATGCTAGAACTAGAGTTCCATTACCAAACTGTGCTGACATTTTAACTCTCAGTAGTTATCTAATGTTTCCTGGAATCACTGAAATTCTTCTTAAAATCCATTACTGTCATTTTTTAAATTAAAATTTTTAGATTGGAACTGGCTAATGATAGATGTATGGTACTGACTTGTTTATTGTCTGTACTTTCATCCATTCTATCCCATATCCTTGTTCCACTGATATATTTGGCCGATCAAACAAGGTCCAGGCAAGGTCCCCCCAATTTACTATGAATATATCTCATCTTTCCTCATTGTATAACGTGTCCCTAATGGAATTAGTTTATATCGAGAAAAAATAGGAGAGGCAGAAAGGGAGGGGGGGAGTTGGGTTTTTACTTGGATTGTCCCAGAAGCAAAATTCAAAGCATTTCTTCTCATCTAATTACCTCTTTTGTCTTCTCTCATTCTCTATCTCTTCTCTTTTTCTTCCGTCTGTTGAGTCCCTTTACTGTTTTGGCTTGTGGTTTTGTATGAAAATTATACACCTTGTCTGTTAATACTTCAGAGCTTCATGGGATTGACCGTACAATACTAATACGAGCTCTGAGACTACTAGAGCAAAAGGGGAAGCTTGCTATATTCAAGGGAACTTCAACTGACGATGAAGGCGTGAAATTCTCCTTGTAAACCTTTTACTCGTTTCCTTTCAACAGGATCATATGCCATGGAGGCAATGCTGCCTGTTACTGCTGGTCTGGTAGAGTTTATGAATGTGACTGACTGTTGGCCATTTGAGTTCTTTAGCTCATGTTTTGAGCTCTTATTTTAAACGGTAGCTCATGACACGGACACGTTTGTTGTATTGAATTTACGCTTGAAAAGAATAAATGACTGAAATATTTCTTTCCTTTTGTGTTTTTTTTTGTAACCATCCGCCAAACCATTGATCTACATCGATTGCCCATGTGCTCTTTACAGCAAGTCATGAGCACCACCCCAGAGAGACTTGCCACATCACAGTAAAATAGATATTAAGTCGGTTCCTCGCTGCACACGCAATCGAAGGGAATACAAGCACAGGTTTGAGAATGTTGAAACTAATTCCATTTGCCAATCTCGTGTTTGTCTAATAACCGACCGTTGGCAGGCTTCCTTGTAGCTCTATGCATGGAACAACTACTTGAAGGCCACCCTTAAAGGCTGCAGCCACACCACTCATCATGCCAAAACCGGGTGTTACTTTCATCATTCATCTCAGAATATGATAAATCTACATAATTCTTGCCCCTACTCCCTCTTTATTTCTTCCACAACCTTAACCCAAAACAGCTCGTTTATAAATCGAATCAGCAATGTCTTGATCTAACATAAGCAGCCCTACCCTACAGAGAACTACAAATAAGAGGACTACTAAGACACACAGAAATTCTACAAAAGAATCACACAAACTAACATGTCAATACCACGTCCAGTTAAGTTTTTTTTTTCCTTTTTCCTTTTTTTTTTTTTTTTTTTTTCCCTCCCCAGCCCCAATACCCCTTTCCCCTCCCCCTCCCCCTCCCTTCCCCGTCGCAAACCCACATCGTTGCCCCCAGCAAAGAGCCAGTGCATTTGTCGGAACCAGTCCCAAAAAACAGCCGACGCCACCACCACCTTTCCCATCACTCACCAACAACAAACAACATACCTCTCTCTCTCGGTCTCTCTTTCTCTCATATTCCTTCTATTTTCCTTTGCAATTTTCTCAACAACCAAACATATTACGATTTTCCCACTCAACAACCAAACATAGAACAAATGATATTTTCCATTCATTTTTTCAACAACCCAACAAGAACGAGTTGTGATTTTCCCACTCAACAACTAATTAGCTAACAAAAATTATTTTCTTTTCATTTTCTTAATAGCTAACAAAAAAATCTGTCTGGAGGAGGGCTCGCTTCAGGTCCTCAGGATAGTGAAATGGGGGGAGGGTTGGAGGGAGACTAGGTGGGAGGGAGGAGGAGTGAGAAAAAGAATAGAAAAAATAAAAGTTGGGGGGAGGGGAATTGAGGGCATGAAGTGAAATAAAAAAATTGAAAAGAAATACTCAAGAAAAGTTGGGGACTCGGGAAGAGGAAAGTGAAATAAAAATTAAAATAAATACTTAGACACGTCACTTTGTGGTATCTTTTTGTGGGATTTCATTGTGTCCCTAGTACTTTCCTACAAATAATACTAGCATTTCCCAACAAAGAGGCAGTTTGAATCGATAAAATATACTCATGATGTTGCTTAGCAATAGATACTAAAAATTTACAATGTTTGTACTTTTATATCTAAGATACCAGATTACACAACAGGAATGGCCAAATATGCTGAGAAAGGAAAGAAATTGAATGCTAGTATTGGATCAGAGCTAATTCTTCAAAAGGCTCGGAGAAACTATTAATCCAACTGCATTGTATGGATGTACAGCAGGTTCAACCATAAGATGGAGCCAGGCATTCATCAACCATATCTACGAGATTTGGGTTCTCCAGCGCTGCTGCCACCCGTTCTTTGTCATTCAGTTGTTTGTTAACTGCATATACAACAGAAAATTGAAAAGGGGCATATAGTCGAGCCATAATTTATATAAGATATTTTTCACGGATTAAGCATACTAGATGGTGTTTACATGTCTTAACAACAACATGCCAAAAATACATCACTTCTACATCACCAATGAATGCACTTACAACTTTTTCTTTAGGCTGCGTTTGGATACTGAGTTGAGCTGAGTTGAGTTTTTTATGAATATTAGTGAGTTTAGATGATTGAATGAGTTTGGTGGGGTCCCACTTAAGATGAGTTTAGGTGTATTTGGATGTTAAAATGAGTTTAGATATATTTATGGAAAGTTGTAAAAGAAATGGCCCTACCATTATTTTATACTGTTTAACTGACAAAGCTAACCGGATTATTTTTGGTCTTTCGGTGCCAATATAGCGAAGAAAAAAAAAAGTTTCCATTTGCCTGCACTGCAGCCCTCAAAGCCAACAGAAAAATTCACAATTCCTGCAGTAGAGCCTGCGTACAGCTTGTTGGAGCAGTTGTCAACACAGCATAACATATTTGTTTGTTATGCTCTACACAGGCGCAGCAGTTCAGTTGGGAAGGACAAGCCCAAAAAAATCCCGTAACTGTTGGAGCACGAGGTCTGCAGACGTTGGAGGGGTTGATGGTGTGAACCTTTTCTGTTGAAACAGTGGTTGCACACATCTAACATCCAACCCGTCAACTATGGGGGACGACTGTGGGATTCGATTGCTGCTAGTTTTCAAGCTGCCAATTGCAATTGGGAAATATTCACAACGGTGCTCGATCAAGATTACTATGGAGGCATCCGAGAGGTTTTGAATGGAACGGGAATTTTGGGATTTACATAAAGACGGGTTGGGGAAGAAGAAGGACGGGAAAGAGAGAGGGAGAGACCGAGAGGGAGGAGTTATAACGGAATGGAAAAAAAAATAAAGTGGGCAGACGAAGTTAGGAATCCTTGCAAAGTCAGGGATGTGTCACCTCTATCTATGGTATGAAATGAGTTCACTGCCTTTTATGGATGAAACTCAGGTCAAAAGGCATTTGAATGGTAGATGAAGTTCAAATTTGAATTGAGCTGAGCTGCTTTCATCATCCAAACGGGCCAGCACAAACTGGATTTGTTAAGACAAATATGGTTCATATTTCTCTGTAACATTCAAAAAGCTCTTCATGTCAGTAGATGGAGTGGGGTCAAGGTAAGCTTAGTGGCATGTTAGCTAGGAAGAAGTGACTCTACATACTATGCATTACTTTAGTTGGCATGGCAAGACATGCCATAAGCAGTGCAAAATATCTAGACCATATTCAAAGTACCACATGTCGATGAGCATCCATATACTAGGCACATGCACAGAGAGAAAGAGAGAGAGAGAGAGAGAACCTGATGCTTCAGATGCATGAGACCCCGGGGCTACCCTTATATCAACCTAACCAAAATTAACAAGAAGTTGTAAGAAAGGGGGCACAAACTACCATCATATCAACCTAACCAAAATTAAGATGAAGTTATAAGAAAGGACGATATGTTTCTTGTGGGTAGCATATGAGGTGCTAAATAGATGGACCTCTTGTATACTTCCATAATCAGTTTACACCGTCTTTTATCTCAATAAAATTTACAATACTCCCAAAAAATATATATGAGATGCCAAGCCAGTTCAATTTTTTTGTTTATTTTTACCAACAAAAAATAAAAATAAGAGATGTCCACTTTATATATAACGTCCAATATGCAACCAAAATATGACAATTATGTATTACTAGATAGTCTGTACAGTATACACATCTTACAGCCTAAAAGAAGTATGAACCTTCCCACCATCACCAACGCGTTTGTGTGCAATTCATTGCAATTCAAGTTCAACCATACAGAATCTGTGTAGTTTGCAATTCTATACTGTGACCCGTTTAAGCAGCTAGCAGTCCTTTTTGTTTCATGATCTAATTTTAGACTTTGGTTGTGGTGGTAAGTATATTCGTCCTAGATGGGTTAGGCAGGATATACAACTTACCAAAAATTTCCTTTTAGAGCTAAAACTCACCCCCTTTTCACTGAAAAATGCAGAGTCAGCCTGTTCGGTTAGGTATGCAGTGGCAACTGTTATGTCCATCCGATAGATAAGGGAGGATACAAATGCATGAGAATGTATATTATGTTGCTTTGCTTTAAACTTTTTCCCTATGGAGGAAAACCACTGTGTTTTTAATTCTATGTTCGCTGTTCTTAGCTGGACAATGAAAAATAACTTTCTTTTTGCTCACCAAACAGAGGCAAATAAAATAGCTTCTATACAAACACAACACTGAACAACCCGTCTTTAATATTATTCACCATCACATTCCTCGTCAAAATGCACTAGTTTCCATGATATATATTTTTTTGTTAAGTTAGTGTCCGTGATACATAACACAGTCCTTCAACTTATGTCACTCCATGTATATATTCTGCCATCACTACAAGTACCATTTTTTTTTATCAGTCTCAAATTCTAACAGTTGAGTACATATGTGTATTAAAAAGTAGCACAATAACATCCCAGGCATTCCTAAGCAATCTTTCAGAATTATATCTATTGTTCAAAGCACAAATTGCTTAGACCAACACTAACTCTTGAGGTGATTGCAACAATCTATACAAGAGCCTTAGAGCAATGCACGAACCTGCCAGCTCCTTAAGCCCAACACCCCCCACTTCACGCACCAAAGAAAATAACAAAAGAAAATATGGGAAGCCAACTCCGAAAATAATAATCCCACAAGTGAGCAGAAGAGTTGATGTGTTATCAAACAGACTCCTATACGAAACCTCTTAAATTATCCAATGTAGTGGTTCTCCGTTACTGTTCTATCATTTGTTAAACTAAAAGCTCTTGTTCAACTGTCTTGTCGACAAGTAATAACATGCTGAATTCTGAAATTAAAATAGAAACATGGGTGTGAAGTTCTGATATTCCATAATACGTCATCAGCAATAAAATTAACATATAAGGAAAAAGGGTTGATACCTTGTAACGAGAAGGCAAGCTCCTCAAAAGTTTTACTCGCAAGCAAAGTCCAATAATTGTCGCCATGCTGCAGTGTTCAACTGTGGGAGTAAATGTAACTCTGAACCAAAGCATCATCATTTGTTAAATAAGGAGAAAAGAATACAATAAAAGGAAAACGCATTGCATGAATAAAAATAGGACAGAAGAATAGCGTCTACCTAACATAACTTTGCATGTCATCTACTTCAATTGCATCTTCTGTTATTACTTTGAGCTCCTCCAACGAGTATGGGTGCTCTGGGTCCTTTATATCTCTTACATGATTTAAGAATGTTAAGAAAAAACAACAAAAATTTTCAGAAAGAACTGCCCTGCAAAATTAGGTACAGAAAGAACTTCTTTCCAAAATCAGACGAGGAATTATATAGTTGATCTGTATGTTTAAACTTTTACCCAATACCTCAAAAGTTCAATATTGCAATGTTTAGGTGAAGATAAAGCACCATTGCATTTGCATCTATCCATTAAGTATTAACGCACATAAATCTCCTTGAAAAAAAAAAAAAAGCTGTTTCATTGATTCATTGATAATTCAAGTTCTGTAAATGCATCCCACAGCCATACCATTGTCCATTTCATGGTATCTCACACAGGAGCTAAAACCAAACACGAGTTCAAAAGCAACATGAACGCAACAAAAAATCAATGTCTGGTGCCAAATCCAATGCCCAAAGCCCAGTTCCAGTTCCTTGCTAACAAAAAACACACGCTTAATATGTGCAAGTTCCCTCGATTAGTTATAAAAAGCATCTAAAGCAATACAAAATATTGGCAGAATACCTAAATAAAGTCCCCCCCCCCCCCCCCCAACACACACAAAAAAATGGGAAAACAGGAATAAAATTCAAAGAAAAGGATATCGAAAACTTCTTGTTGATCGATGGGTTCCGTGGCGTATTCATCTGAATAATCACTCGGCGCGCTTCGAGCTCGACGCTCTTTCTTCTCGTACACGATGGGGTTCGCGTTTATTAATTCGGAAACCATTTTTCCCTACTAAAAATTGAAAAAAAAAATTAATTAATTTAGCCAACTTGCTTCTCATTCAAACAGCACCAAAAAACCTTTCCAAAAAAAAAATAAAGCATCAAAAAGCATAGAAAGAATAAACTGGGAATTAGAACTAAATCATATTTTACTAAAACTATAATACCAAAAATAGCATGGAAAAAAACTACTCACCTTTTTAACGGCATGCCCATTTAAATTTTGGGGCTTCTTACAATCAAAAGGGGGACCAAAATTTAAAAATAAAAACAACGAAAATAAGATAAAAAGAGGGAGGGGAAAAGATGGGAAAGAAACCTTAAACTCCTCGATCGTTCTTTTAATCTTCCTCTTCTTGTTTCTTCTCCTCGTATCGGGTTGCCTTGTTACCGTCTCTCAGAGTCTCTCTGTCTCGCCGTGTCTCGCAAAGTCTCGTCAATCTTTTTTGCGGGTTTCGTTGGGCACACCTGGCAGTGCCTCGTCGCAACAGCCACGTCAAATACTAAGGAAAAAATCTAGTAGTGATTTTGAATACGTGCAATTATTAAATTTGATTAATTAGAAAGTAAACTAGTAGTATTAATTTAAATTTTAAATGTAAAAATATAAGTATTGATATATAGATTAATATACGAATTCACTTATGCATAACAAAACTCATACATAAGAGATATCAATGATTAAAATAAAATTTTATTTGCAGTGGAATTCGTAAATATCTTATAATTATTTCAAAAAAATAATAAATATAAATTTATATAAAAAATTATAGATCCTATATTTTTTAAAATAATTGTATAATATTTATGCACTAATTACATGTAATATTACTTTTTTTATTTCTAAAATATTTAAGTGATTTGTGTATTTTTTTAAAAATATTTGATAAGAAAATTTTTAAAAGATAAATATTACTTATCATTCGAAATAATATTTATAATCATAGAGTGCATATATACAATATAATTCTTTTAAAAAAATAAATAAATATGAAATAAACATGAAAAAAATTAATTTTTTAATAAAAAATAAGATTTACATTTATAGGTTAAGTAAGCACTCTCAATGACTCATATATAATATAAAAATTATAAAATATTTGAATGAATGTTTATAAAATGAGCTCCATCCGATTAAGTAAAAGATTTTGTAAAATATATATTGCTACAGTATACTGCTACTGTAACAATATGTAGCAGATACTATTCATCTTTCAAATAATTTTTATTATTATTTAATACTTCATTTATTCCCTCATTTTCTTATACTTTTTTGACATTTTAATACAAATATTTTTATTATTTATCATTTAAAACACCTCTATTTTATTTTAAAAAAAAAATCTTGAAAATATTATTTATCCAATTTTTTCATATTTTATTTTATTTTATTTTTATTTAACTTATATAATTTTATTTTGTGTTTGTATGACTGAATTATATTACATTATATATAATAATATATTGTAAATATAAAAGAATATATGGATATTAACAATTTATTGGTAAAAATGTGAAATGTTTAAAAAAATAAAAAATATTATTTAAATGATATGAAAAAAAATAGATAAGATGAAATATAAACTATTGTAAAAGTCAGTATATAAAATAAAAAAAATAAGTTTTAGTGATATATTTTAAAAGACGAGATGAAGGAACCATTGAAAGTGCTCTTAGTGCTGCGCTCTCATTTATAAAAAATTGAATAAATATAAGATCTATATAAAAAGTTAATTTTATAATGAAAGATTCTATTTTTTTTAAAATAAGCAATGTTAGCACAATTCATAATTATATTTAATATTGTTTTTTTAATAATATATTATTTTTTAAATAAAAAATGCACAACTCTCCAACTACCGTACGCAGTATTATCCTATCAATATATTTAAAAATAGAAATGATAAGCATAATTTATAAAAAATATATATGTTAGTAGAGGGAATGTCCTTTGAACGTTTGCCTAGTGGAGGCAAAATATAAACCTAAAACTTTCCTATGAAAACAAATAATAGTATAAAAGAAAAACACAACAATTGTATATCTGGAAAATTGGAATATAATAAGTTGTCTCATACAATAATAATAAATTGAAGCACCCAAAGATATGGATTGTGGTTGAAAGCCTAACGTATGTCTTTCACTACTAAATCAACACAAAATGAAAAAAAAAAAAAAAATCCTTACAATACAACATAAAGGTTTTGGCATTAAAGTTGTAATAATTTAAAACATATGAAATTACTTTATTTTAGGCAGATCTCCATGCATACTATGCAAACGGTTATCAATTCATATTGAATTATGTTTTTACTTATTACTTTAATATATACAATCATGGGAAGTTCTATTTTATCAATACATGGAAGATCTGCAAAACTTGGTTACAATTACGAGAGGTACTGTTTTTAAAAGTAAATAAAAGCTTTGGTGCCTGAAAAATAAATAATCATATTGATTATTTCAACCTGATGGGAAACTAAGGTAACATGGGACAAAACAAGTATTGAGAATATGTTAACAGGGAATGAAATTTGCACAATTATTTTTCCAAACCAAATTGCAATAGTAGGATAACTCAACATGTGAAGTCCTACATAAATCACCACATCCCACCTGAATCAGGTTTTGATCCAAGATGTTTGATATGATACCAATATAGTTTACCAGCCTTCTTATAGCCCATAACATTCAAGCAAAATATTTCAGGAAAATTCCCATAGTGAGAACAAATAGCCAGGACTCAACAAGATGGCCACCCCATTTCTGTGACTGTGCATTAAAATAAGAAATGGAATCAAATTTTTTTAAATAAGTTGTTTACCATATATGCAGTGCAACAGCAGATGGAAGAATTTAATTTCGACAATCATTTCATAATCATTTTGATAATGTATTATTATTTGTTAAATAAGACTATATTAACATATTAGAATTTAATTTGTTAATATTTCTTTAATAAAATTTTATGACCATTTGTCATATTATGTAAACAAAATTGACTATATAATTAGCATAGAATTTTTACAATCAAAAGCAATATTGATATACTAAACGAAAAAATTTAAATAAACCATGTGCTAGTAGCTAGGCCCACAAACATATAACAATGTGTATTTTCCTCACTTGAAAAAAAAATAACATGAGATAATATATGTTGGACATATATAATAATATATTATTAAAAACCAACATGAAATTTATATTTGATTTAAAAGAGAAATGCAATAAACTTTTTTAGATAACTTGTTTACCATGTATACAATGCAACAACAAATTGAAGAATTAAATTTGTACCCAAAACAATTAGGGACGGAGCCCAATTCCTCACTAATTTCTTCACAAGTTCCTTATATATCCCATTCTTGAACATAAACACGAGAACTTGTGATACATATTTCTCCCTATTGATATAAAGTCATGATAAAAATGTTATTAAAACTACCTCTTTTTTTAGATATATTCTTTTTGGAAAAAGAATATATCTAAATTGCATGTCTATCAAGAGGAAGCAAAAAGTAAAGAAAAAAAAAATCACCTTGTTATATAGGATATCGAAGAGAGCAAGATCAATAGCAACTATATTAACATCGGCATTGTCAGATTTTTTTTTTAGGGGGGGGGGGTGGGGACTTGCCTCCTAATTCAAGTGAAACAACTTTCAAATTACTTGCAGCTGACGTTTGCATTACTTTACATCCTACTTCTATGGAATTAGTGAAATTGATATGAAATAATAAGTGCAAGCAGACAAAAGATTCAATAGTACACAAGAATTAGGCAATGAAGTTGGCATTCAATGAAAAAACAAACAAAAACAGCAATTACTGCGTCAATATCCATGTGTGAGCTAATGGAAAAGTTTACAAGACATAATAATATAGATAAAATTATACCAAGATGGATTGATACCATTAACTACATAAGGCACTTTGTAGTCATAGGCAAACTTCAAGGTGCCAAGATATGGTTGCCTATAAATATATTATCAACCAGTAGTGCAATTGTAGGCATATGTCAAAATTTGTCCTACATCATATAGTCAATCAAACCTTAGTTTTGTAGCAAATTTTAAGATTATGTGCCTAAAACAACCCAAAAAAGGCTGCAACTGTCTCCTCACCCTAACATTTTACCAAGCTTTATAGTAGTATTAGGTCCATGCCTCAGAAATACACAAGATTTTCACTCGTTATTTTTTTATATAAGTAAAAAGAGAGAGATAAATAACCAGATTTTCACCCTTTGCACACAAGAAAAAAAATACTAATAGTATGAAGTTTAGAAAATTTTGAAATAACAAGGGCAACAAGATAAGTATACCAAGGCATTCAACAACTTCTTTGCTAAATCCATACCTATAAACAAATTAGAGAAAAGTTAGATATTGGTATCTGTACATTTAAAGGCAAAGAAACAAATCCATTATTGTAATGAAGAAACCTTATTAGATAAGGAGGCTGTTCAAACCAACTCATCAATGAAGAGTAAAGCACTCGTCATCATTAGTAAACTTTTGTTTTAAATGCATGTTCCATTCACTTTTAAAAAAATCAATTCACATTGCAGCGAAACATAAATAAAAATAAGAAAGGAATGAAAAAAATGTTTCATAACTCACAGGCATTAAACATCCACAAGCTATTTTAAACCAAATGGACATATACTCACCAAGTAAAAGCCAAAATTGCATGAGTCGTAAAGATGAAAAATAGTCTGATCATACCTTTCATTTTCAGTATGCATTTTTTTATTTCTTGCGCACAAGCATTGCTTGTGAACCTTCAGCACCACTGTGACAGTCTAAGGCTGTATCAAACAATTGCATAATGCATCCAGAGGCCTCAAATGAATCAGCAAATCTAAATAAGGATGAAAATTTTGAAAATCTATAGAAAATTTTGTTTCATCGGAAAAAATAAAAGAAAAAACCTCTTCTTTCTTCTATTCAGGCTTGGAAGGCTCTTTCTCCTACGGCTTCTTCTCTTCCTCGGCTTTTGATTTGGGGATCAGAGAGATAAGATCGACCTACTTTTGGCTTTTCTTCTGAACTCCCTCTAGAAGTCTATCTCTACCCCTCCCATAAGCAGCCGACCAAGCCATCACCGCACAGCGCACCATACCCACAACGCATAGGCAACAAGAACAAAGAAGAACAATAGAGAAATACACAACGCAAGATAAAGTTTTTCTTCGTCTTTGAGACCTCACATCCAAGGACTTTGGCCTCCATCCCTCCCATCAATCGGCCAAAACATTTCCAGATTTCAGTTGGAAGTGATGAGTTCATAGATGTTAAGATGACACTGGAACGTAGGTGGAAGTAAAAAGACTATTATATTTGTCGGCAAAAGAAAAATAAAAGCAAACTTTTCGAAATTTTGAAATAGAAGTAAGGGCAAAATTGAAAATAGAAATGTTAGACGTTATATATAAAGTAGATATCATAGCACAAGACTAGAAAAGCAAGAAGTTTTTTTTTTTTTCCTTCATTATTTTTTTATATTCTTAAATTAAAAAATTTATAATATTATTAAAAAATATTTTTTTATCATTAATTAAAAAACATTTAAAATTTTTATCGGACCAATCGGGAGCCAAATGTCGGTAGGTGTGGCATTTAAAAAAAAACGTTTATTCTGCTGTGCATCTCGACAAAGATGGCTTAGAGCATCCCCAACCGGTTCTGCATCTCTTCGTTTTCCCTATATTTTACGGTGGTTTTTAGGGTTTTTGATAAAACCCTCACTTTATCCGGTTCCCTATAATGCGATTGAGGTTTGCGGGGTGAACAGAAATTCTCCATCTTTGGGGACCTACTGTACATCCCCAAATCTTGTTCCCTCTTCCCTGTCCCGCGTTCATCCCTCTCGAAGGTTGGTGCTCCAATAATCGCCTCTCCTGCTGACCGACCCTCTCTCGGTGCGAATCCTCTTTCTTTTTCCCGTTTGGTATGTGCGAATTTGAGAAAATTATTTAGGGCATTTGGGATCTGTTTTAGGGTTTTTGAAAATTTATTTTATGATGTGCTTGGCTGCTAGGAAATCGGTACATATTTCTCATTTTCTCACCCCTGTTAATTTCTTGCGTGTTTGTTGATGATGAAACATCTAATGCTTTGGAACCGATGTTTGGTTGGTGTGTAAATTTTTAGGGTTTTCTTGTGGCTATTTTCCTGAGTTATCCGATTGGTTGCTGTGAAAATTTCTTTGATCTTTGGATTTCTTTTTTCCTGAGTTACCTGTTTAGTTGCTGTGAAAATAGACTGGAGGTTTCCTTTGATTTTTTCCTGAGCAACCCGTTTGATTGCTGTGAAAATGTGCTGCGGTTTGGTGTCATATTTTCTTGAGTAACCCGTTTGGTTGCTCTGAAATGAAATGGGGTTGGGCTTGTGTTTTGATGAATGGTGCCCCTGTTTGGTTGGTGCGAAGTTCAGAAAATGTTTGCTGCCCTGTTTTTCCTTCTGTGATTGTTTGGGAACTCCGAAAATGATCCATGATGTTTCTGTCATATTTTCCTTCCTCTATTGTTTAGTTGCTGCAAAAATGTATACTCTTTTCCTGTGATGATTATCTAGCTCACATGTAAGGTTTGGTTGGCCAGAAAAGATTTATGATTTTGAATATTTGGTGATCCAAGATTGGTTTCTAGTTGCTGTGAACATCTTTGGTTGATGAATTTCAGATCTACTCTTTTTTCCAGTTCTTTTTCCTTCAAAGCATGCATCTTGGGCTGCTGTTTCTTGATCTTTCATATCCAATGTTTGGTTGGCACCTGAATGCATTAATCTCGATTCTAAATTCTGTTTTCATTATGCAATTTGTAAAAATTAAGTTATGCAATCTTTGCTTGATGAATTTCTGTTTGTGATTTTTTTCCAAATCTTTTTCCTTCAAAGCATGCATCTTGGGCTGCTGTTTCTTGGTCTTTCATATCCAATGTTTATGCATTAATCTCTCTTCTAAATTCTGTTTTCATTATGCAAATTGTAAAAATTAAGTTATGCAATCTTTGCTTGATGAATTTCTGTTTGTGATTTTTTTTTCCATATCTTTTTCCTTCAAAGCATGCATCTTGGGCTGCTGTTTCTTGGTCTTTCATATCCAATGTTTGGTTGGCACCTGAATGCATTAATCTCTCTTCTAAATTCTGTTTTCATTATGCAATTTCAACCTCTAAGTTAAGTTATGCAATCTTTGTAACCTGTGATTATTTGAGAAGACAAATTTATTTCACTACAACTACTTTCTAGATTTTAATTTTTATCTCTGATTAGAGACTTGAATGGATTAATTCCATATGTGGTGGACATTTGACAATCCCCAACCGTGTTGGGTTTTTGGTGTTGAGGAGATTTTGGTGGAGTTTGTTGTTGTGGAATGGATTTTGAGGCTTGAGAAATCTGTTACTATTAAATATGTTGCCATTTTGTTCTGAATATTAGTTGTGATATTCTTTGGTTAAGCTGTGATTTATATTGGTTTGTCATCTTCAATAGAACATTTCCTTTAAATCTACCAATTTAAAGCATGTATACTCTTGGTTATGGTGCCAATTACGTGACTGCATCAATCTTCCCCTCTTCCCTGTATTCAGCCCCTATAATTATGTCTCTTGCTCTTGTTTGTTAATATTCATTGGGGTTGGAAAATGCTTCTTGTTTGTTATTATAAATGCTCTTGTTTGTTAATATTCATTGGATTTATATTGGGTTTGGAAAATGCTTCTTGGTATAAAATAACACATTCATCTTGATACTTGATGTTGGGTCATTTGCAGTGTTGCGTATCTCTCAGGGGAGGGGGTTTATATTAGGCTGTGATGATGGTGTTATAGTGCGGGTTAAGTCCGAAGTGTGTATGGGGCCCCATCGATATGGCGGGGTAATTTTCACACGAATCGCCATATTGCAGTTTGTGGTACATACCACAAAAGGCAATCGGGGTTCGGGTGAGATTTTGCAGCCATTCGATGTTTGGCTCCTTGCTTACACATTATGTCAATATTTACACCATTCTGAGTCTTTATAATTATATAATATATTCGATATATTATTAAAACGGATGAGGATGCTCTAATTTTTGGTTATTTTGTTTTGCATGTTGTTTGGTATCTTGACATAATTTGGTTTAATTATGTGTAAACTAAACCACAAGGCTGTGATGATGACAACCGTTTGTGGGGATCATGTGAAATAAATGGTCATTTCCCTAATGGCTAGGTAATCAGGACGGCCAATAAGTATTGGCAACCGGTTGTAGCAGCCATCAGTGGGTGGCCAACTTTCCAAGATCATACCAAACGGTTTCTGAGCCATCCACCCGGACTAACACCCCAAACTTTCGAACCTTCATTTCTAACATTTTCAACTTGTTTTTAGAGATGGATTCACCAGACCCTGGACATATGTTCTTCACCAACCTCCTAAGTCAGGATCCTCAACTCGACCCCACTTATGGTGGGCAAAGTGGGTCATCTCCAGTGACCCTTGATGACTCTCCACCCCTACCCCCTAATGAGTCTATCGGCATTAGGAAATCAGTGAGGGATGCAAATTTCACCCCCGAAGAAGACAAGTTACTTGTCTCTACATGGCTAAATTGTAGCCTTGATGCCGTTCAGGGAACAGATCAAAAACACTCCCAACTTTGGGAAAAAATTTATGAGTAATTCCAACAATTTAAGGAAACCACAAATGAGCGGACAATAAAGTCTTTAATTCACCGGTGGTCGGTGATTCAAAAGGCCACAAACAAATTTTGTGCGAAACTAGCCCAAGTTGAAGGATTAAATCAAAGTGACATGACTGAGCAAGACAAGGTAGCGTTATCAAATCCCAGAGCCCTTTACTTCACAATTTTTGTCAACAATTATATTTTTAACATTGGTTTCTTTTTCCCTCACAAGTTTGACAAAGCGAAGGTTATGTACCAATCACTAGAGAAATGCTCATTCCAGTTCGAGCATTGTTGGCACCTATTGAAAGACCAAGCTAAGTGGATTTGGCGCGCCACAAAGGAGGATCCAAAGCGGAGGAAGACGATGTCCCCATCCCCGACCCCAACTCGATGTTCTGGAGCTACAGTTGATTCAATTTTTGATCTCGAGGTGGATCATGTGATGGAGAATGAAGTTATCGAGCCCGACCGACCAATTGGAAGAAAAGCTGAGAAAGGAAAACAAAAGGCCCAAGGCCAGCATGCAGAGGAGAACTTCCAACTCAGGAAGTTGAAGTATACTCTGTTGGAGGAGTCACGCGCTCAGGAGAAAGAGTTTTTTTGTCTTAAAGCCGAGAAGATGGCGCATGACAAGGAGACGGAGGCCAGAAAATTGAGTCAAGAGGACGAACGGCTGCAGTTGGAGGCTGAGAAAGTGGAGCTCGCGAAGAAGGAATCAGATCAGCGCATTATGATGATGGATGTGAGTGTCATGCCAGAAATGCAGTGGCAGTTTTTCCAGCAACTCCAGAGGGAGGTCATGGCGAGACGCAGTCGCTCCGACGATTTAGATTGATTATTTTGTATTTGGTTTTTTATTTTATGTTTGTAACAATTATATTTGTGTAAAAATACATGTAATTAATCTTTTTTGTATTTGATAATATGAAAGTATGATAGGGTTGTGCAATTAATGACTCAATGACATTTTCAGAAACAAACTTGATTACCATTAATATATTCGGGAAATTGATAACAATAACGAAATACAAATGCAAATCAGATTAACTTAAACATAGGTCACCAATTACATTAAGGAAATAATAAAATCTAAAGCAACCCCGACTAATGTTGTGAATACCTAAGCCATTGATGTTCGATTAGATCTTCTTGAAGCTGATGATGTGCCGAGCTGTCTCTAATATCATGATGACGCTGGATGAAGTCTTGAAGCTCAGTTGTATGATTGCGCGACAATTCGGGGAGATCATCATCAAGTTGATCATATTCAATGTTCAGACTCTCATTATCATCACGCTCGTCTTCAATTATCATATTATGTAGAATAACACATGCTTTCATTATATTTGTTAGTTCTTTGACTTTGAACATTCGAGAAGGTCCACGAATGATAGCAAATCGTTGTTGAAGTACTCCGAATGCACGCTCGACATCTTTTCTTGCGGATTCCTGTGCTTTCACAAAAAGTTTCTTCTTATTCCCACGTGGTGATGGAATCGTCTTCACAAAAGTTCACCACTTGGGATAAATACCGTCCGCAAGGTAATAGCCCATCGTATAGTCGTTGCCATTGATAGTGTAATTGACTGGAGGAGCACGCCCTTGGGCAAGTTCTGTAAAAATAAAAGAGCTCTCTAGCACATTAATATCGTTATGTGAACCGGGCATACCAAAAAATGCATGCCATATCCAGAGATCATATGAATCAACTGTTTCTAAAATAATAGTTGGTTCACGGATGTGGCCGGAGTACATACATTTCCAAGCTGCGGGACAATTTTTCCACTTCCAATGCATGCAATCAATGCTTCCCAGCATTCTTGGGAATCCTCGTTGTTCACCAACTGCAAGCAATCGGGCAATATTATTAGTAGTTGGAGACCTTAGATATTCTTCTGAAAAAACACTAACTACTGTCTCAGTAAATTTTTTGAGGCTCTCCATTGCGGTGCTTTCACTAATACGTATGTATTCATCCATAAAATCTCCAGTAACCCCATACGCCAGCATTCTAAGTGCTGCGGTGATTTTTTGCATAGAAGATAACCCGAGTCGGCCGGCATTATCTCTTCTCTGGACGAAGTACGGCTCGTAAGACTCTACTTCATTTAGAATACAAAGAAATAGGGGACGACTCATCCGAAATCTCCTTCGAAATAGATTTGAGAGATATACTGGATTTTCAGCGAAGTAATCACGAAATAAGCGCTCGTGTCCCTGAATATGATCACGCCGAATAAACTTACGACGTTGGCTATTGCCACGTCGCCTCGATGACTGTCCATCCGCCTCCATGCTTTGAACATCACTATCATTTTTAGAGGATACGTATGTCAATAATTTGCGAAAGAAAGTATGAGCCATTTGATGAAAGGAGATGGAGATCAAATGATACAATTTCTGTTTGGTTCTATAGAGGAAATGAGTGATGAGTTTGCGTATTTATAAAAGAGTAAAAATGTTACCGTTTGAGAGAAGACAAAAAATGTTACCGTTGGAGAAAAGACAAAAAAAGTTACCGTTGGAGAAAAAATAAAAAATATTACCGTTGGAGAAAAGACAAAAAATATTACCGTGGGAGAAAAGACAGAAAATATTACCGTATAATCCAATTAAAAAATTTTATCATCAATACGTGCCTTTCGGTTTTTCATTAGAGATATTGAGTACTCTTTTAATTAAATTTGCCATCACGTTAGAAAATGCACTAATTAATAAAAAATAGCTGATTTTTATAATACGAATTTCAATTTAAAAAAAAAATACTGCATTGGATAGTCAAAATCTCCAATAAATATTTAGTAGAAAGTGATATTTGAAAAAAAAGATAATAAGATAAAATAGTTAGTAGTTAAGATTGTAAATGGAAGAGAGAAAAAAGTAATAAAAAAAGAATAGAGAAATATTATTTAAAATAATAAAGATAAGGATGGGGAATGGGATGTAGGATGTTTTTAGAAGATAAATAAATTTTAGGGATAAATTTAAAGAAATGAGTATTTGAGTTAAATTATGGGAATGGAGAAACAAAACTGGATCGGGATGCTCTTAAGAAAAGAATTTCCAAAGAACAAAACCCATCAACAGCTCTTATGAAAGCCCTAGCAGAACTCATCACTGTGATTCATCTTCCGAAGCCGTAGCATCTCCGGTTGCCAAAGTGTAAAAGGAATGGGAAAACAACAAAAGCATACAGACATGGAAGCACACAAGATAACGAGTTTTTCTCTGCTCTTCTTGTCTCATATAGAGAATTACTAAAGCGAATGGGAAAATAACTAGTCATGAGTGTATGAGACAAAAGGCGAATTTGGTAACCGGGTGTAGCCCTTACGGAATTTTACAAGCACTATGTTAGATAGCCAAAGTCGGGACTTTAAAGAACAGAGAATCGAAAAATTTAACTCACTGGAAATAAATCTGGAACAGAAGTTCTTTTCTTGAACCTGGTAGGAAGGCTGCTCCCTATCAGAACTGAACCTGGAAATAAACCTTACAAAAGCGATTTTGGCTTGGCCGCGCTTGGGGATATTCGAATCGGAAGACCAAATGTTCGAAGAAATCAGCAGAGCAGAGGCCACGGCTTGAGGAAGACCAGAAGTCGGAACAAAAGCCAGATCCTTTCCCGTCGCCATGGAGAACAGCAGCAGGGTAGAGGCGGCCACGCTTGTGGAAAATTGGGTTTGAGGAAGTAGGTCACGGGAAGGCAAGATCCTCTCGTTTCGAGTTTTGGTCTTTTTGATCATTTCCTTCCCTGCCAGCATGGAGGTGTGTTAAAAAGTGGCTTAAAAAAAGAATTTCCGTGAATTAAAACATGGTCTTTTTTGTGTTCTTTCGAGAGCCCCCGCCAGTTCTGCACTAAATCAGTGAATCTCTGAATCGATTTCCAAACTGTCTCGCTTTTCCCGCACTCCCAAGGCTCGCTCCCTCTCAACATTTTCTTTTCGTGGAAACCCACTCCATCCCTCTCTCTGCGCTAAATCCTCGATTTACTGGTTAAGAATTCGAATCCCAGAAAACAAAAACAACGAAAAGTTGAAAACTCGCTGCCCTGCTCTCCTAGCATGGCGGAGTCCAGCAAGTCATCGAATGCAGGTATTTTTTTTTTTCATGAATATCTTGCTTAGTGGTTTTGGTGCCCCGTTTGTGTTTTATGCTTTGAGTTGTTTTGTGCTTCAGCTGTTTGTCTGGTTGCCTGTGAGACCAACGCAGTTTTCTTCTTAAGTGAGTCCATCGTCATTTCTTCTTTGGTTTCTTTTTCTTCTTCTTTTTTTCCTTCAGTTTTCTGCACCATTTGGTTTCCACCATGATAAAAATTTACAGAGATTATTTTGAGGGGAAAGTAAGATGTTAATTTTCTAGTGCGCGCGCGCGCATCGTGTATATATAATACATATGATATACTATATGCATTATATAAACATATGTATACAAATATGATATATATTATGTATATAATATATATATTATTTCCTTCTATTTGGAAGTCTTCACGTGATTGTGAATGAAAATTGCCTCATATATCACGGTTTCTTACAGGAAGTCATTTATTTGAGCTAAAATATATATATATATATATATATATATATTTTTTTATACATTTGGGGGAGGGGGGTTTCGAACTCCAAACCTCCATTTTGGAGTTGGGGTTATGCCAATCAGGCCAAGGCCTCTGGCTGAGCTAGAATCTTTAATGATTCATAAAGTGGTCTGAAAATTTATGGAACACCTCAAGCCTAGAACAACCTGGGAATTAAAATAAGCAAGTGGAAGAAACTCACGTATATAAAAAAAATGAATACTGGAGCCATAAGGTCGAATTATATAACCACCAGGAAGCATTTCAGCTCTTACAAAACAAGAAGTGGGAGGCCCTGCTGTGCCACCAGTCAAAAAAGTCAATGATCTCTCGCATATCTACAAGTATTATTTTGAGAAAATAAAAATTAAAATAAGTTATAACTACTTGAAGACTTCCAAATACAGGCAGAAATGTTACATTTGTGTATTTTCTTGCCTTTTTTCACTTAAAAAACATATCTGTATCTATATGACAATAAAAAATAAGCCATAAAGAATGTCTCTTTTTATATTGCTTGGAAAGGCTCAGTAGATCATGGTGTAAAGAATCCGCTCTAAAACCTTGTTGTCAAATTTTGTTGTTTTGGATACAACTAAGAGGGCTGCAGACTTGTGTAGTTGCCTGGAATTTATGAAGAACCGAAATTTCTGATTATTCTAATATTTGTGTCTTGTAGAAAACACCAATGTTGGCAGCGTGAGGAACTTGAATGTTTCACTCCTGGATAAAAGGGACAATGTTATGGAAATTCTATATGGGAAAGATGGAAGTGAAAGTGTTGAAGAACCGAAGGTTGGAATGAGTTTTTCATCCGAAGAAGAAGTCAGATTATATTATATGAAGTATGCTAAGCAAGTAGGGTTCGGCGTATCAAAAAGAAGTTCTAAACCTGGAGATAATGGGAAGTTGAGATATTTTACACTTGCATGTGTTCAACAAGGCACGCCAAAAAGCAATGCATCCAATATTCTTAAACCAAGACCAGTGGAAAAAATGGGGTGCAAGGCCAAGATCAATGCCGCTCTAACTCTTGATGGAAGGTTTACTTTGTCTACGGTTGTGCTTGAACACACACATGCTTTGAGTCCAGGAAAAGCAATATTTTTTAGATGTCATAAGAGGTTAGGTTCTAAAGCAAAGAGAAAGCTTGAACCCAATGAAACATCTGGAATACATACAAGTAAGAACTTTAAATCACTTGTTGAAACAAAGAGTTCTGAGAATCTTCCTCTTGAAGAGAAAGATTACCAGATTGACAAAACAAGGCAACATCAACTAGGAGTGGGAGGTAGCGAAGCTCTTCGTAATTTCTTCATTAGAATGCAACAAAAAAATGACCATTTTTTCTATGTGATGGATGCGGATGATGAATGCCAAGTGAGAAATGTGTTTTGGGCAGATGCACGATGTAAAGCTGCATATGAATCTTTTGGAGATGTAATAACATTTGATACAACATACTTGGCCAAGGCATATAAAATTCCACTTGTATCTTTCGTAGGAGTGAATCATCATGGTCAGCTGATTCTTTTTGGGTGTGGATTAATATTAAGTGAGGATACAAATAGTTTTGTATCGTTGTTTGAATCATGGTTGAGATTTATGAATTGTCAAGCTCCCGATGCAATAATTACAGATCAAGATAAAGCACTGCAAAATGCAATTGCAAGGGTTTTCCCAAGAGCTCAACATAGATTTTGTTTGTGGCAAATCATAAAAAGACTTCCAGAAAATTTTGGAGCACACTCCCAATACGAAGCCATTAAGAGCAATCTACAAAGTTGTGTATATGACTCTTTAAGTCGTGATGAATTCGAAGAAAGTTGGCAAAAATTACTTGAGAGGTATAATCTTCATGATAATGCTTGGTTGAATTTGCTATATGGTGACCGACATCTCTGGGTTCCATCATACTTAAAAAATACATTTTTGGCTGGGATGTGTACATTACAACGGGGTGAAGGTATGAATTCTTTCTTTGATGATTATGTGAACTCAAAGACCACATTGAAACAATTTTTTGAGCAGTATGATAATGTCTTGAGGAGAAAGGTTGAGAATGAGATTACAGCTGATTTCAATTCTTTTAGTACACAAATTCCTTGTATAACCCATTATTCTATTGAGAAGCAATTTCAAGAAGTTTATACCATCACAAAGTTCAAAGAAGTTCAAGATGAGTTTAGGGGATTTTTATATTGTGTTGCATCTTTGCCGACATGTGAAGGTTCAATTCATTTGTATCAAGTGGCTGATGAGATAAAAGTTGATGGATTCATAAAACATGCAAAATTTTGTGTTGTCTTCAATGAAGATAATTCTGAAGTGAAATGCCCTTGTAACTTGTTTGAGTTCAAAGGAATCTTGTGTAGACATGCTCTTCGTGTGTTGACCATGTTACATAAAGACTTGTCGTCAAAATACATTTTGGATCGATGGAGGAAGGATTTGAAACGAAAATATACTTTTGTTAAGAGCAGTTATGATGATTTAAGTGGGAATCTAGAAGCACAAAGATATGATAAGCTGACTAAGTCATTTTTTGAAGTAGCATTGATTGCATCAAAAAGCGAGGAAGCTTGCATGAAGTCAATTAGTCATGTAAGTCAATTGAAGGGGGAATTGGTTCATCATGGGTCAAGTTGTGATAGCAGTACGCCCTCCCATCACCTTCCAGGTGCTTCCCTCGGCATTTCAATGCAGGTATTCTTTTGTACATAGTTTATAAACTAATAATGAATGGCCTTATGTAAATGCGGGGTCTTAACATGTGTTTTACTTTTATTTTTCTAGGCACCACATCATACATTGGATGTTATGGATCGGGATGGTGGAATGTCCACTACAAATCAAGATGTACATGTTAATATTCGTGAGTGATAAATTTTGTTTGTCATTATTGTTTTTGTGCATACAATGCTTTTGTTTGATGAAATTAAATAAGCGTTTAAAATTAATGTTACGTGTAGTTGTATATGTAGTATATATGACATTGTTGAATTTCCAGACTGGTCTGCCGGTTTTTGAAGTAAGAATGGGTTCCTAGGTGAGCCATTGAGCTGAATTTGTTCCAAAGTGTCGATGGCCTGCTGCTGAATTTGTTCTGAATGTTGAAAGTTTTTTTTTTTTTTTTTTTGTCTGGAAATTAAGAAGTGGGAATTGGGGGAATTTATCATTTTGTTGCCGGCTTTCTGTACAAGTATCTAAGACTGCAAGTCTGCAATATTTGATTTGATTCACGGTATCAAGTGTTGAAAATAATTAACAAATGATCTAACCCTAAATGGTTTAATCAGTTTGTGCAAAACAAGGCTAAAAAACCTTCCAGTCTTGTTCTAATACCAGCCATATGTGTTATACGTGGTCAGTCCAAAAGGTTAACAGGCAAAGCTTCCCTACACATAAGTCTACGCGTTACATTTAAAAAAAAAAAAACTTCTTTTAGATTTATTCCTCTTAAAGTAATTGAATTTATTTATTTATTATTTATATATTAAACATTTAGTAAAAGAAAAAAAATAAAAATAAGTGTGTTGTGTGGGTGTATGTTTATAATTTTTCTAACAGAAATGCGAATAATAATTTCGGGAAGCTAATTCTATTGTTATATTATTTAAGATGGATGCTCCTTATAATTTTGTACCACATATTTTACATATTTATTTATTATTTATTATTTTATTTTATTCTTATTAAACTAATTAAATTGTTCTACTTATCATCCATTCATCATATATTTATTAAAAATAAATAAATATAAATATAATTTGTGGTGTATAANTCTTTTAGATTTATTCCTCTTAAAGTAATTGAATTTATTTATTTATTATTTATATATTAAACATTTAGTAAAAGAAAAAAAATAAAAATAAGTGTGTTGTGTGGGTGTATGTTTATAATTTTTCTAACAGAAATGCCAACTTTGATGCACACAATGTCGCCAGTCCGCTTCCCAAATATGACAAGAAGCATTTCTATTTTAAGCATTGAGTAGTGTTATATGTACTTGTAGTTTTATTTATAATCTTCATCCCGACACTTTGACCCATCAAGATGCCGCCGATTCTCTTATCACCCTTTCCATTTAAAAAAAAAAAGTGTTGCAAAAGTGTACATGTTTTGCATAAAGACTCGTTCCAAAATGGCACCCTACTTCAATATTCCATATCCGAACTAAATAATAAATAAAATTATTTATTATCCAACAACTACAAAGGCAAATACATATACCGAGTATGACGGTTCGACAGATGACATATGTTCGGATATTGTTTATACGTTTTTTGGCAAAGAAAATAGAAATTAATTGATGAAATGATGAGAGTATCGTCATATCATTCATGCGTTTTTATTTTATGGGATTTTTTTTTTAATTTTTTTTTAAAAGTATCTAATTCTTTAGTTGACAAAGATATCTATATCTTTACAGCCTATTATCCGTCTTCTTCCATGCAAAGTATAATATTTTGCAGATAAATTCCTTCTCAAGAACTGACCTTTGCCGATTAACCAAATAGATTTATGATTCCCATACAAGCGTTGTTCTTGTGTTCAACATTTTTTCACGTAGAAGAGTAACCATTTATTTAGTTATTATCATCTCATTAGTTCATGATCTAGTGTATTATATGATTGGGAAACTGTTATATTTTAGTTGTGAACGATCATTTGATATCGAGTCTTGCTAGGTACGAGTAAATTGGCGCACCAAATTACATACCACCGAATTTTTTTTATTTAAAAAAATAAAATTGAGAGAAGAAATGGTTGTCTATCTCATAAAAATTAATTTCATCTTCATTTCACACCATTTTATTAAATAGATGCCTTACATATTAACATTAATTTACAATTTAGTGCACAAATTTACTTGTAATAAGTATTTTTCTTTGATCACTACGTTGAAAAGACGATGAATAAAACCTTTTTTTATAAATATTACTGTTCATGCGCAACTTGTCCGTGGGATTGCCCGTGTGGGTCACGTCTCCTACAAAAGCTTGACTCATAAAGCTCCATGGGGGAGAAGAAAGCAAGAGTCTTTGTTTAATAGAAAACAAAAAGAAGACCAAGACGAGAGTGAAAGTTTTCAAGCTTTCTGGAGCGAGGAGTTACTGTGTTCGTATTTAACGCTGCAAATTATTCCCCACTCCCAATCGTACAAGTAAGCAAGCTTACAGTCTTGCAGTTCATGTGATCTAAATGTTTTCATCATACATGTTTTCATCTTCTGCTCTGAGTTTTCTTCGCTTAAAAGCTATTTTAGATGTTTTGAATTGTTAAATAAGAGCTTAATTTCGGGAAGGAATCATATGCCCATGAATATTAAAATATTGATTACTCATTTCATCAAACTGCAAATTTTTCTGATGCCATATGATCAAGTTTGATGTTGGGATTTTTTGTTTTCGTCTGACGATAACAATAGCCAGCCACTAACCAGAGATACATCATAATATATGTTTTCATCTTCTGCTTTGAGTTTTCTTCGCTTGTTCTGATTAGGTAAAAGCTTTGTTAGATGTTTTGAATTGTTAAATTAGAACTTAATTTCTGGAAGGAATAATACACCCATGAAGATTAAAATATTGACCACCATGTTTCATCAAACTTCAAAATTTTCTGCACTTTTTTTTCTTGTTTCACCATTTTGTTTTCATCTTGTTAATATTTCCAATTAGGATGCCTTCATCATTCTTTGTATATGATCTTTCTTCACCTTTTTGTTTCATCTCAACGAGGTTACCACTTGTGCTGTAGGTCTTTGTCTCCCCTTCTAGCAGGATTTTAATAGTATGATACAATGGATACTATTAAACTACCATTGAACTTATTCTCCGATGGAACTCAAAGGATTAAGCATTTTAGAGAAGATAATGTGGATTGGTTTGGCGGTCTGCCCGATTCTGTTGTTCTTCACATCTTCTCTTTTCTTAACATGGAAGAGATCATTCGAACCAGCATATTATCAAGAAGATTTAGATATCTATACCTTTCAGTACCATACTTAGATTTTGACTCAGAGGAGCTCAGCGCCAAGCTTGGAGACCAATATTGTATAAGAACATATCTTGATGATTTTATGTCTCGACGAAATGAGAATCGGATGCAAAGGTTTCGCCTACGATGGTTGTGCTTTGAACCCCAATCTGATGAAAGCCATATTGTTGCTTGGCTGTGTAATGTGTTACGCTGTGGTGTCCAGGAGCTTGATATCGAAATTTCCATAGGAAGACAGGGAACCTTTATACCACCAGCCCCGAGCAGCTTCAGTTGTGGATACCTTGAGGTGCTTAAGTTGGATTTGCATGGAGGTGATCTTGTTCTGCCCTCTTCTGTATTTCTCTCACTCCGGATTTTATCCATGAAATCTGTTAGAATCGTCCACAATTCTTTTGGAAACTGGATTTCATCTTCCTGTCGGCGGCTTGAAACTTTAAATCTTGAAAATGTTAGTGGTATCGTCAATCTCCACATTACCCATTCATTTTTAGAACATCTATTGATTTCTCAACGCTCTGATAGTTTGCTCAGCAGGATTGATGTTTCATGCAAGACCCTTGAGACATTATCTATCAAGTGGTTCTTTCAACTCCATAAAACCAGATCATTAAATATTTCAGCCCCCAATCTTAAAAAGTTCAAATGGATGGGAAATATCGTTAGCCATTATTCTCTTAAAAACATTATTTGTCTACAAGATACCGTGCTTTTTCTTGTCCCTCAGCCTGGAGTGATGGCTATGGAGAGCTTCAAGGTTGTTGACCTCCTCCACACCATCAGGCATGCCAGAGTTTTAGAACTGAATTGCTGGTTGATTGAGGTATACACGAGTTTTTATCACCAAGTAGTTTTTTACCATGATTAGAAACCATTGCATAATCATTACAAAACTGCTGAGATTTGCATTCTTTTTGTCTAAATTGGGGTGCTGTTGGATGTCCCACGGGAATGAAGTTATTTAATTTTTTATGTCATTCCATTTGAAAGGAAACTCATGCTATGGATAGTTTTTTTAACTTAGACCACTTGGCTGCCCGTGTTAAAAATTGTGAAAAACTCTCGATGAAGTTTCATCTGTTTCCTGAAATTCTACTAAAAATTTTCTGCTTTTGTGAAATTAAAGAATGTTCACTTTAAATGCTATTGGAAATAAAATGACTTGATCAGTTAAATTATGTGGCACTGTCATTTAATCATGTAGTTATTGACAAGAACTTTGCAGGCTCTATCAAGGCAAGACTGCCTGCCACCTTCATTATATGATTTGCAAGACTTAGTTATGGATATTAGCTGCTTGAAGGACTCCATAATCCCAGCATTGGCTTCAATTCTGAAGAAGTCTCCTCATATAAAGCACTTGACCATAAGAGGCTGTGGCAGATTGGGACTCGTTATTGTAAGTTGTAAAACACTTGCAGCTATACTCTCTCTCTCTCTCTCTCTCTCTCTCCATAATAATTTGCATTTTGAGACACCATTTTGGAGCCATTTATGCACATTAAACAATTTTCATGCTTTTTGAAGACTGCATTTAAAGATGAGGATGCAAGCATCTGGGTCCTCTTCTTTATCTTATTTCTTCCGAGAACAAGAACTCCACAGTTTTAATACTTGATAATGCCCCCCCCACAAAACAAAAAACAAAAAAAAAAGGGTGCTATCTGTAGATTTTTGCTTATTCTTTCACATTTTTCTAACTTTTCTCAGCCTGGAATTGTGGCTTCGTGCAAATTTGGTTTGATATTTTGGGAAAATGAACACTTCAACAATCTTCAAGAATTGAGGACAGTAGAGATGGAGCTTAGAGGAGGAGAGAATGAAAGAGCATTTCTGCAATATTTGGTAAGACAGGGAAAAGTATTGGAAAATATAACCATTCGCACACGTGGTACTCATCTTTGGTTAACAGCAATTGATCAAATTCNTCCACAGTTTTAATACTTGATAATGCCTATCTTGAATTTTTTTTCCCTTTTTTTTTTTTCTTTTTCATTTGGGAGTTGTTTTGTTGTTTCATTATTGTTCCGAGTGATTGATAGATGCAAAACATATTTTCTACCTCATTGGAGGCTCCAGTTTGCAATTTCCAAAAATCATGTATATGGACACTCACACTAACACAGAAACACTCTAAATGGAAGCATTATGCAAATAGTGATCTGTTTATGTTCCGTAACATTATATGATAGAGGACCTGGCTACTGTTCAACTCAAAGCTAATATTAAGTTCTCAACCATTCTGTGGCTGTTTTCCTCAAACTGCGAGGAGTCAAGTGGGCCTCTCCTTCTTTGCAAATATATTTGGTAGTATCACAATCGTATCAAGATCTACTCAATGAATAGTACAGGTTTTTCTTTAAAAAAAAATCAACCTTAGGACAAAGATTTTTAGGTTTTACCTTGTTTTATTTTGATAATGTCGGATTTGGGAGGGGTTCTTTTGGAATGAGCTGCATATTGGTGTCTGGTACACTTCATAAGTGCAGATTTGAACTGTCATTGAAATGAAAGCATTCCATTGTGGTTGTTTTGTAGCATACTAGTGCAATATCTAGTCTCTTGTAGTTTTTAGAGTCCTACTCATAAGCCGGACTGCTGACATGGCAGCATTCAATTTGCAAGAAAAGTTTGAAATCAAGTTCTATTATCAATAGTACGAAGGATGTGTCCTTCACATCAACTTGCAAATATAATTTTTCTAGTATGATAATTATTTATTGATCCATAACCCCCAAGTAATGGCTCACTGTTTGAGCATTTGAAAAGTGGTTTATGTTCCTTGTTGTGACTAAACTACTAATAATCCGTATATTGCCACCATTTTTGTTATGTTTCTTTGCAATTGCAAAATGGATAAATGAGTCAGTCATATGCAGGAAAGAAGGAAGGTAAAACTCCATTCCCCCGTTCACGGTCGTTTTACAAGGCACTAAGCAGGGTATCCGTTCAAAGACTGTTTGGGAGCTGCGAAAATGGATGGGCTTGAATGCTTTAAAGTTGCTCTTTCATTTTTGCCGTTACATTTACAATCTAACCAAAGCTTCCACAAAATAATTGTGAACAGAACCATAACTCGGCTTGTGAAATTATCATTCTGCGAGCCAAATGCTTCTTCCCCGGTTTCTACAAAACCTTTGTGGGTCGTTCTGGCAGCTGTTGTGATTTTGCTCCACAAAGCTTTTCATTCTCAAGAGTCGAGACTTGAAAAATATAATATTGTTTCTAGAAAGGGCATCTTCTACATAACAATAATGGTCTCAAACTACCAAATATCTATATGTAAAATGGCGCGACTCTTGATATTCTATCAAACACATTCAAGCGATGCCAAATCTTAAAGAGATAACCCCTTCAATATTGAGCCTTCATCTAAGAGCATGTATAGCAATGACAAAATGCAAGAACAAAAAGCATTTATATCTTTTTTTTCGGGGGGGGGGGGGGGGAGACGGAGACGGGGACTTCAAGGCTTTAATTGAATTACCTCATCAAAAGATCAATTGGCCAACCAGACAGCAAGCAAAACAAAAAAACCATCCAGTGGCTGGTGTGACGGTAAATTTTTGGATAAGTGATATGCTAGCTCTAGAAATTCATTTGTCACTACAACCGGTTAGATGCAAAATGACTCTCATGCCCTTTGACCATATGAATTTTCAAGGATTGGGACCCCCGGTCCATACACCAAACTGCAGCGCTGGCTGAATGAACGTACGAGTTGAGAGACCACCTCCTTGAAGAACATGGATGCTACCTGACAATCAGAAAGTTATTGCCACAATTAGAATGTTTCTAGCCACTCTACATCCTAATATAAAAGCCCAATCTTCAATGTCAATTCCTTATGCCTGAAATGTCCACAGAATTTAGTACATATGACCATTCTGAACCCTAACTTTGCAAAAACTTAAATCGGGTATTAATCAAGAATTGAAACAAACATCAGGCATCTAGACGAGCCCTGGGCTAGAATTATGACCAAGACTATAAGACATAATGACATTAAAATTGTGATTCTATACACCTATAAAAAAATGTATAGAATTCGGTAATTACAATACACTGATCATAATTCTATCCCAGGGCTCGTCTAGATGCCTGCTGTTTGTTTCAATTCTGGATTAATACCGTATTTAAGTTGTTGCAAAGTTAGGGTTCAGAATGGTCATATGTACTAAATTCTGTGGACATTTCAGGCATAAGGAATTGATAAGGTTTCGCAGGGACCTTTTCACATAAGGAATTGAAAAGGTGAACATTCTGTGGACCTTTTCACATGTTGGCAAGGTTTCTTGGGGAGACAAAGTGGTGTAGCTGTGTGAAAGATGATCCCTTTGTGCTTGATATGGTGCTTATGGTTGGAGAGGAATGGGAAGTGTTTTGAAGATAGAAAACGTTCGGTAGGAGAACTTAGGGAGTTTTTCTTTGGCACTTTGTGTTTTTGGGATAAGGCTCTTGTAGGGAATGGAAATAATTTTCATGTGTGGTTTTAGTCGTGTCTTGCTCTAGTTTGTATTTTAGGTGTACTCTCTTGTATAGTTCTTGTGTACTTGGACTATGCGTATTTACTTGGAATAAAATTCTCTTATTAATTATAAAAAAAATGATATTGTAATTCTATACCGCTGTAAGATGTCAGAACACATCAAATTAAAGCTCAACAAGACTATCACTGTTGGGTAAATTATTTATTTTACCTATTAAAAAAACTGATTATATTAGTCAATAACAAGTGGAAAAGTGCATTTGAAAACGTTGTGCAATTGGTGTACACCTATCAAAACTAAAAGGGAAAGCCTTTGAGATGGTTACAATGCTCATCATGTTTCAAGGAACTTAAAAGACATGTTCATACAAAGATTTTATCTACGCTACAGATAGGAAGAGAGAGATGTAGCCACCTTAACTCTCATAGTTAAGAAAGGGAACAAGTTGGGATAAGCAACCTGACGGAGGGGATAAATCACTAAGAAAAGAAGGAAAAGAATAGAAATTAATGAGATCACCTTAAGGAAATCATAGCAATCACAGAATTCACCCCAAGATGATCACACAAGTTGTGGCAGTGTCTCAAGGAGGTAGTGGAGGTGGTAATGATACAAATTGGCAGTCACAACAATGACAACTGGGAAGATGGATACAATGACGCTATGGAGATAGCAATCATTGGGATGAAGGTATTCTTGGAGTCTTAAGGTTTGACGATGTCAATGGCAAGACCATATTGCCAACTGACATTGGTACAAATGTTCCCTCATAGGGAACTGGAGATGCTGTCTCAATATTTTTATTCTACCTGAAGAAATCAACTCCCTGAATTCTCAATAAACAGAACATTAAAGTTGACAATAGTCAAGAATGAAGGAGAATCACCTGTCGGTAAAGCGGTGACTGGAACTTAAAATCCACCAAAAAATGAAGGTTACAAGTTCCAGGAACTTGTCCTGGATTGAACTCCCATATGTTTATCAAGTGGTCAAAAATCGCACTATCCTTTGCAGTTGTCTGAACACAACACATAACATAGAATTACTTCATCAAAATCAAATATAGAGAACCAACCTATGCATATTACTGATGCAAGTAGTAAACAAGAGATCTAAAACGTGATCTAGTAGTACAAACGTTATAACAGCAAAAATTATGAACCCATGCACAGGATGCACAAAAGGCTGGCGCTCAAATACATAAATTTGAATGTCAAATTGCTGCTTGACTTGAGGCTTGACTTGAATGCCAAGCTGCTGCTCTACAGATATAACAATCTTTCTACAAACTTTCTGATCATACAAAAGCTATAATAATTACTAGCAAACGACTAACCTTCCATTGAGAGAAATTGAAAATATAATAATAAATAAAATAATAGACAAATAATTTTAAATAAAGCTGGTTACCTTTATGGACTTCGGCCTGCTCAACTCTACATGGGAAATGTAACTTTCAACAAGAAATTTGAAACCAATCTCGAGCTCAGCATCAAAAGAACCATCAGGGTGTTCTTTAAGTATCTCAGACCGCTGACACCACGGGACAAAACCATTATACAAGTCAACAGCTGCAACTACATCAAACAACTGCTCTGGAGAATACCTAATGAACAACAATGCTGTCAGCCCAAGTCTCCGTGACTAGAAATCAAAATGGTCCCAATACTGACATAATGCAACCAAGTCACATCAACACAACATAATCACAAGCCCGCTAATGGCTAACCTTCATTGAAAGCCGATTGCAACTATAGAGGAAGATTCAGAACTATAAAGAAATAAATGGTTCGAGTTCAAGGTTAACTATGGTCTAAAAAACTGCACTCAACCGCACTGAAATCGTTTCATTTAATATTTCAGTCCCAAATTGTTAAAAATCACATATAATTCACGAGCGTCACAAATAAAACTAAAAAACGCAATAGCAACCTCGTCATGAAGTGAAATATTAAACCAATGAACTAAAAAATAACAATTAGACCTCAGGTGGGTAAAGTACAAATTTTTAAACAAAAGGCTGACAACTCGAGCTCGGCCAGAACCAGAAAAGGGTAACGTGTTATTTCCAAGAAATAACTTTAGCAATAGCTTCAGATTTATAGTTGATATGTCGAGTGACAATGCATTATATCAAAATGAAATCGCTCGAAACAATTAATAGTAAACTAAAAATGGCAACGATACCAGCATCCCACAGAAAGAAAGGTTTGTGACAAAAATTACCCCAAGACAATCCTTTCCTCGTAAACTTTCGACAGGACACCGCCCTCATCACCGTCACCACAACCAAGAAACCGCCTCGTTTGAACTGTGTGACTGTTATTAAACAAACTCCGCAGGGAAACTGGGAGACCATTGAGACCATCGGCAGAATGACGGACCGAAGGGGTCTCGATACTAGCGATGCCACGAAAGCATCGCCTCTGATCAAATTTCTGCAACTGCCGAGTGTTCTTAACGGACCTAATAAAAAGCCTGAGACTGCCTTTTGAGGTCGACATGAATGAAGGCACCGTTAAATTTAACCAGTTTGATAACCCAAAACTTATAGTTTATAAGCTCGATATGGAGGCAAATCAGACACACCTTGAATTGGATTGACCCCCCCAAGATTTTGGGAAGTCCCCAAAACTGCAAGATTTTAGATCAAAAGGAACAGAATTAATGCGTAATCTTAAACCTCTTTCGTTTCGGGAATAAAATACTAGAATGGGAATGGAGCGTACCTGTACGGCTCTAACGGAACCTCTTTAGAATTGTGCGCCTCGTCGAATGTGGGGAGAGAGACGGAGAAGGGGCCAGGGGGGTAGCGAATCAGCAATTCGGGCGGGTTGAGGTTTAGAGGTGAAAAGCCCAAGCCCATACATTTTCGAACATTGAAGGCGTCGTCCGCGTGCTAATTCTTGACGTTGAAAATTTATATTGGAAATTGACGGAAAAGTAAGCGCAGGTTGACGATGCCTTTGAGGTTCGAGATGGTAACACAATTCTTTTCCAAATTTAAGGACGAGGGAAAGGATAGTTTCAGTAATGAATGTGTAAATATTGTATAATTATTTTGAAATAAATAAATAAATATGAAACTCATTTGAAAAGAAATTATCAAATTGATTACACGACGTTAGCGTATTCTATGACTGAATGTAGCATTATTACATACACTCGTGGAGTATGCAAACGCCGTACAATTACTTTGAAAAAGATGAGTCTATTATTAAAAAATTAATTTTTTTTATATAGATCCCATATTTATTCACTTTTTTTCAAAGTAATTACGCAGCACTTGCGCACTCACGACTGCAAGTATCATTTCTTTAAAACTAATACAAATATAGACAATTCTAATTACATAAAATGTAATAATAGGATGTAAGCATTACATCTTTCGTGCATTGGGATTACCTTAATAATTTTCCTAAAGAGGGTAGTCATTGTCATAACCTAATCTTGATGTTGCAACGACCGTATGTACCGATAGTGTGGGCAATAGAACCCTTTGAATGGCCCCACACGTTGTCGGATTGGGAACAATATTCTCAAAGATATATTTAGGAAGAGTAGACTACAGCATTACGCGTACGGGAAAATGTCCCATAATCCCAATTGCTCATCAATTACAAATCTCATTCACAAATGTCAATTTCCATCAATATTGAAGCTAAATATTCCTACTTTGGGCACAGAAAGCCACACTGACCACCAGTAAGTATGGTTGGCTGTACTTTTGTGCCCAAACGAAAAAAAAAAAAAAAATCCACCAGAAAGGTGGGAAGAACTTAAACGCCAAATATTCCCATTGGACTTTGAACATAAGAAGAATCAGAGTGACCTCGGGCATTTGAAGAAGTTATAGCCTAGTTAGATTTCCCTTTCAAAGTCAACTTTTGCTTCTTCTAGCCGCTTGTGCTAGAGGTATATGACGACAATGGCCTCCCAGTGCACCCTTCTTCCCTAGCAATTGAGTTGCAACCTTAAAGATATTTGAGCATACCACGACCCTCCACGCTAAGTTTAGTGGCTTGAAGTTGCTTCTTTTCTGGTGCCTTCAACTGCTGCAACTTCTTACTCATCTGCCATTAACGTGTTCATTTGGGTTTTAGGAAAACAGTAAAAACATAGATTTCACAAAAGACTTGCATAAACATAGGACTTCACATGCACACCTGCATGCAGACATAAAGAACACTGTCGTCTGGTTAAGACATACATACCATGGGAGGTTTGGCCTTCCTAGCAATTTAACCCTTGTTTAAGAACATACTGTAACTTCTGATGTCCATTACTGGTCTTAATACAGATATACACCATAAACTGGTCTAACAAATTCACTAAGGATGAACTTTCAGTTTTGACTAAAAGGCATCATTTAGACCTTTTTAGTTTCATCAAACATCTCACTTCTCAAAGAGCAGTAAAAAAAAATACTTCTGACTGATTAAGGAACTAATTAGAAGGAATAAGATATAAAAATATCAACTAAAAGAACAAGAAAAGAAGTTAAATATGAAAACTGAAAAATAGGAGCTACAAGCGATCCATATGGCAATCAATAAACTTAATGAGAACCAAAAAAAATGACACCTGTATTATAGATCGGTGTTAAGGTCTTTGAGCAGGGTTAGCAAAGCAATCAGAGAACTTTGAAGACCAATATGATATGGGATTCTACCTGATATTCAGATATTAGAACCTCATCATTTTGCTTTGCTTCTTGCCAGAACACCTCATCATCGGAAACCATATATAAAGAAATTACATAGATAGCTTAAACCAAGTCCAAACTTCATAAAGGTCCACAGAGCAACACCACCATTGTATACGAAAATAAAAATCAAAGCACCATATATTGCAAGTGACACAAATAACAAACCATTACCAAAAAGTAAGTTCAAATGAAATGCTTGATGTGCATTATTCTCAGATAAGCAGTACTCAAACCTAAACATAATTTTTTTTAATGGGTGCAAAAACCAAACATTAATGTTTTCCCAATAAAATGCTCAAACAGCAGTAAAGAGTATACATCTCCCGTAAATCCTATTAATTTGGGATTAACAGAGTTGTGCAAGTGACTCCTTGTTCATCATGCAGTGTAAAGGTTGTTAGTGACGGATGGAAGTCACTTCATGAACCTCAGTGGAATTAAGTAACACAAATATCTTTAGAGGGAACTTGTGTTTGACATTAGGTTCAGCTCAGGAAAGAAAAGCAAAGTTAACAATCTAACCTAGCCCGCTAAACATAATTAGCCCACATATGTTGAAACATTGTTTCTTTCAGATGTGAAATGAAGAAAACCAACTCATTTGTGTCCAAATTGGAGTGGACCACCATCAATGAGAAGTTACAAATATTCATCACTCCATTGAAACAGGGTTATAGACATGCCAACAAAACTTATTTTCCCTTCATTCTTGTATTTAAGGTTTCAGCACAGGAAAACCAACCTTCAAACGATGCTGATCTTGTACAACTTGTTTTGCACGCGCTCTAATTTCATCAGGATCAATCTTTGATTGTGGGCGCACCACAAAATCTAAGGGTGTTGCTTCTGGTCTTGTAGCATGCAGCCTGGAAGAAGATTGGCCTGACTTGCGTTCCCTGTATTGTTGTAAAAATTAAAAATCTTTTTTTTTTTAATAATTAAAAATTAAAAATCTAATATGAGATGGTGCTTGAAATATGGTTCACAGAAAATAAAGGAGCCCAGGAGCAAAAAATATGCCTGTCATGATGCCTTACCATGAAAATTCATCCAAATCAAGATCGCCATCTCTAGATTCAATTCCAGCAGGTTTATTTGCCTGCATACTAAAAATTAGGGAACAAAATTACACAAATAACACGGTTGATGTATACTTGTATGAAAGAAACATGTAGGATAATAAGTAGAACAGGTCACAAGAAGTACTTCTTCACAGGAGGTCTTTGGTAGGGAACCCTCTCATCATCAACGTTTCTCATCTCCTCAAATCTTGTAGTCTTATTAAATATCGGTCGACTCTGTGCTCAAGTTCACAATTACAAAAGATTTCAATACTGCTAACTATAACTGAAAACTCATGTACGATCTTCAAGGATTATTAAAGAAGAAAATAGAATGACTGCACATAAAAATAAAGAATACGGAAATTGCGATCCCTGTCCCAAGACTTATGGAATCATGAATTTGTGATAGAAATAGCAACCCTTGTAAACAACCAATTGTGTGACCAAAGATCAGTGTGGCACAACCAAAAAGAAAAGGTTTGAACATTTCAAGTCAAATTTTTATCATCGTCAAAGGGAATGCATGACGGTTTCTCATGGGCTATGCCTATTATTCTCATCAACAAAATCTTTTATTGCTTATCAAAATAATTAAAGCGAACCAGGAATGTATGATAATGGTAGAACAGAGTGAAACATATCCCCCATCATTTGCCACTAATACTGTTCTCTGCCAAACAAGTGCCATAAATTTCGAAATAGAAACAAAATGAAGGCAGGATGAGCATGCATCAATAAAAAATTCATGATGGACCCAATACATGTACCAAGACTTTCCCATTACTGTGGTCATACCCATCTGTATAAATTTCACATTAGAAGAGTTAAAACACATTTCAAATTACCCATTTATCAACCAAATCCTTTGCAAGTTTGCTGTTGGATGTGGTTTCCTCATCAGATTTTGATAAAAACATGATGACCTGCCCAATAAGAGAGAACTTCAGTCAAAATGCTTTCTTCTACATCCAGGCTGCAAAAGTTTTGAAGTAGCTTCCACAAACAGATTCCTAACCTTTCCAAGACCACTCTTTTTCAATTGCTCTCTTCTATCATACTGCTCTAGATCGATGGGAAACTGCATAACAGAAGCAACATTTCAGATGGCTACATATGTTACGTCAACAACCATTACTACAAATTACAAATCATAATGCAGGGAACTCTGACCATACATCAGTCAAAATATTCAAAATTGCTGCACGTATATTAATGTTTGGTAAGCTTCCATCAGGAAGAGGCTCAAGCCAATTCTTTAATAGATTTAGCACTCCATGATCTAAGAATTCTTGTTGAAGCTGCTTCCTGCACCAACAGCAGTTGACAAAGAATATAATGGTCTTAAATCTCAGAATTAAAAATGCTATGTGAAGGCACAAAAACCCAAATAAACAAATTACAAAAAGCTTACTTTGAAAGGACCTCGATCAGAAGAGGCAGTTTTTTGAGTTTATTCACAGCAGGCTTTCCCTGTCTATTGAGGTCTGCATCCTCTTCTGCTGTGACTTCGAGCTCAGCCATGACATTCTCAACCAGCAGAGCTATGTCCGCAGGACTTCTCTCATTCTTCTTTCTTTTCTTACCCATCTTGAAGAGATCATTAATTTCATCTTCTTCACCCTCCTCAGCCTAGAAACATCCAAACGATAAACCAATAAATTCATCAAGGTCCAGGCACACATCCAAAACCAACAAAGATATGTTAATGAGCATTTTAGTCAATCAACAACAAGGGAAAAAATGATATCAGACACAAGCCTCTAGAACAACAAAAAGGTTCAAACTTCAAATCTTTGAATTAAAACAAACATTTTGTGTCTTAAAATATTCTAGCAAGACCTTCTTAAAAAAATAAATAAAATAAATAGAAAAAAGGAGTTGCAAGCCACAGCATTATGCCATCACTACTTTATGTGAAATAGATATACAAAAAAAAAAATGCTAACCTGAGGAGCATCACCAGGAGATCGGGGCTCATTGCCACTTCCATACCCACCAGCAGGATCTACACCAGTGTCATCTATGAAGCTATCATCATCCACAGTCCTCAAACCCTCTTGATCATCCTAATCCATTCAGAGACCGAAACAATCAGAAACTTCAACCTTTTTTGATAAGTACAATCAGAAACTTCAACCTATAGAATCAAAAGCATAATCATATATAATGGATTGATTGATGATTAGATTCACTGAACCAAGCTTCGGGGCAATAACATTTATGAAACTTCTAAGGTCGTGAGGTAGTAACGTAGTTTCACCATAGAACATAAGAAAATGTTTGGCTTTCTATAATCTAGTTTTGCCAAAGAAGACCACGTACAAACAGCCATGCATGCCACAAATTACATTTGAATACTAGAGAGTAATATATTTCTAAATAAACAAAATTGTAATTGAAGAAATTAATGATGACCTAAAAACTAAATATATAAATGCTGGAAATATCACAACTGATCTCTGAGTATTCTCAAATTGGACCATCTCAATTGCAAAGAGACCATATTAATGTTTAGGGTTTAATTTAAAATAAAACATGCAACAAACTTAGATAAATACAGGTCTAAGAAGTTAACAGAAGCGTTATTATTATCATATATAGAACTTAATTCCATAAACAATTCATTGACCTCTCTAATTAGGAGCTTATTTCACAAGCAGAGAAAACGAGAATAGAAACATTTACTACACCTCGGAATCGGCGCCGGCAATGGTGTCCCACATCTCCTTGACCTCGCCATCGCGATCATTCCCGGAAGAAAACCCTCGCTTGGAGAACTTACCGAACTCACCCTTCCCCGAAGAAAATCCTCTCTTCTCCAACTTATGCTTCTTTTCCTTTTTTCCACTAGTCCCACCACCCTCCTTCCTCTTCTTCCGATTCCTCTCAAAACTCTCCCCGTCTTCGTCCTCATCTACCAGGCTAGGAACCACGATATCCTCCGCCGCGGTGGTCTCGCTCTTCCTGATCAGCCGCTTCCGAGGCTTCGCTTTCAAAGACGAGGAGTCCGCGTCGTAAACCGGCGTCTCCGACCGCTCTCGCCGCCCCCCGCTACCCTGCCAGTCTTCCCCAACGTCGTCGTCGTCATCCGATACGTCCAGTTGAGGCTCCGGCGACAGCTCTCGACCCGAATGCACATCGTCGTAGTCCATCAACGGTTCTCCATCCTCGTCGCGGTACCTGGAAAAAAAATTTACGCCCTAAATTTCACGAAGAGAATCATCAGAAACCATATATTGCTCACAAACAGAAAGACAAACATACGGATCGTCCTCGTAACCCATCTGCAATGAAGATAGTGCATTAAATACTTCAAAACATCAGTGCCCACAAGAAATCGAGAGGAGCTTTCGAAACAGAGAAGTTTGGTGCAAGATTGATAGAGAGCTGGCTTCGTTTTTAGAGCTCGGAAACGGAGGGAAAGATAAAAAGAGAAAAATTCAAGTCCTCTACGCCTACGGTGAGGATCTGTGAAGATCAGTTCAGGCTTCGGGATTTTATGCACACGTGTGGGTGGTCCCCGCTACAAAGTATAAAATACGTTAAAATAATTCGATAAAATAATTTTTAATTGAATAATACTACTCATCATTCTAATATTTATTATCCTCTTATCGTTCGATAATGTATTATTAAATAATTATAGATTAATTATAATATTTCACTTATAACTTATCATCTAATGACACATCATGAGATGATAAAAAATAAAATTATGAATAAATTTTTTCTTTTTAATTATGTTATCTATTTTTCTTCCTACTCGTCATCTTGCATTTCACAATTACATATATTTTAATTTTTTTTTTTTGGTTTTATATTTTTTAAATTAACTGAATTCTTATACTTATTATTCATATACTAGACATTTAATAATTAAAATTAAAATTAAAAAATTATGTGTGTTGAATAGTATAAAAATAGTGAATATAATTTTTCAATAGTTATTTGGCTCTATACCACACATTGTTGAGTATAGTTTTTTTTAATTTTAAAATTGAAATTAAAGAGTTATTTTACTCAATAATTTTAAAAATACATCTATGGGTAGAAAAAATAAAAATATATATATACAGTGTATGACTGCTAAATATAATTTTTATAAATTAAAATATCCATATTTTTTATGTTTACAATGTCATATCAGCGATGGTAATAATTATATTTATAAATTTATTTACTCTTAATATATTTGAGAATTTTATTGTCTGTCTTGAATTTTATCACTTTCAACTACTTGAATAATAAAATACAATTATTTTACAATATGTTAATGTGACAGTGTCGTTTTATCAATATAAATATTTTAACTACAAATAAATTTTATAAAAATCAATTTATAAATTAACATGACTTTACGTAGCACGTTAGATTGTAAAACTATTTTTATTATAAAGTATATATAACATATCACATGAAAACACATATATTTGTGAGATCTCTTTGCAACTGTAACACTTTTCTTTTATCAAACATTATAAAAAGAATAATAACATTAAAAATTAATATTCTAATAATATTTTATTTAATTTTCAACTTTCATCATATTTATTAATTTATCTTATCTCAACTTATTATCAAAACCTCACCAAAATCCATGATGAATAGTAGTATTAATCCAACTTCTTATCAAGACAAATATTATTATGCTGCCTCAATTATATTTCTTACCTTGCCCCATTGATGGTGTTATGTCACTTATTAAAAATACCTATATATTCAAAATAAAATGGCGTCCGAAAATACAAAAAGAATATGGCTGAAACTATAAGTTTGCGTTTTATATTTGTCTTTTAAATTTTTTTAATAAATTACGTGATACCACATGAATAGTAGTCACGTCAATGGGATAGTGACCAGTATAATGGGAGAGCTATAGTAGTACTACTATTTGAAAAAAGAAAAATTACACTCATCGTCTTCACACAACACATCACACATAATTATTTTTTTCTTTTTCTTTTTTCTCTTACCAAATGAGTAGTGTATAGATGATGAATAGAATAAACCAATTAATTTATGAAAAATAAAACCAAAATAAATAAAAACAAGTGTGATATATTGAAATGATAAGTAATAGAATTCTTTGAAAAATGGGAAGAGGAAATATGTTTCTTTGAGAAATTGAAATTTTCTTTTTATTTTTAAAATAAAAAATAGGGGAGGTAGATATCTCAAGAATTTTGTAAAAGTAGGATACTAGTAAAAGTTATGGTTGTACTAATAATTATTTTGAAATATATTTTTATTTGGATGCACAAGAGTACTATAACTTAATGACAAGATATTTGAAATATAAATTTGATTTTTTGTGGATAATATTTTTATTTTTTAACTTTCCATTGGCCATTACTCAAACAAGTGATTAGAATAACATTTTTCAGATATTAATTATTTTATGTTTAAAAGATGAGTTATTATATTCCAAGTCTTATACACCACTCACTATTTATGTCATAATTTAATTTTAAATAAAAGTTTTAAAGTTTCAATTTTATAAATCAAATATTGTTATTTGAATTTCAAATTATATCATGTAAATAATGTATAGTGTAAAAATTTTAAAATAATAATACTTTTAAAATATAGATAAATGGTGAATCCCATTTTTTCAAAATCATTTATATATATATATATATATATCTCTATTTGATGTCTTGTAAATTTGTTATGTAAAATTGGAATATAGTTTAAAACATTTAGTTAACAGTCCAATTTGGATGTTGAATCGAGTTGAATTTTTTATTAATAGTAATGAGTTGAGATTGTGAAATGAGTTTTGTGGGATTCACCTATGGTGAGTTTATATGTGTTTGAATGTTAAGGTGAGTTTAGATGTATTTATAGAAAGTTAAAAAATGTTGTGAGGTCCCACGTGTAAACAGGTTTTGAGTTAATATGAGTTTAATAATTTAAAAATTAAATATTTAGATATTAGACTCGGCTTAAAATTAAACCGAACAACTCAGTTCAGTCCAAATTTCAAATAGATCTAAAAAATAAAAGAAAAAAGATATCGTCTCCAAATTGTATATAAATGATAGAAGGTTTTAACAAATTAACAATTACAAAAGTCCAAAAAATAAAGCCTCGTGAAAATTCATATACCATGAAAAAAAAAAACATCATCATATATCTACTAGAGGAACCATGTTAACGTAGAAAGCTTGGCAAATCATATTTATTTAAGACACGACTCGCAAAGAATCCATGTAAGTTGAAGAGTTAAATAATAAATTAGTCTATGTATTTCACACATGTTGTTACATGTTAAATGCTGACTAAGTTTATGAATACTGTTAGATACAGTTGTGGAGTGTATAAGTGTCGTATAATGTTTTTAAAAAATATTGAAGTCTATTATTAATAAATTAATTAATTTTTTTATATGAATCGTATATTTATTTATTTATTATAAAGAATTATGTAATACTTACATATTTCACGATTATAAATATCATTTTTCTAAATTTATAAAATTATCGCTTTACGAGATAAATAATAATCCTATAAGAAATATCGTAATAAATTGTAATGATAGGATAATAAATTGATATCCAAATTATTTATGAATTTGATTTTATTATTATTTATTTTTCTAATATCGTGCTTTTTGGCCCATAACATGCTTTTTAATTTATGCAAGAGGACCATCGTGTGAAAGCCGAAAGGAGATTGAGACACAGGAACTGCAGCGTTGTTTCTGTTTTTGTTTTTTTTGTTAGGTAAGCTGTCATCATTTATGTACGAAAATAAAACTTAAAAGATTATATATATTTTAAAATGTCTCAATATCAAATATGATATTATAAATCAAAATAATATATTTATAGTTTCACCAATACTACACTATTTTATTTTATGACTGGTTTGAATTTCACTATTGCTGATATTCTTTATAAACAAATGTTTAAAAGATAACACTCTGCTTAAACAGAGACTCAACCTCAACTTTCATAAAAAAGAGTGGACTCGGTTTCTATAGACAAAAGTACGAGATATGAAATTTTTTTTATTTTAATTAATAATAAGGAAACCAAAAAGGAAAACAATTAGATAAATGGGATAAATGATGGATTATAGTTTGGATCAATTTCGGTAGATTTTGGAACCTTTGATTGCTCATGAAGGCAACACACTTATTTATTTTCAGTCACAAAAGCTAGATCTGAAAGGTCTAATGGTGGAGAGTCCGGTGATCTGACAAGTATGTCGATAAGAGCTGCCGAAAATAGTGGCGCGTGAGACCACCCTCAAATATAAGCGGTGCATGAGAACCATGCGTGATGATTTTTGCAAAGAGAATAACTTCTAACAGGTGACTCCTATAATCTCATTTCATCGGAAGGCAATAGATGACAGCCACGTAGGAGAACCATTCACACCTTATGTACGGCGCTGCAAGGGAACACTCAAGCTTTCTGGATTTTTTTCTTTTTTCCCTTCTCTTTCTTTTCCCTCCGACTTCCCCCAGCCTCGATAAACTTTCCCAATCTTTTTGTTTCTTACCTGTTTTCGCAGCCATACCTGACGACATCGTTTGAAGTGAGCTTCATCTTCCCTTCTGCATTTTATCTTTCTGACGGTTTTCACTTTTCCTTTTTGCACATTCCAAAAATCATTCCACCAAAATCTCTGCCATCTCACGTCTCGGCAATTTGAATCTCTTTTATTTTTTGATTTTCTCTTCATTATTTCATTACTTGTCCATCACTTTGATCACTTTCTCTATCCATATCTCTCATGCTCTCGGTCTTCTCTCTCTCGAAGTCTCTCCTGCTCGCTAAATGGAAACCAACATGCCGAGATCACATCGCACGACAGAAACCGCGAGCCCACAGCTTAAACCATAGACTTACACCACCACGTTGTCATGGTGAGATGCCCTTAGACCACTAACCACCACGGTCAACACCACCGTGAGCCACATGCCTTTCCGTTAACACCCAAAGAAAACTACCTCTATTTGCTTCACTAAACACAGAGCACATGCTCCCTCCATGTCGAGCCACAACCCAGCCACCCACGGTGCCAGCTTCCTCCACGTCGTCACTACCTGCCCAAGAAATTTACAGAAGTACATGACTACCAATATCTGCCAACAATAAAAAGCCCAGAGCATGAAAAGCAGTCTAGCTCCACATTTGTTGCAGGAAGAAGCAGGGTAGACGCAGTGGCTAGACGGCATTGTTGAACCTCACTGCAGTTGCTGGTGGCGGCTACATGATCCGAAAATAGGAGAACAAGCTGCTCTGTTTCTTAACATCAAAACAGAGGTGTAAAACCTCTTGCAAGTGGTGGCTGGGCAATGGTGATTTGCTAGTTGTTTTGCAGTGAACGGGTGGTTCATGCTTGATGGTTTCTGTGTGAGGCAGGGCGGCTGCCGAGGGAGTTTATGTGAAGTTGAAAGACGAGGTGCACGGTTGGGCTACGAACAGAAAAACTCAGATACTACCATTCATTGTGGCCGTAACCAACGAGAGACGCTGCTTGATAATGGAGCGTTGAGCGGCTTGAACGTGAAGGAGGTAGTGGAGAACAACGTCGGGCTATGATTTTCGTGGTTACGTCGCTTGGGGGCTGAGCATTTGATGGGTAGTTGCCTTGCGTCTGAGATGGGTTGGGGAGGAAGGAGAGATTGAGTTTGGAGAGTACTGAGTTCGAGCGGGAAGGAGAGAGAGATAGTAGAGTTGATCCCCTGCTATGCATCGAATACGGTTTCTTGAGGAACTCTTACGTGGCAGCTTCTTATTCGTCTCCGATAATAGCTTGTTATAGGAGACACTGGCCCAAAGCATTTCTGAAAAATAAATTGAGTAGTTCTCGAATTTGGGATATCGAAACCCAGAGTTGCATTAATTAATATAGAATATTTTTTTCTTGTTCTTCTTCAATATCTCTTATTAGTGTTCCAAATAGAGAGTAAAACAATGAGAGATTTGTTATCTCCGATTTCTGCTTCTATTTGGACTCTTATGTAAGGCAACAAAAATTGGATTTAGTTTCAGTTTGCCTGATTCTAAAGTCAGAGGCATAGAGGAAGGATGACAAGCACTCCAATTCAAATAACACCTTGTTAATCATTTCAATTGACTGCCTTCTGGGAACAGTGATGAGGATTGTTGTAAGTGGGAAGGACGTAAATGCAGCAATTGAACACATCATGTTGTTAAGCTTGATCTCCGAGCAAATTGGTCTCCTAAACCACTATCTAAATATGTAGAAGGTGAGATAAGCTCTTCATTACTTGGATTGCAATACTTGACTTACATGGACTTAAGTGCTAATAAATTTATGGGAAACCCCCAAATTCACTCACTAAATTACAATATCTCAATCTTTCAAATACTTATATAGTCAAAACCATTCCACGATAAATAGGAAATCTTTCAAGATTAATTTTTCTTGATCTCAGCTGGAATATTTGTTTGATTGAGGCACATAATCTTGACTGATTAATTCATCTTTCATCTTTGACACACTTGAGCATGACTTTAATCAACCTCAACTAGTTACTCACTTGGCCCAATAAGATTATGATGCTCCCTTCTTTCATAGTCTAAGTGGTTGTAGCCTCTCTACAATGGCTCCTTGGTTGCTTTCCAATGCTAACTACTCATCTCAACTTTTATTGCTAGATCTCTCCCTCAATTATCTCAATTGCTCCATATTTCATTGGTTGTTCAACTCAACTATAAGCCTTGTTTATCTTATAATTTGTCATGATGCTCTATTCTAGATGCCTTTGGTAGCATGAATTCCCTTCAAAAGCTAGAACTCTAGGGAAATCAACTTGTTGGTGGCATCCCAAAGTCTGTTGGGAATTTATGTGCCTTAGATTCATTGTCTCTTTTGGATAACAGTCTTAGTGGAAATCTTTACGAATTTATAAGTAATGTGTCAAGTTCCTTGGTGGATTCCATGCAAGATTTTCAAATAAGCTCCAATAGATTCTTGGGGACACTACCAGTAGGGCTGTGCATAAAAGGCATTGCGCCCAATCTGTCCGTAATACCCGACATGGTCAACCCGAATAAAATCGATTTCATCTGGTCAAACTCCAATACGGTTATAAACACCACATTATCGGTCGAAACCGATCCACCGAAAACACCCCATAGCCTCTCTAGTTCTTCTCCTCAAACCCTATCCACCCATTCCATTCCTCCTCCCCGTTAGCTGTCATCGTTGACGTTCACCGTTGCAGTTCGTCGTTGTCATTCGCCGTCGACCTTTCGTTGCTACTGCCCTCTGTTGCTACTCCACCTTGCGTCCAGATCTTCCCCTGCGACGGCTTCGTCCTCTACGACCCACATGGCGAGCTTCCAGCAATTTCCTACAACCTTGATTCCAGACCCAAAGCGATTTCAAATTTCAGTTCTTCAAACCCTAGCCTCCACTCCAAGTACGATGGTGAGAAGTTAGAACAGTAGCCTTACAAAGAAACAAATCTCTCTCTCGATCTCTCTCCAATACCACTTGCTGGTAAATCTTCTTGAATATGAGGATCGGCAAGAACATGAAGCTCAACCAGTCACCATGGATGCGATTTTCTTTGCCTAAGACTTGCACCAGGTCAGTCCCCCAATCTTTCTCTCCTGCTTTCTTTCATTTTCTCTCACACCCTTCTGTCTATTCCATCATTTCTCCTGTAGAATAAATTCTTTTAGGGCCACAGAAACGCCATATTTTCTTTATAAACTCTATTGTGCCAATAAAAAATTAAATGTATTCGATTTTTTATAAATGGATATTTCATATATGAGCCCAGACAACTTGAAGGTGACGCATCAATTCCATGATAAATGGATATATCATATATGAATCGTGGCCACTACCGTTGAACAAGACAAATTGCAAATACCCATCTGCATCCCCAGATTAGAGGCAATGTTGTTGCTGATTGCATCGAGTTTATGAAGAAGATGACTTTTGTAAACAAGGAAAACTACATCGATGAACTCGATGTGCAAAAATGGCAGTTTTTTTATTTCTTTATTATTATTATTTTTAATTTTTTGGTAAAGGTCGGGTATATGGGTTCGACCCGCTTTTATTTTGTTCGGGTCAAGAGGGGGCGGTTTGGCGCCTTAAATGAGGGATTACGGGTCGGGTCGGGTACAAACCCGATTGTTCCAAGTTAGGTTACAGGCCTAACTACCAGAGAGTATGGGTAACTTCTCCAATCTCAAGGCTTTAGGATTAGGTGGGAATAATTTCACAAGGTCATTGCTTGAGAGTATTGGTATTACCAATCTAGAGATGTTGGATGTTGCTGAGAATTCCATCACATGGGTGGTCTCTGAAGCCCATTTTTCAAATCTCTTCAAACTAAAACGTTCATTTTTAGTATGTCTAACAACCACTTGCATGGGAACTTACTTGACTTGTCATCATCCAGACTTGGTGATTTTGCTATTATAGATTTAAGCTCCAACCAATATAACAATTCAATACTACATTTTCCATCAAATGTGGCATCACTAGGCCATCAAATAATAGTTTTTCGGGGAACATTTCCTTTATATGTGAATTCACTTATCAATCTTTGTTCCTTTTAGACCCATCAAACAATAAACTATCAGGAGAGCTTCCAGATTGCTAGATGGGTATGTATGCTTTAATGGCTCTTAATTTGGCCAACAACAATTTCAATGGGAAAATATCACAATCAATGTCTCCCTAGTCTTTATTGAGTTTTTGTTAGAAAGCTACTATTGTCCCTTTCGAATCGCAGTTACTTGACAACCATTGACATGGGTGAAAATAAATTGTCAATAATGATACCTTCATGGATAGGTGATAGTTTGCCTCAGTTGATTATTCTTAGCCTACGATCAAATGGATTTTATGGAAGTTTGCCTTTAAAGCTATGTCACCTATCAAATATTCAACTCTTGGATCTTTCTTTGAACAAAATCAGGGGAACTATTCCTCAGTGCATCAACAATTTGACATCAATATCTTATAAACAGAGCACAAGTCACCCTACTATTTATTCTGTCCAGAAAGCTTACATAGACCATGAGCCATCCCCCATCCCCCATCCTTAGTTTCTTATTCCAGGAAGTGATATTTTCATCCTATCATAGAATGTCATATCATGAAATTGTGTACGCTACAAAATTGCAACAGTGTAGACATGGTCAAGTTGAGTGAAAAAAAAGAGTGGTGCTATTTTAGCACCCATTTTTGTTCTGATGCACCATGGAGACTCACTATAAGTTTCACAAAATACACATAGAGTGGCAATTGAGAGCTATTTTGGCTAACTAATCAATGACCCCACTTTGACTTAATGCCGTATAATTTTTCTTCAGAAAGCTTGAGAACTTCTTAGCTACCCAATTTTCTATGGTGTCAATTAGTGACTGACCAATCTAGAAGGCTTACCAAGCTTGAGAATTTCCACTACTCTCATTTTTCTTTAGAAAGCTCTCATTTTATAATTTGTTTACCCTTCAAAATTTTTAGTTGAGGGTGTGTCAAAATTAAAAGTAAACACCTTACCCTATTTCCTGAGGCCAACCATATAAATGGGCTATTCAAACAAGTTTCCAAAACTAACCCTTCAATATATTAAGTTTTAACTGTCTGTTAACATCTCTAAACTTTTAACATCCCACAACAAATTAAGGCACATTTCTATTTATTACAATATCTAATCGCAGAAGTATTACCGCTTTAAAAGAGCTTTGTTTCTGTTCATCCACCTCAATTTACTGTCTTTCCCATCTTCACCGGCCTAAATTTACCACAAAATGATCTTTTAGTTTTGTCCTTGTATTTTCCTTTTGATTTTCTCCACTTGTTTTTCAGGCAATGAAAGCTATAAAAGGTCAATGACTTTAATTTACAGAGTTAAAAATCCTACAAGTTATGGCGCTTGAGTTGCTTTGGTGCAAGATACGACTACAGTACTGCCAATTATCAAGATAATGGATACTAACATTGATGTTCTCTTAAAATTATATTAATTATATAACGACTTAAAATCATGTTAACTTAATTATACATATATTATTTTTCATCCAATTGAAGCATTGTTATTGGGTAATGCTACATATTAGACCTAGATAAGCAAATCCCGTGTACTCCATTAAAAAAAAAAAAAATGAACTCATCATTAAAAATTGAGTTTTTTTTATATGGATTTCAGATTTGCTTACTTTTTCAAAGAAAGTAGATTCAGCACATACCTAAGAATTGTACAAATCATTTCTCTTGTTACTAATCATCTTAGGTTTTCATACTCACGTACACTTGATGTGATGCATTTTTAATTTAACTACTTAATTAAAGTCTGGGAAAAAGCAGTGGTTCTACCCCAACACAACACCTAGAGGGGGGGTGAATACGTGAAAAACAATTTTGATGGTTTATTTAAAAATTTTGTTAAACAAACAATTAATCAATAGAAGAAATCACACAAATAATCAAAGCAATTGGTCACAAAGTAGAAACTCATTTGAAGAATGTCTTCAAACTCTAAAACCACTTCTAGTGTAAGACACCACCTCAAATCCACTATAAAAACTTTAGTTTATTACATCCAATTTAGAGAGATTCACAAAAACTTTGTAGTAGGTAAACTTGGATTGCAACATCATGAGTGACCCACTCGATCTCTACATGCATGTAGTGTCGAAACTTCGACCCTTCTATAGTTCCCATGAGAACCTCTCGATATCTGCATTAACAGCAGCTCCAGGAACCTTTCGGCCAATGAATACGTCCACTCCAATGGACTCAACTGTGTTTAATCTTGAGTGTGATATGGTGGATATATATTTTCCAAGAGAGATTCAGCTTTGAATGTGGAGGGGAGTTTCTCTCAAGTGCTTTTGGAAGGAGGCTTTGTTTTAGCTCAATTTCTCCACACCAGGGCAAAATAAAAGTGTTCCTTTTATATGTCCCTAAAAACACAGCACTCAAACGCTAGAGAAATTAAGTTGTCTAAACATTAGTTCTAGTGAGGTGTCGAGTGCGAGTCGAGTGCACATTGTGCTTCAGAAGTTGCTCGAACATTGTGTCGAGCTCAAGTCGAGCAAACTCTTTGGATGAGTTCCGCGTGAGTGCTGTGTCAAGTGCTTGTCCAGTAAACTCTCTCTCTGGGTTCCTACTCGAGCGCTAAATTAAGCGCATATCGAGCGAACTCTCTGGATGTGTTCCGCGAAGCACCAAGTCAAGCATACTTCGAGCGAACTCTCTAGATGAGTTCCACTCAAGCTCCACTTCGAGCGCTTGTCGAGCGAACTTTCTAGAAGAGTTCCACTTGAGTGCCACATGGAGCGCATGTCTAGCAAACTCTCTATTTTGAGTTATGCTTGAGTCGTGTTAGCATACTTCAACCATTTTCATGTTACCCCTCTTCAACACTTGTTATAACACAATTTTACAAAAGTTTTCACAAGAATATGCCAACCAACTCATTTTTACTTCAACAGTCTGTAACATGGTGTGATGGGAGATTACAAGTATAAAGATCAATATTTTTTTCCAGCAATCGTCCAATTATTATAAAACTTGAAAGAAAACAATAAATCAGAAAAAGAAGACATCTAAGGTCCAACAATTTACGTGGTAGTTCTTAATTCTTGTGTCCAAACCGCTAGGAAAACAAGAAAACAAGTTACATTCTCCTATGCAATATCAACCAGCACTATAATTATATAAGCTCGTTAGTAATTTGTAGCATATGTTGTAACTTGTCTCTAAATAAACACAAATCTATCACTCAACTACTATACGTACTTGTAGAAAATTTCGCTTCCTCTTGAAGATCTCATGATTTGATTATTGTCATCTTTGTCATCTTCATCCATCTTCTGTTCTTTCTTTTGTGCATGCTCATTCGTATAATATCGGAGTGGCGGGAGGAGGCCAGATTCGATTAACTCTTATGTCCTCAACAAGATGTTTGAATTGCAAGCTTATTTGACTGGGAGTTTTGGTAGGAATCAAGGAAGAAATTTTTTCCCATAGTTCTTCTTTCCCAAGGTACTCCGAGTACATTGCAAGAGAGTTCTCGAAAACTTTATTCCCCTCCCAGCTCCATTCAGATGGTAATTCTAAAATGTTTTTCAACCAAACCCAATTGGAGCCAAACGACCATCAGAGGATGCAGGTCAATTTGAGGTTGGAAGCAACGACTGATTTGAATCCACCCACCAACACAACAGGAAAGTTCCTTGAGATCATAATCATGGCCATGAAATTAGTGGGATATTAGAAAGTTTGGAGAATTATGTTCAATTCACACAAGGCATGTCATGAGATCGAAAAGATTTCCAGAAATATTTGATACCAATTAAGAAACCTAATGATGCAAAAGGAAGTTGCAAACTATTAATGTATATTAACCCTTGACCTAAATCACAATTGAGTGAATACTTTTAATGTGACCCCTCATCTCCTTTATGATCTCCAAGGTATAAATCTCACAATAAAACAATTGAAAAATGGAATAGTAACACACATCTTGACGTTTATTTCCACGAGAATATTTAAAGAGCAACACACCAACAAAGCTTGAGATTTTACCAAACGTATAACCAGAAAAGTTCCGGTCCTAAGTCAATTTGGCTCTAGTGATTAACGTCCCCAGCTTGATGTAGAACATGTACAAAAATTGACCGAATTAATTTTAGTTCTTCACTTTATACAACAATACAAATTACTAACTGTTAGTTAACCCGATGATCTTATGCAATTGATGATGAAATGCAGAAAGAAAATGGAAGGGAAAGATGACAGAAACTGAGGGAAAATTCTTATATTGATACGGATTATTCAAGGAATCTAATAACCTTCAATTAGTCTTTACAGATACAAGTCAATGCAATGAATTAGACTCCCCTATATATACATTTGTTTTTTATACGATCTTTTGACTAACTATACTAGCCAACACGTGCTTCTTCGTATATTATTCCCGCTAGCATTGCAGCTTGCAAGCCAAACACATTGTTTAACTATGACCGAGTGAGAGACATGCACTTAACACTTGGCCTCACCTGTCAACACTTGACTAAGCTTCTTCCTTCTACATATATATGCACCAATAACAATTCCCCCTTTCATCAAAGGATCTTGTCCACAAGGTGTGGATAAAGCAATCCAACTTCCAGAGATTCTCCCAAGAATTGTCATTAGGGGAGGCACCAACCCACTTCACTAGGACTTCAATGGTAGCTCGATGACCTTGCCGTTTTGAGGCATCTTGCTACAATAGCTTCTTGATTGGAATGGATATGCTATCCAAGCTTCCTCTTTAAGCAGGATACATGGAAGACAAAATGGGTTTGGAGTGAGAGGAGATTCAATTGATAAGCTACAACTTGGAAATGCCGAAAATACCATGGAAATTAAAAGCTTCAAATAATGGTGCATGTCTATACATGTTTATTTATGTGGATGCAACCGCAAATAGACCCAGTGTCCAATGCCAAAATACCTATTAGCAAAATGTTTCATATGATGTGGTGCTCCTTGTATGTTTTGCTTTACAAGGGCCTTGATTTATTCTCTAGTCCTTAACGATTAATCAACACTCTCATTAGCACTAATGTAGGAAATATAAGACAACAACTTGGGTGGGGATACCCATAAAGGGCTTCGAAAGGATTCGTCTTAGTAGAAGAATGATAGGTAATATTATACCACCGCTTAACCATAGGAAGCCACTGACTCCATTACATACTTAGGATTAAAATCAGCATAGCAATGTAGATATCCCTCCAGCCACTTGTAAACAATTTCTATTATATCCCCTCACTAAAATCAAGGGTAATATCACTCCAATAATAAATGGGAATGTCTAAGGGCTGTAGTAACCTGGATGGAGGCAAAGTTTTAATCTAATTGGTTTAGCAAACATCACATTCACAAACCATTCTCTTAATGTCCTTCCTTATACCGCCCAATAAAAGCCACTTTTTGCCCATTGAACTGTCTTATGGGACCTAGAATGGATAGACTGTGGATCAGTACAAATATATTACAAAATCTACTTTGTAAAAGAAGAGGTAGGGATAGGAACAATTATGCCTTTATCAAGGATTAGCCTTTGCTACATAGGATGTCTCTAAGGAACATCTTTCCCTTCTCACAACTTCTGAAGTAACTCCATCATCTCGTTAGTCAAATCATATTGCTCAAATTGCTCAGAGGGAGCATTAGCTATCCTTTTTTTTCTTTTTTTGCCCTGTTTGTAATAAATAATAAAATCATACCCCAATAGCTTGGTATCCACTTTTTCGAGCCAAACTAAAAGGCTTGCTAATCAATTTTGATCTTAAAAGCCTGAACCAAGAGATAGGGTCACCACCTCTACACAACAATTACCAACTACTAACCCTTTTTCATATCTCGTAAGTAATGATGCGTCTTGAGAGCCTTACTCATGAAGGCAATTGGCCGACCAACTTGCAACAACAAAGCTCTAATGCCCCTTCCTCTAGAATCACAATCAATAGTAAAGGGTTGGGAAAATTCTAATATCCGAAGTACTGGTGGATGAGTCACAACCTCTTCAAACTCATTAAAACCTTTTGTAGCTTCAAGAGTTCAATGGAAAGAGTCTTTCTTCAACAATTTCTTCAAAGAGGTAGTGATCTATACATACCCTCTAATGAACTTTTGTAATACACCATGAATCCCAAAGAGCCTCTCGGGTACTTCACTGTAATTGGTAAGGGCTAATGAACCATTGAAGAAATATTTGAAGGATCAACTTTCACCCCTCCGCCCAAGATGATGTGGCCTAGGTAATATATTCTTTTGACCCCAAATTGTAAATTTTCCAGGAGACCAACCTTGGGAGTGATTAATTCAATTAAATTATTTATTGATAAATTCAAGGCTACCAGCTCTATAAGAGCAATTATTTCTTCTAAAACTTATCTCTGTAATTCATTATTTGAAATATTGATACTTTTTTATAAATTGATAAGAATTTTGGAACACTGACTCTTTTAGAGACATTGCAGTCAAATTATTCCTTCACACGTGGGTCAAATGAAGGCAACGTGACCGATGTAGTTATTTGATTCTACTGGGCTGGAATGAACCTTGTTAGAGTTGAAGTCTTAAGGACCTGTAGCCCAATTGCTTCTTATTTTGTGTTGTTTGTTATTGTCACAGTTACATACTTGAACATTAGGTCCACTAGTGGCCCATGTTAGGGTTTATGCTTTACATTATTTCTTTTAATTTCTTGATTGGTTAGGACACAGGGAGAGTCCATGTGTGGAATCCCTGGTGGTTATTAGTGGCCACCTGAAGCCACTGTCAGGCTTAAACAATCATTTTTACAGAAAAGCATTTTTATGATAGCTTATATTTAGTTGTTTGCCTTCTAAAACTTATTTACTAAAAAAATTAAAAGATAGCTTCTGAATATTGAATATAAAATAAAAACTATTGTCACCTCGCTTCTGTCTATATATGAAAGATAACCTTTATTTCTTCTGCATACAGTTTATCGATCCTTTCGTGATCTTCATATCCATTATGTTCTTTGGGCCATTATTTCTTCTTCCACTAAGGACCAGAAAAGGAGTCGCCACGTAACAAGTATTGGACGAACCCACCACTGTCAACTATTGTATCACTGAAAGAAAAATCTTCCACAGCATAAGTTTTACCGTATGAAATTATGCTGGCTCACTTGAAGCCACCAGAAAAAGAAACAGCACTAAAATCCTGGAAGACATCTCCAATGTTCATGGTCCTAAAAGAATTAAACTTGAAACTCCATGTATTGAGCTCCACCAAGAAAACAAGGAGGTTACTCAAATATCAAAGGCAGTGGCTGCAAGACAACCCTGCCAAAACCAATGAACATTATCAGTTGGAACTACTGAGGGCTTGGGAACCCTCAGACAGTCAACTTCCTTAACCTCCTAGTTAAGGACAAGAGCCCATCCATGATCTTTCTCATGGAAATAAAATGTGATAGAAAAAGAGTGGAAGAAGTTAATAAAATTTTGAAATTTGATGCATGCCTGGCTGTAGAGAGTAGAGGCTCTAGTGGGGGTCTTGCTCTTATGTGGAAAACCAAAGAAAAGGTTGTCATCTATAACTACTCTAGGTGGCACATTAATGCTCAAGTCTCTAACAACCTCAACTCCCAATCCTGGCTCTTCACTGGTTTTTATGGACACCCTGTGACTTCTAAGAGGAACAGCAGTTGGGAATTATTAAAATCTCTCAAGCCCACTAACTCATCCCCATGGTTCTATTGTGGAGACTTCAATGAAATAACTTGCCAGGATGAGAAGATGGGAGGTTCCCTTAGGCCCTACAAGCAAATGGAGTCCTTTAGGAATGCACTGGACTAGTGCTCTCTCAACCAAGTGATGACTGTTGGACCCAAATTCACTTGGGCAAATAATAGACGTGACCAAAACTTTACAAAAGAACTTCTAGATCAAGCTCTAGCCAATCCCCATTGGTTGCAAATATTCAAAGAAGCTTCCTGCTCAGTATCCCCTGCAATTAAATCGGACCACTCACCTTTGCACATCTCTTTAGGTGACTAGAGGTACCAAAACAAAATCCTCTCTAAACCTTTTAGATTTGAGGCAGCCTGGTCATTAAAGAATGGTTGTGCTACTATCATAAAGGAGGCATGGAGGAAAGTTGTCCCAAGTGTGAATAATACCTCAGTGATAACAAACAAGTTAAATATCTGCAGTATGGCCCTTAAAAGGTGGAACAAAACTGAAAACAGAACCTCACCCATTGAGATCAAAGAGAAAATGAAGAGGCTCAGTGACCTACAAGAAGAAGACAGAGGAGACCATAAGGATTCTATTCTAAAACTGCAAAATGAGATTGAAAGACACCTAGTGGAGAAGGACTTGAAATGGAAGCAAAGGGCTAAGCAACACTGGCTGAAAGTGGGAGACAAAAATACAAAGTTCTATCATTTTCATGCTACTCAAAGGAGAAAAACAAATAGAATCTCTCAAATCATAGATGAAAGGGAATTACCTGTTAATGAAAAGCAGCACATTGGATCAGTTTTCTCTACATTCTTTCAAAACCTTTTCACAACCTCAAACCCCTCTAACATTGCAGAATGCCTAGAGGGTATGCCTCAAAAGGTAACCCATGAGATAAATGAGTACCTGGGAAAAGAGTACACAAAAGTGGAAATAAAGGAAGCTGTATTTCAGATGAATGGCCTAGGTTCCCCAGGTCCAGATGGTTATCCAGCCTCTTTTTACCAAACAAACTAGGATCTGGTTGGGAGAGAAGTCAGCAATTATGCTCTTAACATTCTGAACAATGGTGGGCCTATAGAGGGGGTTAATGACACATACATCACCCTAATCCCAAAAATCAAAGAATCTAAAAGAGTTACTAATTTTAGGCCTATTAGTCTCTACAATGTGCTATATAAGATTGTAGCCAAAGTGATCTAAAATAGACTTAAAACAGTTTTGCCTAATATCATTTCCCCAAGTCAAAGTGCTTTTGTTCCAGGTAGGAGTATTACAGACAACATAGTGGTGGCATATGAAGTCCTACACACAATGACAACCAGAATGCAAGGCAAAGCAAGCTACATGGCTTTCAAACTTGATATGAGTAAGGCATACGATCGAGTGAAGTGGCAATTTTTAACCTCAGTTATGGCCAAATTCGGTTTTGAGAACAGCTTGATAAATCTGATAACAAGATGCATCTCCTCAGTTTTCTACTCAATCCTGCTCAATAATGAACCTCAACCCTTTTTCAAGCCTACCCGAGGCCTGAGGCAAGGGGATCCCCTATCCCCCTACCTTTTCATCCTGTGTGCTGAAGCTCTCTCATGGTCACTCATCAAGGCAGAGAAGAAGGGAGTATTTCTAGTGTTCCAATGGGAAAAGGCCTCACCCAGGTCAGCCACCTTTTTTTTTTTTGCTGATGATAGCTTAATTTTCTGCAAGGCCAATTCCCTTGAATGGAGTAGGCTGATGGAGATCCTAAACCAATATGAATGTGCCTCTGGACAAGTGCTTAACAAGGAAAAGTCTTCTATTTACTTCAGCAAAAATACACCAGATGAAAACAATAGGACAATACTACAGATAACTGGGGTTAAGGCTACAGGAACCTTTGAAAGATATATTGGCCTTCCGGCCATGGTGGGCAGGAAAAAAATGCTGCTTTCCATGGACTTATTGATAGAATATGGGCTAGAGTAACAAACTAGAAGACAAATTGCCTATCAGTAACAAGTAAAGAGGTACTTATCAAATCTATCTTGCAGGCCATTCCCACCTATACCATGGGCATATTCCTTCTTCCTAAAACCATTACAGACAGGTTGGACAAATTACTAAGAAAATTCTGGTGGGGCTTCAATGAGGACCATACCAAAATCCAATGNAAGGGCTAATGAACCACTGAAGAAATATTTGAAGGATCAACTTTCACCCCTCCGCCCAAGATGATGTGGCCTAGGTAATATATTCTTTTGACCCCAAATTGTAAATTTTCCAGGAGACCAACCTTGGGAGTGATTAATTCAATTAAATTATTTATTGATAAATTCAAGGCTACCAGCTCTATAAGAGCAATTATTTCTTCTAAAACTTATCTCTGTAATTCATTATTTGAAATATTGATAATTTTTATAAATTGATAAGAATTTTGGAACACTGACTCTTTTAGAGACATTGTAGTCAAATTATTCCTTCACACGTGGGTCAAATGAAGGCAACGTGCCGATGTAGTTATTTGATTCTACTGGGCTGGAATGAACCTTGTTAGAGTTGAAGTCTTAAGGACCTGTAGCCCAATTGCTTCTTATTTTGTGTTGTTTGTTATTGTCACAGTTACATACTTGAACATTAGGTCCACTAGTGGCCCATGTTAGGGTTTATGCTTTACATTATTTCTTTTAATTTCTTGATTGGTTAGGACACAGGGAGAGTCCATGTGTGGAATCCCTAGTGGTTATTAGTGGCCACCTGAAGCCACTGTCAGGCTTAAACAATCATTTTTACATAAAAGCATTTTTATGATAGCTTATATTTAGTTGTTTGCCTTCTAAAACTTATTTACTAAAAAAATTAAAAGATAGCTTCTGAATATTGAATATAAAATAAAAACTATTCACCTCGCTTCTGTCTATATATGAAAGATAACCTTTATTTCTTCTGCATACAGTTTATCGATCCTTTCGTGATCTTCATATCCATTATGTTCTTTGGGCCATTATTTCTTCTTCCACTAAGGACCAGAAAAGGAGTGCCACGTAACAAGTATTGGACGAACCCACCACTGTCAACTATTGTATCACTGAAAGAAAAATCTTCCACAGCATAAGTTTTACCGTATGAAATTATGCTGGCTCACTTGAAGCCACCAGAAAAAGAAACACACTAAAATCCTGGAAGACATCTCCAATGTTCATGGTCCTAAAAGAATTAAACTTGAAACTCCATGTATTGAGCTCCACCAAGAAAACAAGGAGGTTACTCAAATATCAAAGGCAGTGGCTGCAAGACACCCTGCCAAAACCAATGAACATTATCAGTTGGAACTACTGAGGGCTTGGGATCCCTCAGACAGTCAACTTCCTTAACCTCCTAGTTAAGGACAAGAGCCCATCCATGATCTTTCTCATGGAAATAAAATGTGATAGAAAAAGAGTGGAAGAAGTTAATAAAATTTTGAAATTTGATGCATGCCTGGCTGTAGAGAGTAGAGGCTCTAGTGGGGGTCTTGCTCTTATGTGGAAAACCAAAGAAAAGGTTGTCATCTATAACTACTCTAGGTGGCACATTAATGCTCAAGTCTCTAACAACCTCAACTCCCAATCCTGGCTCTTCACTGGTTTTTATGGACACCCTGTGACTTCTAAGAGGAACAGAGTGGGAATTTTAAAATCTCTCAAGCCCACTAACTCATCCCCATGGTTCTGTTGTGGAGACTTCAATGAAATAACTTGCCAGGATGAGAAGATGGGAGGTTCCCTTAGGCCCTACAAGCAAATGGAGTCCTTTAGGAATGCACTGGACTAGTGCTCTCTCAACCAAGTGATGACTGTTGGACCCAAATTCACTTGGGCAAATAATAGACGTGACCAAAACTTTACAAAAGAACTTCTAGATCAAGCTCTAGCCAATCCCCATTGGTTGCAAATATTCAAAGAAGCTTCCTGCTCAGTATCCCCTGCAATTAAATCGGACCACTCACCTTTGCACATCTCTTTAGGTGACTAGAGGTACCAAAACAAAATCCTCTCTAAACCTTTTAGATTTGAGGCAGCCTGGTCATTAAAGAATGGTTGTGCTACTATCATAAAGGAGGCATGGAGGAAAGTTGTCCCAAGTGTGAATAATACCTCAGTGATAACAAACAAGTTAAATATCTGCAGTATGGCCCTTAAAAGGTGGAACAAAACTGAAAACAGAACCTCACCCATTGAGATCAAAGAGAAAATGAAGAGGCTCAGTGACCTACAAGAAGAAGACAGAGGAGACCATAAGGATTCTATTCTAAAACTGCAAAATGAGATTGAAAGACACCTAGTGGAGAAGGACTTGAAATGGAAGCAAAGGGCTAAGCAACATTGGCTGAAAGTGGGAGACAAAAATACAAAGTTCTATCATTTCATGCACTCAAAGGAGAAAAACAAAAGAATCTCTCAAATCATAGATGAAAGGGAATACCTGTAAATGAAAGCACACATTGGATAGTTTTCTCTACTTTCTTCCAAAACCTTTTCAACCTCAAACCCCTCTACATTGCAGAATGCCTAGAGGAGATGCCTCAAAAGGTAACCCATGAGATAATGAGTACCTGGAAAGAAGTACACAAAGTGGAAATAAGGAAGCTGTTTTCAGATGAATGGCTAGGTTCCCCAGGTCCAAATGGTTATCAGCCTCTTTTATCAAACAAACTGGGATCTGGTTGGGAGAGAAGTCGCAATTAGGCTCTAAATTCTAAACAATGGTGGGCCTTTAGAGGGGGTTAATGACATACATCATCACCCTAATCCCAAAAATCAAAGAATCTAAAAGAGTTACTAATTTTAGGCCTATTAGTCTCTCAATGTGCTATATAAGATTGTAGCCAAAGTGATCTAAAATAGACTTAAAAAGTTTTGCCTAATATCATTTCCCCAAGTCAAGTGCTTTTGTTCCAGGTAGGAGTATTACAGACAACATAGTGGTGGCATATGAAGTCCTACACACAATGACAACCAGAATGCAAGGCAAAGCAAGCTACATGGCTTTCAAACTTGATATGAGTAAGGCATACGATCGAGTGAAGTGGCAATTTTTAACCTCAGTTATGGCCAAATTGGGTTTTGAGAACAGCTTGATAAATCTATAACAAGATGCATCTCCTCAGTTTTCTACTCAATCCTGCTCAATTGAACCTCAACCCTTTTTCAAGCCTACCCGAGGCCTGAGGCAAGGGGATCCCCTATCCCCTACCTTTTCATCCTGTGTGCTGAAGCTCTCTCATGGTCACTCATCAAGGCAGAGAAGAAGGGAGTATTTCTAGTGTTCCAATGGGAAAAGGCCTCACCTCGGTCAGCCACCTTTTTTTTGCTGATGATAGCTTAATTTTCTGCAAGGCCAATTCCCTTGAATGGAGTAGGCTGATGGAGATCCTAAACCAATATGAATGTGCCTTGGACAAGTGCTTAACAAGGAAAAGTCTTCTATTTACTTCAGCAAAAATACACCAGATGAAAACAATAGGACAATACTACAGATAACTGGGGTTAAGGCTACAGGAACCTTTGAAAGATATCTTGGCCTTCCGGCCATGGTGGGCAGGAAAAGAATGCTACTTTCCATGGACTTATTGATAGAATATGGGTTAGAGTAACAAACTGGAAGACAAATTTCCTATCAGTAACAGGTAAAGAGGTACTTATCAAATTTGTCTTGCAGGCCATTCCCACCTATACCATGGGCGTATTCCTTCTTCCTAAAACCATTACAGATAGGTTGGACAAACTACTAAGAAAATTCTGGTGGGGCTTCAATGAGGACCATACCAAAATCCAATGGGTCAAGTGGGACAGACTTAGTAAATCCAAAGATCAAGGTGGACTAGGCTTTAGAAATTTCAAGAGCTTCAACTTGGCTCTCCTAGCTAAGTAAGGCTGGCAAGTTCTCACCCGACTTGACTCTCTCCCTGCTCAAATACTAAAACAAAAATATTTTGCCAATGGAGAGTTCTTAGATGCAAAACTGGGGCTAAGACCCTCTCTAGTTTGGAGAAGCCTCAGAACTGGAATGAGTCTTCTGAAAGAAGAACTCCAATGGAGAATTGGCAATGGCCTCAAAGTTAGAATATGGGAGGACAGGTGGCTGGCCAGACCTCACTTCCTCATCCCTTGCCAAGACAGTAATGCAGAACCAGGAATAGCTCAAGTGTCTGACCTGGTAGATCATGAACTTAGGAGATGGGATGACAACTTACTCAGCAAGCTGTTCCCTCAGCAAGTGGTGGACATCATCGGTCTATCCCTATCAGTTTGGGCAACAGAGAGGATCGATTGGGATGGGGAGGCACTCCTAATGGCAAATTTACTGTTAAAGTTGCATACCATCTACACAGGGAACTACAAAGCAACTTAGAAGGTGCCACCTCTGGTAACTCGTCTCAAGAAGGCTTTTGGAAGACAATGTGAAAGATGGAATTCCCAATGGGGTCAGGATGTTCCTATGGAGGGCCTGCAATGAAGCGTTACCCACATTCAGCAATCTGTTTAGAAGGAAGATTGTGAGTCCTACCTGTGCCCAATATGTCAACTGGAGGAGGAGACATCAGGCCATGTCCTGTGGACCTGTGAAGCAGCTAGAGATGTTTGGGGCCAAGCTAGTAGACAGTTACAGAAATTGGCTTTAAATGAGACTGAATTCAAGGAGATCTGGTACAAAATGATAGAAAGGCTACCCAAACAGGAATTGGAAGAAGCTGGTATGATAGCTCGACTAATCTGGACAAGGAGAAATGACTTTATTCATGAAAAAGGATTTAGGCACCCAAACTCTGTCATCCATAAAGCTGTTAGTGACTTGGAACTTTTTAAGGAAACCAGAACAAACAACCTCGAGGAGATCCACAACAGAACTTTTGAGGCTACAAGATGGAGGAAACCTGTAGAGGGAAGATACAAACTCAACTGGGATGCCTCTATTAATGACTCAAGAGGACTAATAGGCATTGGAGCTATAATCCGAGACAGCAATGGGAGAGTTCTTGGCACACTCAGAGCTAGACGTAACATGAAGCTAACACCCTTTGCAGCAGAAGCATATGCTTTAATGGTTGCAGTTCTATTCAGTAAAGAAGCTGGGTTCAATGAGGTTCATTTAGAGGGTGACTCTCTTCAAGTGGTGGAGAAGTTGAAGAAACCAGCTGAGGATTGGAGTTCAGGAGGCCTAATGATCAAAGACACAAAGGATGTACTTAGATCTTTTGTTTTATGGACTGTCTGTCACACTAGAAGGGATGCTAATATGGCAGCTCACTTGCTAGCCAAGGATGCTCTTTTAAGTGAAGTGGATCATTATGATCTAGAGGAGACCCCTGATTGTATCAAGCAAATAGTTATTTCCGATGCTATGTAATCTGTTTGGTTATATAATAAAGTTCTTCTCATTTCAAAAAAAAAAGAAAAAAAGATGTAGGGAGAAGTCCATGGAAAAAAGCTATCACATGATTAATTCTTGAAACTTAAATTGTTAATTTATATAAAGAGTCCACATGACATAACATCTACTTCTTCTATACTGGGTAGATTTTGGAAAATTAGTTTTATGTCCGGGGGCGTGTGAGGACCATTAATTGAAATAGATAAATCGGGTCTAGCAAGTAAGATTTGTTGTGAAAAAACAATGCAAGAAAATAAAAGCAAAATCAATCAATCAAACACTCACGGAACAAAGATTTACATAGTTTGACAACATGCATGTGTTTATAAAATTGCAAAAGGTTTTATTAGTCTTGAAGAATATCAAAATATGTTGTAGGGTACAATATAAGATTTCAAGAATGGAACTTATGTCTTTTGAGAAAATTATAAATTACTAATCATAGCTAGTATGTGATCATGAAAAAAAAGGGTTACTAGTTAATCACAACAAATCTAACATTTAATAAAGGATAGTTAAAGAAAATATCTAGGGTCGTCTAACTTTAGCTCATTCATTTTAATTATCAACGTCCACAAATCATTCATTTTATTATCATGATCATTTGATGATAAAGGGTGATGAAAGGATGATAAATAAGATTTTTCTTTATAAAATTATTTTTTTATTAATTATTTTTTAATTATTATTAAATTAATAATTAAGATGGGAAGTCTTGACATGATAAATTTAAATCATGAATTCCTACAAAGCTCATTAATTACGTACAATGCATTAAAGACAGAAAACAAAAACAAAAGAAATAGAAGAAAAGGATAGAATCCAGAGTCAAAGTGGAGTATGTTTCTTTGACTGCATACCACCAAGGACCGGAAAAGGAGTCGCAACTTAATGTGTAGTACTACAGCAATATTATATTACCTGATGGATCGAAGCAGAAAAGCACCTCCAGCGAAAGCATGCATACATTCCTACCACATACGGCAAAGAGAGAGATAGAACTAAATCAGTATCCTTCAGATTAGTATTTCTCTGTTTCGACTTTAGCTCTTATGATTCTTCAAAGAGAGATAAGACAAAGAGAGAGATAGAGCAAAATAATGAGAGGTGGTTATGTCACATTTTTTCTTTTAAATTTAAGATCCAACTCTCTAATTTTGAGTTTCAACCATATATGGTTTATGTCTTAATTTGTACAATAGACTGTAAGGGAGGCAAGTATTATCCCCGGTCCATTACGGTGATTTGTGCTTTGATACGATGTTCTTCGTATTTATCCATCAAATACGTAATAAACAAGCAAATAAAAATAAATATAGAAAAACACAAGGATTAACGTGATTCAGTATAAAAGAGACATGGGTTGTTTGACATGCAATATGAACATACGTGGGTATTAACATGAATTTACGAGCCATCTTATACTTGCATCAAGTTAATTATTTGTTAAAAATGTAATCTCCCACAATAGTCCTCCCCAAGCCCCCCCTTCACCCTGTATCGATAAACTTCTAGTATAACTACACAGTACACTAAATTAAGTAGAAAGTATTTTCATTGTCCAATATTAATACCATGTCAAACAGCAATTAATTAACTATATTCACATTCACAGCTTTTGGTCTTTGCCTCTTATTTTGTCGAATTTGGATTTAGGGAATCACTTCGGGTTCAAATACTATTTAATTTCTCATATCTTAAAAATGAATTATTATAGTCCTCTCTTTGCATTTGTCCCCTCATATTTAATTTCTAACAAGCATAGATGTTCCTATCAAACTAATATTAATTTGAAATTGAAACTCTTAGTTTATTTTAAACTAATATTGTTTCTTTAACTAAGATGTTGTTTTAGATTAAAGCTGAATAAAATATTATTAGAATATTATTTTTTAATCTTATTATTGTTTTGGGATTTGAAAATGTTGAATTAGAAAAATTGTAATTATAAGATGATATGAAATGTGTTGAGAGTGTTTCTCAATCCAAACGGTCTCTAAATCTACGTGTTGTTCTTTTACTAGTGAGTGAGGCTGCAAATGATGCTTCATCATTTCAATAAACTAGCCAGTTGTACTTTTACTACATCAAGAGTCAGGACTCTGTGTTTATTTTTGTTTACTGGATTAATTAATTGTTTTTCTTAATTTTGATTCAATATAAATTAGATTGAAAGAAGCTTTTATCCTTAAAGATTGAAGATGATTATTGTATGTTATATTCATTACAAATTTCAAATGAGGGTTCTCAATGATTGTAAATATGAGATATTTCTTTTTTCTTTGGTTGTTTATATATAGTTCTATCTTTTGCCATATGGAATTTTCAAGATTATTCTTTTTCTTGTATTTTAAAACTATTTATATGTTTTCAATTTTATTTTAATGATATGGCTTTTGCATAGATAAAGTGAAACTTTTACTAGTGATCAACTTATTGGCTGATCGATGTCTTCTAATTATTCGTACGGTGATATTTTGATCCTTTAAAAACTTAACGAGAAATGGATGCATGGTGTGAAGGTTGTTTCATCTCAACTAATTTCATCATTATAATTTTTTTAAATTTTCACACAAAATATAAAAAACAATTCAATTTTTTTAAATCTTAAAACAATGATAATATTAAAAAATAATATTCTAAAAATATTTTATTTAACTTTTAAATTTTATATTAACTCATTTCATCAACTCATTATCCAAATAATAACTTATAATTATAATCCTAAATCAGATATCTTAAGAAATTAAGAGTGTTTCTCAAATTTTACGACCTATTAAGTGGGCGACATAGGCTCAGAATAAAGTGGGCAATGGGAAAAGACGTGCAGACCATGCTCGTGTTCGAAGCCGTTGGCACTTTAGTGGGCTGTGGGCCAAACTTTCTTTGGGTTATTTTAATACGTGTTTATTTTCCTTATTGTAACCTGTATTTGTTTACTTGTTAAGAGCTCATGGGCTTAAGGGTATTTTTGTACTTTAGTTATCATTGTGTAGATATGCGAAGAAAGGGAATAAGGAAATTATCTGAAATATTTTTTATACTATTCTATTGGTGTTTTTCGGTTCTTATTTGTAATCATTGAGGTAATACCGATATATAAAATAGTCCCTTCGTCCCAATTCTTTAATAATTTTCAACAAAAATTATTTAGTACAACTTGTCACTAAAATACATACCATAAGTATTTTCAAAGCTTAAAAATGTCCCGTAGCAAAAATTGAAGAGACTAATAAAAGAAAATAATATAGGAAGTTACAAAAATCATGATTAAATTATTACAACATAAAAATCAAGACAATTAGTTAAAAAGTAAAAATTCAAAGAAAATAAAAATTAAACTTAAAAGAATGAAAAAGATTATTATTAATAACCTAAATTATTTACAAATACCTAATCAAAATATAACCAACAGTTAATGCAAATCTTTTTTCCCAAGATAAAAGTGTTTAAATACAAAATTTTCCAAAATTTATAAAACGTCCGTTAATGATACGGTAAGGTAAACGGATGATGTGAGTGAATAGTATGCATGAAAATGACACCAAGTATATGAATGTGTCCCATATTTATTTTTTTCCAATATTAATTCAACTTTTGCTACACGCAAATTGACTCAGTGATCGAGTTTAATTAAATCCAAAGAATTTGTCATGGAAATCGGGCTATCAATCTAAACCCTTTTTCCAAGCAAAAACAAAATTTTCAAATAGAATTAATTGCATTGGTCCCTTAGAATTCAAATATCTCTCTTGTCGCCATCTTGCTAAATAAACTTGTGGTTGGTTTGTTTTCGCAAACCATTTATCTCATATCATCTCATCTAATCATTATTATTATTTCAAATTTTTAAATAAAGTATAACAAACAATTCAAAATTTATAAAACGTCCATGAATGATACGGTAGGATAAACGGATGATGTGAGTGAATAGTATGCATGAAAATGACACCAAGTATATGAATATGTCTCATATCTATTTTTTTCCAATATTCATTCAACTTTTGCTACACGCAAATTAACTCGGTGATCGAGTTCGATTAAATTTAAAGAATTTGTCGTGGAAATCGGGCTATCAATCTAAACCCTTTTTCCAAGTGAAAACAAAATTTTCAAATAGAATTAATTGCATTGGCCCCTTGGAATTCAAATATCTCTCTTGTCGCCATCTTGCTAAATAGATTTATGGCTGGTTTGTTTTCGCAAACCATTTATCTCATATCATCTCATCTAATCATTATTATTATTTCAAATTTTTAAATAAAGTATAACAAACAATTCAAAATTTATAAAACGTCCATGAATGATACAGTAGGATAAACAGATGATGTGAGTGAACAGTATGTATGAAAATGACACCAAGTATATGAATGTGTCCCATATTTATTTTTTTCCAATATTCATTCAACTTTTGCTACACAAAAATTGACTCAGTGATCAAATTTGATTAAATTCAAAGAATTTGTCGTGGAAATCGGGCTATCAATCTAAACCCTTTTTCGAAGCAAAAACAAAATTTTCAAATAGAATTAATTGCATTGGTCCCTTGGAATTCAAATATCTCTCTTGTCTCCATCTTGCTAAATAGACTTATGGCTGGTTTGTTTTTGCAAACCATTTATCTTATATCATCTCATCTCATCATTATTATTATTTCAAACTTTTAAATAAAGTATAACAAACAATTCAACTTTTTAAATATTAAAATAAACATAATATTAAAAAATAATATTTTAGCAATATTTTATTTAACTTTTATTTCATTATCTCATTTGTGTAACCAAGCGTTGCCTTAATTTCTCTTATTTATCTGGCTAGCCAATTTTGACCACCTAGCTAAAGTTGGCATCTCTCAATAGGCCAATACTCCAAGAGTATTAATAAAGAAGAAATTGGAAGAAATAAGAAGTCAATTGAACCCAAGAAGACAAGCAAGTATGGGAATCAGCAATGAGATACTTTTTATTTGAATTAAGTGATCAATTGATCCTTATCACTTTTCCTCGATCTATAATTTTTAAAGTAGAATAATTGACTCGAAAAAGCATTTTATCAATTGAAATAATTTTTCGAATGGTCAAAATTCATTGGACCCAAAAAATTTGGTTACAATGAATGGATGATGTGATTGTGGAGCACGTAAACGTATGGAAGGGTTTAGATATAGATCAGTTTTAATTGAACTATTGTCTTCCCTACTTGTTTCTCCAAATAATTAATCTTACGTTACACGCAAATTGCATTGACTTAGATCAATCCAATTAAATTCAAGTCAGCTTTTACGTTGATTTGGACTCTCTTGAAATCTAGCTCTTTTTAGATGCTGTATTCTACCATTGTTTTTTTGCGTTTGAAATATGCTTACATGTTGGTGAATGTGAATGAGACTACCATTTTAGCAAAATAAATCCAAAAGTATTTATTATATTAATTTTTATTAATTATATAAATAATATATTAGCATATTCTTAATAAGATCAATCTTTTCTTCAAAAAAGAAGAAGAAGTAGAAGAAGAAGAAGTACTCTTATCTATATTTGGTTAGTATAAATGATTTATTCCTATAATTGACAAATATATGAATAAGTTTCTATATTTGGTCATTTTTATAATACCTATGTTAATTATATATATATATATATATATATATAAACTCACCATTATTTCTCATCTAAACATCTTATTATGTGAAATTAAATAATTAACAAATAAATAAAACATAATATGTAAGTAAAAAATAGATATATTCAAAATAAAATTACATTCGAAAATATAAAACATGTAGCATGCCAGTTACAAGCAATTTTTACATATTGGTGCATGGGAATGAGACTAGCATTTGAGTAAACAAATTCAAAAGCATTCCTTTTTACAATTTCGTTACATTCATTCTTTTAAGATCAATCAAAAGTATTTATGATATTAATTTTTATTAATTATATAAATTATATGTTGACATATTCTTGCAATACATTCATGTGTGTAGGGCTTATGTTAAACCAAACACACCAACTCAGTTGAGCAAAACTTGTTTTTGTTCTTCGAGAATCATATGGAAGGGAGGTTGTGTTTCAGAATTTATTGCTACATCTTTCAAATAATATATTATATGATCGGAGGGAATTGTTGGTTAATTTTATAAAGATGGTTGTCTTAAATTTATGGAGAAATAATTTAGCCAAATTAACCACTCTAAAGATTGGTTTGCTGGAAAATTTACACTCTCTTGATTTCTCTTGAAACTAGCTTCGTGGTGAAATCCCAACAAGCATTTCTAACTTAAGTTTTTACAAATTCTCTACTAAAAAAGGTTCACAAATTTTTTAGAATCTCAATTCCTACAAATTAATGTCCTTCTATTATGGCAGATGATGAAACTATGCATCTAATTTATTTTGGCACTTTTATATATTTCTATTTATTTATTTCTTAAAGTCCACAGAACAAGTTTTACCATGCGACGACAGATGATATGAAAGGTATCTAGATTTCCGAACAAAAAAAAAAATTCTAAATAGAATTGATTGCATTAATTGGTCTCTTGGAATTCAAAAATTTCTCTTGTCACCAACTTGCCAAATAGACTTAGGGCTGGTTTGTTTTTATAAATCATCTCATCTCTTCTCATTTAATAATAGTTACAACTTTCTAAACTCTCAAACAAAATATAATAACCGATTCAATATTTTTAAATTTCAAAATAAAAATTAGATTCTAATAATATTTTATTCAAATTTCAAAATACAATAATTGATTGATTTAAGGACTGATATCAATTGGAAGAAGTTGCAACGATACTTCTAAATTAATTTTAGCACTTGAATCTATTTGGAGAAGGTCATGTTGTTGATAAATTTAGTTATTGAGATCTCTTTTAAGTAAGAATCCAAACATGCAATTGCATTTGGCAGAGTTATTGAGAACCTAAGTTTATTGGTTGCACAATCTTAATTAGCTGTTTTCTGAACTTATCATGAGAAAAAGTGCTTAATTTAAAAGCTATAGAAAACTAGATAGAATGGAAAGATGCCCTATGGGAACTGAACCTCGAAAAAATTGAGATATGTCTAAGGGTTGAAGATTTGGTAATGTTAGAATATTAGAGCCAAGTAATATTTATTTAGTGAGAACGAGTATTAATTGGTCGGGAACGAGTAATAATTGTTTGGTACTACTGGATTACGGAAAAGTGCATGTAGTGGTACTTTTATCTTATCAGTTATCATAAAAGGGTGCTTATATAGTGACCGAAAGGTGCTCCCGAATAAACCTCTCGAAAGGTGCATTTCAGTTTTTTTTTTATTTTTTATTTTTTTATGAATGTTTTTAATCATCATTAATATTTAATAAAAAATAAAAAATCACAATATTATTTAATCACTAAGTTAAAAAAAAAAAATCTGTACACTTATTTGGGACACCAATTCGGGACATATAGCATTTCTGATCATAAATAAATTTAATTACATATCCTATTGTAATAAGGATGAGAGTACCACATCAGTCAAACTTCTAGAATTTCTAATAATTTTTCGTTGGAAAGTACACCTTGGAAGACTATATACCTCACCAAAAAGTAAGTAACACAAAAGTTATCCTAAATACAAAAGTCTTTTGTGTAATAATTATGAATTCTTAAATCATTTCTTTAGAAAAAATTGTTTAAAATGAAACTCGTGTAAAAAGTAAAAATACTCATAAAGAGGAAATCAAAATGCATGATGGTATGTGCATTGAGTGGAAGAGTACAATGGAATTAATGTAACCATTTATCTATCTAAAATTAATAATAATGTAATGAAATAATTTAAATATATGAGTTTTAGATGTATAAAATATGTAATAATTCAAATCAATCACTGTACTCAAACGTTGAACAAAGAAAGCTATTCGATGAAAGACCAAGCACTTATTGAGAGAAGAAAAATTGGCACAAAGAATAGGTCAAAGTTAGCAATTGGCATAAGATCAAAGTAGTACTCCTTGTAAGATCATCATGTAGTCATTCAAGAAAGTGTCTACGTGCAATTAATTTCAAGTAATTAAATTAGGAAAGAAATATGAATACAAAAAGTAGTTGGATAAAACATCAAGCGCTTGATATTCCTTAATTAATTAAGGAATAGACTAAAAATTGAATCCACTCGTACGTATTCAAGAATTCAAACAAAAATGTTGAGAAAAATACCTCAAATTTCTATGGTAAGTTTGAGAGTTTTTTTTTTTCCTTTTTATTTATATGTACGTACTTATATTTTTCAGTATTATGGAATTTCTAGCTAATAATTTGTATTTCTAAATCATTTTATAGGTATTCTTAATTTAATATTTTTATATGGATTCTACTTAAGAGAAAAAATTCGCCTAAAAGAGTACTATATTTTATTTTATTTTATTTTTTGAATGAAAGACTGTTTTCTTGATCATGAATAAAAAATCGGATTCTCTATTGCTTGTATTTACCTTTGATTCTCATATTGATGCAAAATAATCAATTGGATCCAAATTTTGCAATACCATCATCGGTTTCAAATTACTTCTTCTATATTGGGTTGGGTAATGGTGACTTCCAATAGTTTTGGCAAATTAGTTTTAGGTCCGGAGGCGTGTGAGGACCATTAATTGAAATAGATAAATCGAGTCTAGCAAGTAAGATTTGTTGTGAAAAAACAATGCAAGAAAAATAAATGCAAAATCAATCAATCACACACTCACAGTATAAAAATTTACATAATTTGATAACGTGTAAACGTCTACAAAGCTATAAAAGATTTTATTAATCTTGAAAAATATCAAAATACGTTGTATGTATGGAGAAATACAATGCTTAGAACTAGTCATATTGTTCATAATAAACATATATAAGGGTTGTATGATGGAAATTCTAATTTTATAATTCATGAGTCATTCGCTCTAGCAGCATGTCATAATAGCATTTATATTTATTTATTTGTTTTCAATAAAACATGTTAATGGGAGCGGTAGAAATGGGCGGCGCGCATGTCATAATAGCATTTATGTTAAAAATCTAAATCTGGATCTTAAATATTGTCAGCGCACTCCAATCTATTTGGAGACCGTGTTGCTAAATTTGGTCAATGAAAACCTTATTTATTGAATACGCAATGTTAGTTACTTTATGAACGTACCAGAAAAGGTTCTTAATTTTCCACAAATTTTTGATAAAATGTTATTATTATTTTAATTCTAGACCTTAAAAAAATATTTTAAAATTTTTTTTTTAAAATAAATAAATATCAGAAAATAATTATGTCTATATTATTTTTGTTAAAACCAAATTACTAACATTTAATATCAGTGAACCAATGGCGTGGTTGTATATATTGGATGCATGATCAAAGCGTGTATCATGCACGCAGGCCAGTCTGTCAGAATATATATAAAAGTTTGAAATTGACATCAAAACGCGTAGCATGCAGGCCAGTCGGACACAGAAAATTTGGTTACACATTCATGATGAGATTGTGGAGCATGAAAACGCGTAGAAGGATTTAGATATAGATAATGTTTGAATTACTGTCTTTCTTTTTCTTTTTCTTCCAATTAATGGACTTTACATTACACACAAATTGCATTGACTTGGGTCAATCTCATTAAAATATGGCCTGAGCCCCTTTTAGACGTTGTATTCTACATTTTTTGTTTTTGCGTTTTGAAAGATGCTTATATATATGTTGGTGAATGTGAATGAGATCAGTCTTTACTTTAGAAAAATAAAAAAGATACTCTTATCTATATTTGGTTAGTATAAATGATTTATTCCTATGATCGACAAATATACATATGAATAAATTTATATATATTGATCATTTTTATAATACCTATATATTATATATAGAAAAATAAATTCATCATTATTTTTCATCTAAACATCTTATTATATGTGACATTAAATGATTAACAAATAAATAAAACATAATATATAAGTAAAAAATAGATATATTTAAAATAAAATTACATCCAAAAACACAAAACGTGTAGCAGGCCGGCTTGTATATCAAAATTTGAAATTCACATTAAATAATTGGAAAGTTTCCCTACAATTTATTTCAAATAAATGAATACATTACGTTACAATTTATTTCAAAAGCGTTCATTTTTTACAATTTTGTAGCGTTCAATAATATTTTCTGCTTTTTATCATTTCATGGTCCGATCCTAACAATGACTCCTAAAGCAAGATAAGATATTTATAACAGCGGAATATAATTTGGTCCAGAAAAATGCTATTCCAACCGAAGGAGTAAATCAATATTTTATTATTTTTTTAATAGTTAAAGAAGTGATTATTAATAAATATATATACTTTTAAAAAAAGAAAATATTTAAGCCATAAAAGTATTATATCAAAGTAATGTAGCTTGACATGGTACGTCGGAATGTAAAGTTATTTTTATTATAAAATAGATTTAACAGATTCAATAAAATCACGTCAGTTTGTGAATTTATTTTGTATAATTCTCTTTGTATTTTTTAAAAAATGTCTAAATGAAAAACAATTATAATAATTAAAATGAAAAAAAAAACTTATTCAGTAATGCTTAACATGATTAATGGGCCGAGCAAAATATATTGTCTCAAATATTTGTAAAGTATCTGATAATAATGCTTAAGATTTCATCATTTCAAATTAATCTTTAACTTGGGAGAAGGAAAAATGACCTCATGGCGATATTGAGGTAATGGTCCCTTCGTCCGGATTCTTTAATAATTTTCAATAAACATTATTTAGTACAGTTGTCACGCTGTTTTATACTGGTTAGTAGCAAAATTTGAAGAGATTAATATAAAAGAAAATGATATAGAAATTAAGTTATAGATCAAAACGTTTGAAATTGACATCAAAACGTGTAGCAGGCACGCCGGTCGGACACAGGAAATTTGGTTCCAATGAATGGATGATGTGATTGTGGAGCATGAAAACGTGTAGAAGGGTTTAGATATAGATTAGGTTTGAACTATTGTCTTCGATGCCCTTTTTTCCAAATAATTGACCTCACATTACATGCAAATTGCATTGACTCCGATCAATCCAATTAAATTCGAATCAGATTTTGTGTAGATTTGGAGTCTCTTGAAATCTGGCCCCTTTTAGACGCTGTATTCTACCTTTTTTTATTTTGTGTTCTGAAAGATGGTTACATGTTGGTGCATTTGAATTAATGAGATTAGCAATTCAAGAAAGTGTCCACATGCAATTATTTCAAGTAATTAAATTAGGGAAGAAATATGAATATAAAAAGTAGTTGGATGAAACATCAAGCACTTCATTGAGGGAAGAAAAATGACACATTAATTAATTCAGTATAATGGAATTTCTAGCTAATAGTTTTTATATCTAAATTATTTTATAGGGATTCTTAATTTAATATTTTCTGGATAATGAATAAAGAATCAGATTCTCAATTGCTTGTATTTACCTTTTGATTTGCGGATCGATGCGAAATGATCAATTGGATCCAATTGAAGAAGTTTGATTCAAGAAAGTGTCCGACAATTATTTTCAAGTTTGACATATATATTTTATATATCGAGCTGTGTATCAGTCGATCCAAAGAGCATCCCACCACGATTTTTTAAATATCCTTAACTATTAAGAAGAAAATAAAAATTTATTAATAATTACTTTCTTAAATATTAAAAAAATAAAAAATAACAAAAATATATGAATCAGCATATTTAATAGTCATTACTATCGTTTTCCAATATTTTTATATAAATTCTCATTGAGAGGACAAAACCATCTTCATGACTATATTTTCTTAATCCTGAGTCTAGGGTATATTTAGAAACTTAAGTATCTCAGAGTTTTATGCAAAATAGTGAAATGATTTTAGTAAAAATGTTTTCTTGGATTTTAAAAAAAGATAGAAAAAAAGTTGAACAAAAATATTATAAAGTTAAAAAACTGTTGAAATTGTATTGTATACAAACTTATTTTATTTTATTTTCAAATTTGTAAAAATTGTATTGGTTTAAGTGTTTTGATAATAATTATTAATGATTAGATGAAAATGTTAAAATTTTGAAAGTGAAAAATGTTGACTTTGAAAGATACAGGAGAATGAAATTATTAAAAATTTTAAAAATTTTATATACTGTCTCCAAACGTCCCTTAAGTAGTTATGAGACTGGAACTTATGGAGTCCATTCACCAATTTGGTTTTACTTGCCGATTTGGTTCCATGGCGATCCCTAAGGTGATGGGAAATGATGCATCCGCCGAGGATAAGGATGCATCCCAATAAAAGCCACCGATTTCGTATTTTTTTTTTTATTTTGCCAAGAAATAAAGTGTTTGAACTTATCGTCCAGACTCCAAGCATGGTTGATAACTTGAAATAGACATCACGTTGAATGGATAACGTGTGTCAGGGTTTGGGCAAATATTAAAGTTTGAAATAGACATCACTCTGAATGTGTCCCCTAATATTTATTTCAAGAAAATAATTGAGCTCATGAAATTGACTCGGTCAAACCGATTAAATTCGAGTGAATAATTAGGAGACCAATCTTTTCCATCGCTCAACCACTCTACACAATGTATACATATTGGTGCATGTGAATGCATGAGTGGGAATTTGGAACAAAAAAATAAATACATAATGGACCTAAAGAGGTTACCTTCATTGCCACAAATTTTGCAGAACCATCATCGACTATTAAACCATATTTTCGGGAATTATCTCTTCACTTTATCTGTTAGCTTAATTATATGTCTGATAATATTATTGATTTGGATATAAAAGTAATTTGCAACTGATCATGACATCAATATGAATACCATTTATTTCAAATAACTGACCTTATGTTACATGCAAATGATTTAGTACCCTTATTACAAAAAGAGGAAAGAAAGAAAATAAAAAAAAGAATAAAAAGAAAAGTTCAGCCATTTTTTATTTAGTGGTTTGTTAGCCATCATGTACTCATGTAGGTCCTAGCTAGGAATTCAAGATGAAATTCTCAACTACTGGCCACACGCGGTTTGCAGGCCCCACACGGATTTCAAAACAAATCTAAACGTTCATTATACGTAAAGCTTGTATAAAAAAAGGACGAGTAGTTCCCTTTGGGATATCAAAACCCATATAAGTTGTATTATTGATACAATATCTCTTACCACTATTCCAAATAGAGAGTAAAACAATGAGAGGTTGTTATCTCCCATTTTTGCTTCTACTACTTGGACTCTTATCTTGTAATGCAACAAAACTCGGATTTAGTTTCGATTTGTATACTGATTCCAAAGTCAGATGCATAGAAAAAGAACGACAAGCACTCCTCCAATTCAAACAACACCTTGTTGATCCTAACAATTGGCTGTCTTCTTGGGACAGTGGTGAAGATTGTTGCAAGTGGGAAGGAATTAAATGCAGCAACAAAACAGGTCATGTTGTTCGACTTGATCTCCGGTCAGATTGGTCGTCTGCTGAACATGCAACTAAATATGTAGAAGGTGAGATAAGCACTTCATTACTTGGATTGCAGTATTTGATTTACCTGGACTTAAGTTTCAATAGCTTTTTCGGGAAACCGTTCCCCAACTTCATTGGTTCACTCACTAGGTTACGATATCTCAATCTTTCATATACCGGTATAGCTGGAACCATTCCACAACAATTAGCAAATCTCTCGAGATTGATTTCTCTTGATCTCAAATGGAATGATGATCTGACGGAGGTACATAATCTTGATTGGTTAATTCATCTTTCATCCTTAAAATACTTGGACATGCATGCGGTCAACCTCAGCCTGGTAGTCAATTGGCCCGATAAGATTATGATGCTCCCTTCTTTGAAACACTTGAGTCTAATTCAGTGCAGTCTCTCCACAACGACTCCTCAGTTGCGTTCCATCAATGCTAATTCCTCATCACAACTTTCACTTTTAGATCTCTCTGGCAATTATCTCAACTGCTCTATATTTCTTTGGTTGTTCAACTCCACTACAAGCCTTGTTGATTTGCACCTTGGAGATAACGAGTTACAATGCTCCATTCCAGATGCCTTTGGTAGCCTAAATTCACTTAAAACACTATATCTCGGAGTAAATAAGCTTGTTGGCGGCATTCCAAAATCTTTTTGGAATTTATGCTCCTTAGGTTCATTGTATCTTTTGCATAACAATCTTAGTGGAAATCTTTATGAATTTATGAGTAATGCGTCGGGTTGCTTAGTGGACTCCTTGCAAAATTTTCAAATAAGCAACAATAGATTCACAGGGCCATTGCCTGAGAGTATTGGAAGCCTATCCAATCTTCAGATGTTGGATGTTTCTATGAATTCCCTTGTTGGGCCAATCTCTGATGCCCATTTTTCAAATCTCATCAAATTGAAAGAGTTATATTTAGGCTCAAATTCTTTGATTTTGAGCTTCAGCAATGATTGGGTTCCCCCATTCCAACTGGATGCTATTAATTTGAGCTCTTGCAGATTGGGATCAGCTTTTCCGATGTGGCTTCAAACTCAAACGAATTATTTTATGCTTGATATTTCTAATGCTGGAATTTCTGACATTATCCCTGCTTGGTTTTGGAACTTCCCTTCCAGGTTATCTTTATTAAATATGAATAACAATGAGTTGCATGGGAACCTGGCAAACTTGTCATCATCTAGACTTCATGAGTTTGCTATTATAGATCTAAGCACCAACCGTTTTGACGGTTTAATACCACATTTTGACAGTCTAGTGAATGTGTCATCACTAGACCTATCGAACAATAAGTTTTCTGGACCGGTTTCCTTCCTATGTGAACTCAATAGTCCAACATTATTGGAGTCTTTAAACCTCTCAAACAATACACTATCTGGAGAGCTTCCAGATTGCTGGACATATATTCCTAACTTGATTAATCTTAATTTGGCCAGCAACAATTTCTCTGGGAATATACCAAACTCAATTGGCTCCCTAGTCTCGATTCAACTTTTGCATTTAAGCAACAATGGATTTGTTGGAAAGATTCCAATGTCCCTTCAAAACTGTAGCGAGTTAATAATCGTTGACTTGGGAGCAAATAACTTTTCTGGAATGGTACCTCCATGGATTGGTGATAGTTTACCGAATTTGGTTATTCTTGGCCTAAGATCTAATCAGCTTGTTGGAAGTTTGCCTTTAAACTTATGTCATCTACAATATATTCAGATCTTGGACCTTTCTTTGAACAAGATCAAGGGACCTATTCCAGAATGCATATACAATTTGACTGCAATGTCTACAATGGATACAATGTCTAGTGCCACGTTCAAGTATAATGCAAGCATATCTTATATAGACTATGCATCCTTGGTATGGAAAGGAAGAGAGTCTACGTTCCAAAGTTTCTTGGGACTTGTGAAGATAATTGATCTTTCAAATAACAACTTACATGGAGTGATTCCAGAAGGAATTACTAATCTTACAGATCTAATCGCCTTGAATTTATCCAGAAACAATTTATCTGGATTTATCACTCCAAAGATCGGTTTGTTGAGAAATTTGCAGTCTCTTGATTTATCTAGAAATCAACTTCAGGGTGAAATCCCAATGAGCATTTCCATCTTAAGTTTTCTCAGCCAATTGGACTTGTCCGCCAACAACTTATCAGGCAAAATCCCAACAGGAACTCAAATACAAAGCTTTGATGCTTCTGCATTTTCAGAAAATCCTAAACTATGTGGGTCTCCACTTCCAAATAAGTGCATAGAAGATCATTATCCAATTTACAATAACACTCGAGACCACGAGAATCAGAATGATGGATTTATAACTAAAGGATTTTATGTTGCTGCAACTCTCGGATTCATTGTAGGATTTTGGGGAGTGTGTATCACTTCATTGCTAAACATACAGTATATAATGAAGCGTCTCACTTCCAAGGCTCGAATGATGCTACAGTACATTGCAGAAGCTCTATGTATGCTCACTTCGTAAAGTTAAATTTTAAGGTAAAAGTCTTGTCTCCATATTTTATATACATATTCATAAATTAGTAAATTCCTTCGTCACATATAGTAGGAATATATATATTTCTATGACAGTATATTATAGTATGAATATCTAATTCTTAGCAAGTCTTTATACTTTAAGTCTTCAACTTGTATCCCTTGAATTATCTGTTAAAAATCTCTTCAACATTAGATTATATAGGAAATATTAGTTTTTACATATTCTTATGTTGAATTTGGCCTTAGAAAGTAGGATCATGATAAGGTACATAATATATTTAATGGTTCATCTCTTATGCAAAATTATTTTAATCCCCTCTTTTTATTTGTCCCTTTTGTTCAAAATGAGTAGGTTTTCTAACAAGAGGAACTCTTTTTAATTTGTAGTTTAATTTTTTAATATAATTTTGAATAATGTTGTTTAGTATTCAAAACTAATATTTGTTCATTTTGTAGTGATCTAGCTAGCAGGAGACAGCTACATCATTTCAATAAGCTAGTCATGATACTATATATAGTGGATCAGGTCTACTTCGTTTTGTTGAGTATATTGTATCCATAAAAAGACAATCATTGTATCTTAGACTAATTATTTCTAAGTATTTTTCAATGGATGTAATTTTATATTTAAACTGCAAACTAGCACTTATATATATATATATATATATATATATATATAGATCAATCCTGCATGGTAGTTATGATTTGACACTTTGATTATAAAACACTATGTGGATTTTGTCAACATTAAATATATATAACTTAATCATATATATGAACTATATACACGACAAAATAAAATTGTTTATCAACTATGCATCTGAAAATAAAGGAATATACACATCCATTATAATAATATACCTGAAGAAAATGACCCCGAATATTTTTTTTTTTAATATATATAGTGAAACATTGTTCATTAATTCATAAACAGACATTACAACTCTGACCTGAAAAATACAAGCCAACTTCTAACTTTTCAAGCTCCCCAACACTCGGAGTATATTTGTTGAGCAAAAATATACTACATCAGTAATACTATAAAATACTTATTATGCGTTTACCATATAGATTATAATTCTCTTCATGTGATACATAATTCGATTCAGGGAGGAAAAATCAATCTCAAAGAGTAACCGACAAGAAACTTCAACCAAAACTTTTAAGTTCAATAAAAATTTATGTACTTTAAATTAAAACAATCATCTTACGACAAAAGGGTCATTATGATCCAACAACACAGTACCCAGCAGATGTGGTAGTTCCAAGTTTCAGTCCATCCACAAAATTTCTGATGAAAGGCTGGTGATAGACCTACAGCCAAATTACAAATCGGTAGTCAATTGCCAATGAATTCTTAACTCAAATGACGCCTTCTCAAGTAAGAAAAAGGTGGAGGGTGAAATTACGGTTCAAGACCTAAGATTCCCAACAAGAAAGAAAACAAAAACAGCAGAAAGACAAAATATTTCATTCATTAAAACTTCACAATTGAACATTCTCTTGTTCATCTACCCAATATAAGGCCTAGGGTCGGGCAAAGAAGCTATGATAGGGGGTACGACCAAGTACTGATAGACTAAACCGATTCTTTACAAGCTTTCTCCCTAAAAAGATGTCCAATTCAAGGAATTGATTGGTTCGGATAGGGCTATGAAGTGGAATGATTTTACTTACAAGATTGCCACCAAAAAATTCAGCTTATTGTTTTGATTTGAAATCAAGGTAACATCACTTCAATTTCTTCATGTCACTTGAAGATTATCACTTCAATGGCCAACCATAATGAATGCGCAAATAAGATGAAAAAAGCCAGTCCACATCAAGCAAATTTGAGCAGGTACATGCATCACCATGGTCATCATAACAAAGGTTAACACTTTCAGGGCTTTGGTCCTCTAGCATAGCATATCTCTAAAGAGCTGCCTGCGAGACATTGAAGGAGTAAACCTACAAAAGACAATCAACATTTACTGGATGAGTAGCAGATGAAGGTCCAAAGTCCCAAAATAATCATTATAGCACTTTCACAACTCGAGAATTTAACAATCTAACAAATGAGACTTGAAGAACCAAAACCTCCACTCAAGTGATATTAATTCAACTATCTGGCCCCGATTCTTTGGTTTCTCTAATTTTCCAAATCCCAATGGAGCAAAAAACATGAAAAAATAAAAAATAAAATAAAATTTTGTTGTCTTTCCATTTTATCAGACCAGTACCAGTCAATTTATAACTGCAGCGATTAGTGATGCTGAATTACAAGATACATATACCAATATACCATCAAACTTAAATTGCTGTTTTCAAGTATAATTGTAAATTATAATCTTTCCTTTCAACATAATCCCGATTCTATCTAAGAAAAAACCTTTTTTAATCTTGCTTGGAGACAGGCAAGAGTCAGAAGCAATTTAAGCATACCTTTTCAATCTTGTTAAAGTGATTGATGCTGCCTTACTTGTGCTTGCTTTCGTAGAATATCAATTCTATTTTGGAGGTCTTTGATAAGAGGAAAATGGGGAAACGGAAATTGAAGAGGAAGAGTATTCTAGAATCTCGTATTAAAAGTGAACTGTACAAAGAAATATAAATCAGAGTAAAAATAACTAGAGTACATGCCAAGTCTACTGTGCGAGTGGTTACATGTGATTAAAATGTAAAATAAATTTATACAATATCTGTAATAGCCCCCTCGAGATGGAATGTACAAATTAAGGACACCCAGCTTGCTGAGAAGTACATGAAAGCTATCAGAAGCTAAAGGGTTAGTTAAAAAATCANAAATTCAAATAGTTTTGATTTTACAATTAAACTGAGTTTCCACAAAGGCTAAAAAGGATTGTAGATATGAACGTGTCTCAGACTTCGATTTGAGCAAATATATTCAAGTACATCGACTGTAATCATCTACTATAGTGAGAAAAAAATCTAAAACCATCATATGAAGTAATTGAAAAAGGCCCCCAAACATCACAATGAATGAGTTCAAATATAGAACTAGAGCTTGATGAACTTAATGGAAAAGGAAGTCTTTTTTATGTAGCAAGTGGACAAACATCACAATGACTATTACTTGGAACTGTAAAGCAGGAAATATCAGAGGATAAATTATTGAATCTAGAATCAGAAATATGTCCAAGGCAACAGTGCCAAATATGAGAACTGTTTCTGACAAAATTACAATGGGAAAAAAGTAATTGAATTACAAGAAATAGAGGTGCCTGGAACTTGCAGTAAGTGATATAAACCTTGAGAAAATTTAGCTACTCCAATTGTCCTCCAATTGAAGAGGTCCTGAATATAACAAAAGCCACGTAAGAATAAAAGAAAACAAGATAACTGGGAAGTTAAGTTGCTAACTGAAATGAGATTGAATGTAAATGTGGGAACATATAGCACATCAGTTATTAGAGAATCAGAAAGTCTAACCATACCCATATGTGTAACTTGAATACAAGAACCATTACGCAGTTTCACAGATATATTGACAGGGGTTGGTAATAAAGTAAAAAAGAGAAAATGAACCAATCATATGGTCAGTGGCTCCAGAACCAAGAATCCAAGACTCTTGATGAAATGCAATTGTATCAACAGTTGATAAACCGAAAGGCTGATATGAATTAGTAATGGAAATACCTGAAAAAGGTTGTGCAAGCGAGGGTAAAGATACAGGTATAAAAGTGGATGAAACTGTAATTGATTCACAGAAAAAGGATTAGTTTGATTAGTTTGAAGAAATGTAAGTAGCTGTTGACATTGCTCTTGAGAAAATAGGAAATTTGAAACCATAACCAAATCTGAATTAGATTGGCTAGCAGTGGCCTGATTGGCATTAGGGTTTCTGATCCTTGCCTTGTATCCAGGTGGATACCCATGAGTACAATAAGGCCGTTCCTTACGATTTACAGGTTGTTTGCCATTTCGGGTTCCAACAGAACCTTTCATATTCTAGAATCATGATTAGTCAACATAGCAACAACATCATTAGAACATAAAGAATTAGAAACAATCTTTCTCTGTTTTTCTTCTTGAAGAATAAGAGAAAACACCTTATTAATTGGGGGAAAAGGGTCAGAAAGTAGAATCTAACTTTTTAAAGGAGCATAAGACTCATGAAGCCCCATTAAGAACTGCAGGACATAGTCCTCTTCCTGGTATTCAACAATCAGTTTGATAGCTCCACAAGAACAGGGAGGCAGGGGTCGAAAATGAATCATTTCTTCTCATAAACTTTTCAAACGAGTAAAGTATGAACTTACAGAGGTGGTTTCTTGAAAAAAAGATGCAATGGCTTTCTGGATCTGGAAAATACGAGGATGATTGCTTTGAGCAAATTGCTCCTTTAAATCATTCCTCATCTCTTCCGCAAAATCCATGTAAATGACAGAGGGTGTGATTTCTTTCAATAAAGCATTGAGTAACCAAGAAAGAACAACAATATTACGACGAATCCAAGCATGATACATCGGATCGTTCTCATCAGGCAACGTCAAAGCACCATTAACAAAACAGAGTTTGTTTTTTGTGATGAGAGCCGTAGACATTGACCGATTCCATGTGAGATAGTTATCACCAGTCAGTGGTTGGGAGACGAGCATGGCTCCCAGATGATCACCACTTAGAAGACAATATGGATTCAAGTAATCAACAGAAGAATGAGAAAGGAGTCCTGAAGAAGAAGATGATTCATCTATAGGGATGGGCACGATGGTGCTTCAGTGAGTTAGGGTTAGGGTTTCATCTAATACCATGATAAGAAGAAAATGAGGAGATGGGAATTGAAGAGGAAGAGTATTCTAGAGTCTTGTACACGGAAATATAAAGCAAGTAAAAATAACTAGAGTACATGCTAAGTCTACTGTGCACTTGATTACATGTGATTAAAATGTAAAATAAATTTACACAATATTTGTAATAGTCTTCGTGGGCCCTTTTCAGGTTTGTATCTTCCACTTTAGTATGTTTCTAGAAAAATAATATAATGATAAGTTATATTGCAAATCCTAATTAGCTCAAAAAAATAAAATAAAAAATCTAAACCTCAATCAAGCAAAGTAATTAAAAACCCATTAAGTTTTTCTAAGCAAACAAATGAAACACTGGTTATGATAAACAAATACAGGAAAAAAAGGCACGAAGTTGAAATTACCGCCATCTTTGAGCCAATTGGAGTAATATTCTCCTTCTTCTGCAAACAAAAATCACAAATCATCAAATCCATGAACAAAACAATACATAAATTCAAAAACATGGAGAGAGAGAGAGTACAGAGGAGAGTGGATCGACATGATGGGGAGAGAGAGAAGGGTTTTGGCTTCTGGGGAGAGGAAGGAAATACATGAAATCCAGCTGGTCCAAGTCCTCATTATCTCCTACAAACCAATCAAAATGTCTCTCATGTTTATTTTCTTTCACATGTACCCCCATCACCCACACCAACCATCCACCCACCCACCTATCTATATCCCCAAGCCCTCTCCTTTTTTTTTTTTTCATTTTTTAATACGTATATATATATAGAAATCTAAGGCACATAAATTTATAATAATAATAAATAGTAAAACGTTTTCTAGATTGGTTTTCTAGATTGGAGTGGCAGTAGTAGAACATGCAATTTCAACTAAAAGTCAATCTTCCAGCAGGCCATTGAGATTGGGGTTCTCCCTTTAGACCCCATGCAACAAAAGGTACAAGCTCAGTAGCGTTATAGCCACTGGTCCAAGTTACTGTCGTCTGCATGAGAGCACAACAATATTTGATGGAAATATGAGTGCACATATTCTCAAGCCTAGTACAAGGAATCATACAAAACATTGTTCCATTACATTAGTTGTAGTATCCTATCATTAATTTAGGTAGGTTTGGTAACTATTATTCATGAAAGAAAAGAGATAATGAACTTACTTCATTACAAGGCTTCCCTTGGGAGAAAAGAGGATACAAAGGTGCCTTTGGATTCGCATAAGCTATAATAGCGTTTAAGACTGCCAACAATTTTGGTTGGCAATATAGTAGAACAAAATTAATCAAAATTTGGGTGTACTCTGATTACTAACAAAAAATAATCAATTTCCCCAGGACAACACAAAACTTCCTATGAGAAAAATATAGTACAATAAGCTTTAAACAAGAAAAATAGAATTGAAAACAAATCACTAAAAAGGCAGATAGACAAGGGCTTACATTTGACAAACTGCCTGAGAATAACGCAAATGAGAAATCTGACCACTGATTTATCAATCGAAATTTTAAAGATGCTTCCCCCGTCATTGTATACTCAGCAGAGAAATCTTTGGCAAACTACCCCACATATATGAGTTTCCATTCCAAATCTGCAAAGTTTTCTTGAGTTACAACATGGAAATGGGGGAAAACGGGACTCAAAAGAAAAAAGAAATTCAACTTAGTAGATGCTTCAAGTTACAATTTCTTTCCTCTCTCTTGAAACCTCACAACACACAAAGAACAAATTAGAACTTCATGTACTTTTCAAATACAAAAACAGGTTTTCGTCTCTATGATTCAACACCAAAAAAGCGATATAAAGTTCCTAATCTCAGAAACCCTAGATGAAGCTCAAGAGAAAGAATCACAGCATACGACTCGGAAATGAAGCTTCAATCAAGAATACCATCTTTAAGTGGGGCGAAGAACTCGGAGAACATCTCGAACTGGAAGGGATTAAGGAACGCAGCAGGGTTGTCCACAACGGTAATGTTGGTGACATTGACAACACTCATCGTCTCGAATTAGAACCAGACGACTCTGATGCTTCCGGATTAGAGTCAATTCTAAGACTGTACTGGATTACCCACATCGAGGAACAGAGAAATAGGTAGACGACATTGGTGAGGATGAGAAGATGTTGAGTTAAGCGGCGTTGGGTTTATATAGGGCTTTGTGGTAGTTTTGAGTGAGGGCGTGTTCGAGGCAAATGAGGGCTCTTGTGGGTGAAAATTGTAACATCCCGGCCCCGAAAATGGGACGTGCTGCTACGTTTTATCCTATGCTATATAATTTTTCTAATAAATCATAGTGTAAAAAAAATCTGTGTCAATAACTCAAAAAATTAAAGAATTTAAAATTTGTTATAAATTAAATTGAAATTGTATTGTATGATCAATCTTTAGCCACTAATTAAGACTATTGAGCCATTAATTTAGACCTATCTTTAGCCATCAATGGTGACTTAAGGTACACCTACCCCCTTTGTACTCCTATAAATATGGGTATCATTCCCTTGTATATGCATCAAGTTTTGCATTGAAGAACAACTCTTTCTCTTGCAACATCCTCTTTCTCTTGCAATACTCTTTCTCTTTTAGTTTCATAACACGTTATCAGCACGAAACTCTAACCAACTGAGCACGAAGTTTTGTTGATTTTGAAGTTAGAGGATTCTGAAGCTAGTGGTCTTCTCATTCAAGTAATTTTTTCAATATATTATTTGCAATCTCCAAGGTGAGTATTAAAGATTATATTTATTATTATTACTTGATTAAATTCTATGTTTATTCTCATTCAATTTATATACAAGTTTTATTTATTTATATACTTGTTATGAATTATTGATGATAAGATTCATTTTGGAATAGAAATTGAACATCCCTGAAGGATTGTTCTAAATCGATGATAAGATTCATCTTGAAATAGAAATTGGGCATCCCTGAAGGATTGTTCTAAATCGATGATAAGATTCATCTTAGAATAGAAATTGAGCATCCCTGAAGGATTGTTCTAAACCGATGATAAGATTCATCTTGGAATAAAAATTGATAAAAATTGAGCATCCCTGAAGAATTGTTCTAAATCAATAATTTTATTGAGTATCTCATAATAAAAGATCTATTGATTCTATGAGATAGTTTAAATGAGTAATACGTGTACAAAATCTCATTATGATTAATGCACCTGAAGCTGCATAATTGAAATTGTGTAGAGGAAAGTCACTAAAGAATATATGTTTAAAATAAACGTCTCGAATGTGTTCTTGAAGTAGCAATATTGAGTGTAAAAGTTCACAATATATTCTAAATTTATATCTGGTTTTCTAGTGGCTAAGCAAAATAATGAGATTTTGTCAAGAAATCATGAGTCACGTCCTACTAATTCCACATCATTTCTTGAAATGAATGAAATTGGATTTATATCATTCCCAGAAGAGAATGATGCATTGTTTTCAAAGAAACCAAGAGATTGGATGTGGTAATGAATATCTTTATAGTACTTCTTGATTTCGAGCCAGAAACTCGTATTGGAAAAACTATCAGCTTTCTCTTTGAGATGATATTATACAACTCTTGAATCAAATATTATGATGCATCAAAAATGATATGATTCAAAATATTTGTATGCTTTTTATGATTATCTTGATCATCCGAAATCAATTATGATAAGTCGAATAATTTTTATATGGACGTTCATAAAAGAACCAGAAAATTCTTTTATTATAAAGTCTTCATACTATGAGCGAAAAGAAAAATTTGCTAGAAGCAAATAAAATGAA